>CM035158.1:52610902-53010902 GCA_020205615.1 Panax quinquefolius
AGAAATAATGAAAATAAGAATTTGAAGTTTAGTTTATAAATTTCTTAAGGAAGTATAAAATTCGTAATGAATTAGAACGATCCGAGTGGATTATATCAATAAGCGGGTGTAATAAGAAAGGAATTATGTTCTATAAAATCAAATTCCAATAAAAAGTGAAATCGTAATCCAAAATATCGATTAAAATGAAGAACGAACGAAGAACACGAAGAACACGCGAAGAACACGAAGAACGTTGTTGATGGACAAATTTAAAACCATCATAGGATATTTGTCATTGATGGACAAGTTTAAAACCATCGCAGATAAGTTAGATGCATATTGCTTGGTTAGAATAAGAGAAACGCTCATGAAGAACTGATTAAAACTTAGCTATAACGGGTTATGGCAAAAATTTTGTAAAAGACAAACGAGAATTAGAAAGTTAGTAAATGAACCCGAACGTGTAGGGTTTCATAAGAATGTAAGAGAACATAGAAAACGTAAGTTGTGGACTCAAGAATGAATGAATTCCGAGTTCGGATGACCGAATTATGGACAAACAAATGAAGAGCGTTAAAAATGTAAAACGAACGAAGGGTGAAGATCAAGCCAATCGAATGGCATGTTAATGGATTCGTAATGAAGTTCTCGTCGAGGGTATTAAAGCACGTAAGATAAGGAAGAGAATGGCTTTTGAATGACCTCATTCCGAAGTTATAACGAATAAGTTATGGAAGCGAGGAAGTAAGCGCCTCAAAATGAAGTCAAAGACTTAGAAGAAATTTTCAGGAATTAGGGGCTTGGCGTAGCCATGGCGCCAACCATGCCTTATAAGTTGGCGCCAGCAGCCACTGACTGTGGAGCCGGAGAGTGCAAAACTCATGCCATGCACCGCGCGAGAGATAAAGAGAGGAGAGGCAGCATACAAAGTAGTAGGGAAAAAGCTAGAGAAGAGCTTTTAACTACTCAACTCTTGGGGAAAACATACGGGAAGATAAAGAACATAATGTTCAACTAATATAACACTTAAACAAGTGAATTAAACCTTTAATGAAGGTTGAATGAAAAGATTAAATGAGAGTAAAAGAGAAAGAAAGTAAACATGAATTACGGAACCGATATCCAGGGACCGTAGTTATGATAAACGAACGTGGAGAATTGCTATGGTTGTGATTCCTTAGACGTTGAGAGACGAGGGTAATGAATAACATTTTAATGTTATGTCATGATAGTGAGAGATAAGTATAAAGCGTATAGATGCTGTATGCAAATGCAATGTCATGCATGATAAACGAAGCTGGTCTTAGCATACATCGAATCTGTATGGCTTGGACATTAAGAATGACTAATGAACATGGGGTTCAAGTAATGGATAACGAAAGTAATAAGTAAGATATGAATGGTATTAAGAAAGTCGTAATGAACGGTAATAATATTAATGGAAACCGAATGTGAGTCAGATGAGGACGTTAGAATAAAATGTAAGCGTTGAACACTTTAACCGACGTGAAGGTTGAGGGTACGCAAATATTAAATGGATAGAACCTACACCCCCCGTGTATGGTTTGAATTGTAAGATGATGAAGATCAATGATTAAACCGTGAATAGGTAAAGAAGTTGAATTAAAGATAATAACGCTTAACGTAACGGGCCGAAGTTAAGGATTAAAGGGAATGATCGCTCTGAGTATAAAAAAGACTGTTTGACATAGACGATAAAGAGGGAATACTGAGGTATGAAATTTAGTTTCCAGAAAGCCATAAGGAATGAGAAATTAACTTAACGAAGATATAGTTTAATAGTTCGGATAAGTTAAGATAAGTTAAGTTGTGGTACAATCGTAACCTTTCATGGTGGTCGATATATGGAGCCGGGCTAAACAATTCCTTTAGAGAGCGAAGGTATATACAAAATCGGCAACCGATCTAACTCACCGTTATGGGCAGTGTAGAGAGAGAGACGGAACTTGTTTGTTGGTTGTTTGTGGGAAACCACTCAGTACCCATATGGACTACTAGCAGAGAGAGAAGCGATGTGTGCCGAGTCTTAGAGAAGTTATAAGAAGAAGATAAGAATGTAAAACATCAAAGATGATGAACGTAAAAGTAAGACATCTCCAGATGTCATGAAGTCGTAGAACTCCAGAATGAAAGTGGTCGCAGAAACTTAGGTTGCAAGAACGCGAACCCTAAGAAGTAAAGTTAAGTAAACTAATGCATAAGTCAAATATACATGACTAATTAGTGTATGTGTTTTTTTTATATGTATACATAGAACCGAATGAGCAATTCAAATAAGTCGTAGTCGCGTGTAAGGCAAGTTTCCTAACTTCATTCATATTTCAAATGAATGCTAGTTTCTAAAACTTCTCGATGTTGAACTTGAGAAGTTCTGTCTACTATGTGCTAATGTGCGATATTTGTACAAGGTGGTAGAACGTATGAGGCCTTGTGCCACAATGTGAACACTTCGTGTTTCTATGAGATGAATTGTTCTGTGATTTAACTGTTCAATAAGAGAATGCTCTGTTTATACATGATCCGTTATTGTTAAGTCTGTGCTAATGATTCTAGCCAGACATAATGTGTATGAAAAAGGTAGAAGAATGAAAGTATTTTAAAATGAAAATGAATTTTGTTTTAAAATGATAGGAATCGAGATTATTCCTATTATTCAAGCTGTTTCATAACCTTTGTTCTGCTATCAAAGTCTTAGAAGAATGTTTGAATTCTTGAAGATGTTTGTTCAACTGTGATGACTTGCTGGGCAATTGAATGCTCACACTTGCTTTAAATGAAAAACATTTTCAGCGAACGATGTTAGAAGAACTTAAGGATCCCGTAACGATCAAGCTGACGGTATCCAGATGAAGTGTCATTCAGAATGTGGATGAGTGAGAAGATCAAGTGAAGACTTGTAATATAAAATAAGTTAAATAAACTTTAGATTAGTTTAATGAATCATTATGTATCCTTAGTGGCGATGAAAGTCACTCAGAAGATGGAAATGAATAATGTATTTATAATTATTTGTAATGAAAAAGGTTATAAGGTTTTTAGAACCTGGGATTTGAGAGTGTATGTTGTTATATTTCAGTATATAATGATGTATGGTTGGAAGAAGATGGGATCATGATGTACAGAATTCGGGTGTGAAGATAGACCGGATTTCGGGGCATTACAGATTGGTATCAAAGCTGATAGGTTATAAATCTTAGGTAAGAGTATCTAAGACTATAATCGTGGAGAGAGGGATAAGAAGATCACCACGTGATCATAGTGAATCGTAGTAACAGATGAGCTGTTAAACGATGAATGATTTATAAGTACTACGAAGTAGTACGGGAAGAAGAACTCAGATTAAGTTGGGAAGGATAGTATATGAATTAAAGAAAATTCGTATTAAATTAAGAGAGATTTAGGAGTTATAAAATTTCAATTGAGGACTCATGTGATAGCTGAGTTGTATGAACCTTTGTATGGGAAGAGGTTTGTGCTTGGTGTAACAACTGTTTAGCTTATTACAGTGATAATCATTGGAATTGGTCGCGCTATCAAGATGTATATGACGAGAAGGTGAATCTTTTCTTATGTATATATACTTGATAGGTAGAGAACGATAAGGTAGGTGCGAGTTGTTGAAACTCATACTTATGGTACGTTCTTGACTCATAATGATATTGTAGATTTTTGAACTTCTCAGCGAATGGACGGTTATGGTCTATCTGAGATAGTTCTTAAACTCATATTATTGTGGAAAGTTCCTGACCTCATAATGTGTGGTAAGTTGATGGACTATACTAAGGTAGAGGGATGTTTAGATTGAAAATAAGTTATTTTCAGTAGGCTTAGTATTAAAGGTGCTAGAGAAGATTAAGTATTATCGCAGTAAGACAATGAAGGAAGACGGAGAATAGGATATTCCAAGTCATCTAGCTATGCTAGATTTCGAAGTTTATTGAAATCGTGCTTATGTGTTCATATTTTGAAAATGAAAGAATTGGTTCAACTTTTGAACCAATAGATTTTTAAAGAACTATTCTTGGTATGTTTATGCTAATTGCTTTTACTAGACAAAAATTGATTTGAAATATCAAAATGAATTTTATATCATCGCTGCATTTGATGCAAGGATGGTAAAAGGATGGAGTTATTAATGCAAATGAACTCGTGTGTTGGATGTGATCTTAGGATCAACAACCCGCTATGGTATGATGTATAATGATGAAGTCACAAACCGACAAAGTCCTCAACGTCATCGTGAAAAGTACGGTATCATCGACGACGCCATAAAAACGTTTTGATGTATTGCGAAAAGAATTTAAAAAAGTAGTCGATGTCAATTGAGTTGACTAGACGAATGTTTTACGTTGATATCCAATTTATTGGTATGGTCTAAGCTACTTCATTTGGCTAGACAAATGGTATGTCATCGAGCTTTCTTTGAAGAAGTTGTGTCAAACCAAATTGTTTTGGTGCGGAATCTAATGATTTAGTCTGAGGTGAACATATCCCGAAATGGGGTATACGATGGGTAAGAGGTAGTTTGCTTTCTTTGTGATTGTAAACTGACCGTGGAAGAAAGGTTACGACGTTATGCTGTTAAACCGAGTAAGAGTTCATGGTCGATTTGACCCCTCAGCAAAAGTATGAAACTTTTTAAAAGGAAATTTTATATTCCTCGTTATTCTTTCTACTTCATGATTCTTGATAGGTTATGGAGGTTAGGAATGATGAAAAGATAAGAACTTCTTTGAAGAAAAGTTGAGAAGATGGGTAGGCTAAAATTTCGAGGATGAAATTCTGTGAAGAAGGGGTGAATGTGATGACCCGGGTAAGGGTGTGGTTTTAAGAAATTCCGAGGACGGAATTTTTATAAGAGGGGAAGAGTGTAACGACCCGAAAATTTGGATTTTCCAGAATTTAAGTTTAAAGAATTAGTTATTAATAAAATGAATTTTTATTAATAATATTATGTGCTATGTGTTTATTAATCGTTCTAGAACCTAGGATGATTATAAGTCGGGAGGATTCTGGCTACGAGCTAGATTGAACGAGTAAGAATTTTCAAGACAAAAATAAAAAAATTTCGAGAACAAAAATATTTTCAAGGAAAAAGACGAAATAGACACTATTCACCCGACAAAACCTAAGGGTTAGGGTTTGAATAACCTAAGCCGTTCTAAGAGTTCGGTATGTCGAAATGACATTCTGTCGAAAGATTTGACGATAATATATCTTGAAAAGTTAAGTAAGCCGATAAAAGTTTTTCTTGAAAAACGTGCAGAAATCGGACGAAATAAAAATGACGAAAAAAGTATCATTATGTACTTTTCATTCATTTAGCTACGTTAGGGTAAAAACGTGAAGGAAAACGCTTAACGCCAAAAAAGTGTTTTTTAGTTTTTCGAAAATCCAAGAATACGTAAAAGTTAATTCCAGAAGGAAAGACGAAATATCCAAAAATATTTGGATTCCGAGAATCGCAGTTTTTAAAACTATAGGACGAAAACCCGAAAGACGGAACCACAAAACTTAAAGGCTAAGTAGACTTAAGGGCTAAGTTAACTTAACACTTAAGTCATGAATAGTAAGGAGGTTAAGGGTGAAATGACTATTTTGCCCTAGCTTTGGAAAATCTATAAATAGGAAGCTTATTTCATTTAAATGGGATTTTGAAAATCCTACACTAGAAAGAGAGAGAGAGGATTCGGATGGAAAGGGAGAAGGAAGAGCATGAGCATGATTGATCGGATCAAAAATGTTCGTGTAATAGAAAAGCTAACAAATCGCTGGTTTTGTGTAGCGGGAGAAAAATAAAGAGGAAAGGTATTAGAACCTAACTTCTATGTTAGATTTTCTTTAAGTTTTATATGTTCAAAACATAACTTAATAAGAATAAGAAGTAGATGAGGTTATGAATGATTTCATATGGTTAAAATCATGAGAAATATTGAAAATAAGAATTTGAAGTTTAATTTATAAATTTCTTAAGGAAGTATAAGATTCATAATGAATTAGAATGATCCGAGTAGATTATATCAATAAGTGGGTGTAATAAGTAAGGAATGATGTTCTATAACATCAAATTCCGATAAAAAGTGAAATCGTAATCCAAAATATCGATTAAAATGAAGAACGAACTAAGAACATGAAGAACACGCGAAAAACACGAAGAACGTTGTTGATGGACAAATTTAAAACCATCATAGGATATTTTTTATTGATGGACAAGTTTAAAACCATCGCGTATAAGTTAGATGCATATTTCTTGGTTAGGAACAGTAGAAACGTTCATGAAGAATGATTAAAACTTAGCTATAACGAAGTTATGGCGAAAATTTCGTAAAAGACAAACAAGAATTAGAAAGTTAGTAAATAAACTCGAATGTGTAGGGTTTCATAAGAATGTAAGAGAACATAGAAAACGTGAGTCGTGGACTCAAGAATGAACGAATTCCGAGTTCGGATGACCGAATTACGGATAAATAAATGAAGAGCGTTAAAAACGTAAAACGAACGAAGGGTGAAGATCAAGCCAATCGAATGGTATATTAACAGATTCAGAATGAAGTTCTGTCCAGGGGTATTGAAGTACGTAAGATAAGGAAGAGAATGGCTTTTGAATGACCTCATTCCGAGTTATAATGAATAAGTTATGGAAGCGGGAAGTAAGCGTCTCAGAACGATCAAAGACTTAGAAGAAAATTTTCAAGGTTAGGGCTTGGCACCATGCAAGCACCAACCATGCCTTAGTAATGTGGCGCCAGAAGCGCGCACTCAAGGAGCCGGTATCAAAAACTCAAATACATCGCAAGAGAGATAGAAGAGAGAGAGGAAATGCCAAAATACCAGCCAGTAGGGAAAAAGCCAGAGAAGAGCTTTTAACTACTCAACTCTTGGGGAAAACGTACGGGAAGATAAAGAACATAATGTTCAACTACTATAACACTTAAACAAGTGAATTAAACCTTTAATGAAGGTCGAACGAAAAGATTAAATGAGAGTAAAAGAGAAAGAATGTAAACATGAATTACGGAACCGATATCCAGGGACCGTAGTTATGATAAACGAATGTGGGGGATTGTTATGGTTGTGATTCCTTAGACGTTGAGAGACGAGGGTAATGAATAACATTTTAATGTTATGTCATGATAGTGAGAGATAAGTGTAAAGCATATAGACGCTACAAACGCAATGTTGTTGCGATAAACGAGCGGTCTAAGCATACAACGAACGGTATGGCTTGGACATTAAGAATGACTAATGAACATGGGGTTCAAGTAATGGATAACGAAAGTAATAAGTAAGATATGAATGGTATTAAGAAAGCCATAATGAATGGTAATAAGATTAATGGAAACCGAATGTGAGTCAGATGAGGACGTTAGAATAAAATGTAAGCGTTGAACACTTTAACCGACGTGAAGGTTGAGGGTACGCAAATATTAAACGGATAGAACCTACACCCCGTGTATGGTTTGACCGTAAGATGATGAAGATCAATGATTAAACCGTGAACGGTAAAGAAATTGAATTAAAGATAATAACTTTTAACGTAACGAAGCCGAGTTAAGGATTAAAGGGAATGATCGCTCTGAGTATACAAAAGACTGTATGACTTAGAAGATAAAGAGTGAATACTGAGGTGTGACATTTAGTTGCCAGAAAGCCATAAGGAATGAAAAATTAACTTAACGAAGAGTATAGTTAATAGTTCGGATAAGTTAAGATAAGTTAAGTTGTAGTACAATTGTAACCTTTGATGGTTGACATATGGGAGTTGGGCTAAACAATTCCTTTAGAGAGTGAAGGTATATACAAAACTGGCAACCGATCTAACTCACTGTTATGGGTAGTGTAGACGAGACGGGAACTTGTTTGTTGGTTGTTTGTGGGAAACCACTCAGAGTACCATATGGACTACTAGCAGAGAAGCGATGTGTGCTGAGTCCAAGAGAAGTTATAAGAAGAAGATAAGAATGTAAAACATCAAAGATGATGAACGTAAAAGTAAGACATCTCCGTATGTCATGAAGCCGTAGAACGGTAGTGAAAGTGGTCGCGTAAACTTAGGTTGCAAGAACGTGAACCCTAAGAAGTAAAGTTAAGTAAACTAATGTATAAGTCAAATATACATGACTAATTAGTGTATGTGTTGTTTTTCTTATGTGCTACATAGGAACTGGAATGAGCAGTTCAACGTAAGTCAGAAGTCGCGTAAAGGGCAAGTTTCCTAACTTCATTCATATTTTAAATGAATGCTAGTTTCTAAAACTTCTCAGATGTTGAACTTGAGAAGTTCTGTCTATGTGCTAATGTGCGATATTTGTACAAAGTGGTAGAACGTATGAGGCCTTGTGCCACAATGTGAACACTTCGGTGTTTCTATGAGATGAATTGTTCTGTGATTTAACTGTTAAATAAGAGAATGCTCTGTTTATACATGATCCGTTATTGTTAAGTCTGTGCTAATGATTCTAGCCAGACAGAATGTGTATGAAAAAGGTAGAAGAATGAAAGTATTTTAAAATGAAAATGAATATTGTTTTAAAATGATAGGAATCGAGATTATTCCTATTATTCAAGCTGCTTCATAACCTTTGTTCGGCTTATCAAGTCTTAAAAGAATGTTTGAATTCTTGAAGATGTTTGTTCAATCATGATGACTTCATGGGCAATTGAATGCTCACACTTGCTTTTTAAATGAAAAACATTTTCAAATAACGATGTTAGAAGAACTTAAGGATCCCGTGAAAGATCAAGTCGACTAGATCCGTATGAAGTGCCATTCGTAATGTGGATGAGTGAGAAGATCAAGTGAAGACTTGTAATATAAAATAAGTTAAATGAACTTTAGATTAGTTTAATGAACTGTTATGTATCCTTAGTGGCGGATGAAAGTCACTCTTGTAAGATGGAATGAATAATGTATTTATAATTATTTGTAATTAAAAAGGTTACAAGGTTTTTAGAACCTGAGATTTTAGAGTGTATGTTGTTATATTTCAGTATATAATGATGTATAGTTGGAAGAAGACGGGATCGTGACGTACGGAATCCGGGTGTGAAGATAGATCGGATTTTGGGGCGTTAAAAATTCTACAAATTCTATATGTTAAACCCTAAGGGTTTGTTAAGTTTACAATTTGGCCATTAAAATCGTAAGGCAAATTACCTTGTTACCCTTTTATGCATTATTAAAGCTAACATATAGGTTTTGACCTGAATCGAACTTAGATCGGGTCGAGATTGCAAGTTATTAAGTGGCCAAACCACGTTGACCCAAGATTAATAGGAAGAAATCTGGGCAGCCCAGAACATGCCCAGATAGGTCTGACAAGAAGTTCACAACCTTTGATCTATCTGTTTGTTGTTTGTTTGTTGTTTTTATTGCATCTAGATATTAGTCTGGTATATGAATTCCATGTTTATGCCTTAAAATCTCCTAAACATTAAACTGGGTGATTGTAGTGGATGATCCAATCGATAATCGAAAGATGTTCTCTGCTTTTCCGGGTAACCCAAAAATATATGAACATGTCGAATCGACATGGTTTAAATTTGGATTATAATCATTGATTTTGTTGATGTTATTTGTATTTTATGTAATAGATCTACTCTCTTGCATGCGAGCTACAATCTAGAACTCTTAAATCACTAAAACATCAACATGATTTTAAGTTGTGGAAGCCTAAAGTAGGGCAGTCGAACTGTTCTTCATTTCAGGACAAACCCAGAAATGAAGAACAGCTTTGACAACCACTTTTGGAGGCTCAAATCTCTTTGCTTATGTGTTGTTTAAACATGTTTGTTGTTGGATCTTGTAGTCTTGCACTAGCACTACAATATCTGACTAACAACGTGCCCAGAAACTTTAAGATCCAAGATCTATGTTTGGTCAAACTCACCCACTCGGTAACTGACATGATTTTCTGGGTTTGATGAAGAACATGAAGAACACATATAACAACGGTTCTGTCGCTATAGGCGGTCTTTATCGACACTAAATTTCAAAAAATTATATTTTTTAATAAATAATTATAGAAAATTAATTTTAATTATTAAAATACAAATTAAATTACTAAAATTATTTTAAAGTCCTAAAAATTAGTTTTAATAATTTTTAATATATTTCATAAATATTTAATATTTTTGAAATATTAAAAGGTAATTAATTTATTTAATAATTATATTAAATAAATTATTTAAAATGATTTTATACTTGAAAAATATGTTTGGTCAAACTCACCCACTCGATGGCGACATGATTTAATATTAATGATATTAAATTTATTTAATAATTATACTAAATAAATGGTTTTAAAATGGTTTTATTAATTTAAAAATCATTTAAAAGGATATGAATGAATTAAAAATATTTTAAGTTATACTTAATGACTTTTAATATTTTGATAAATGATACATTAATATTTAAATATTAATTTTAATTATTTAAAAATAATTTTAAATGTTTTAAAAATCATTTAAGGGTAATATTAATACTTTAAAAATATTTTGAGTTATTATAAATAACCTTAATATTTTGACAATGGTTTCATTAATAGTTTAATATTAATTAAATATTAATGATAATAGAATTGTTTAATATTTAAATCATTTAATAATGATTCCGGTATTTGAAAAATTATGATAAGTTATAATAAATGTTTAAAAATTATTTATAAGTCATTTAATAATAATATGACTGATAATTACAGTTATTGAGCCACATGATAGAGTCTTAGACTCGATAATTACTCGATAAAACCGTCGATAGACCGACATATTTCAGAAATTGATCTGGACTTAGATATTTTGACTATATTAATGGTTGTTTGTGATTCAATGATTGTTTAATATGTGTGACAATGTGATTAGGTTATGTGTTGACTGCAATAAGCAGTATTATGTGTTACGATATGTTATTCTAAACAGTAAAATGATCTTATTACTGATAGGTTGTTATATAAAAGATAAAAAAATAAGTTGCGTATTGTAAGCAGCAGACCAGACAAGTATCCTACCTTTGCATTTTCTTTATGTAATGGACATGAGTAAGAAAGTTTCAGAATTATATTATTATTGTACCAAATTATTAACCCTATTGTTATATATATTATAACTGATCATTGAATATCAACATGGTAATATATTATTATTCAGATATTTATTCTGTTCGTTAATTTTTAATTATGGTTATACAAGTGTCCCCACTTGGATAATCATTGAATTTAATCACATGTTGATATATATATATATATATATATATATACCTACTGATTGCCAGTATGTATATAGTAAGTAAAAGTCGTCTAAGCTATTTGATCAGCTAGACACAGATTTAGAAATATTGTTGAATATGATAAAACCTTTTTGTATCCAATCAAATTGTTTTAGTACGGATTCCCGACTAAGTATGAACATCCCTAACATGGAAAAATTTTATGCACCCAAGGCGGACAGAGTGAACAATAATATCGTTCTTGCATGTAGTATTGATCAATACAGGGCATAACAGGCTGATCTATTTGATCAGCTAGACACAGATTTAAAAATATCGTTGAATATGATAAAACCTTTTTGTATCCAATCAAATTGTCTTATTTCGGATTCCTGACTAAGTATGAACATCCCTAACATAGGAAAATTTTATGCACCCATGGACAGGGAGGATTTTTAATCTTAAGTATGTTAAGATAAAGGGTTGTCCAACTTATGTGAAAAGGTTTCAAAGGATAAGTTTGGAACAAGATTTGACAAGTAAAGATTTGTGGGACATCTTAAAGTAAGTTTAGGATATATGTTTTATAATCCTACTTAGCAAAAGGTGTTTGTTGCAAAACGCGCTACCTTCTAAGATAAAGGTGTTTATCATTGAAGGGGCTAGTGGGAGGATAATAGAATCATGAAGAGTTCAAGAACCACAAAGCACTATAAGTCAAATAAGAGGAACCTGTAGATAGAACTATTATACCACAACTGAATCATAAATTTGGAATAGTACCGAAGATACCTAGGAGGTATGGATTCACCATGGATGATGATGATGAGGTACACATCATAGAAGACGATGATCCAGTTACATACGATGAGGTAAGAGTTGTATACACTCAGAGAAATGGATTAAAGCAAGCTTCTCAAATATGGAACATTCGCTTTGATGAGACAATCAAAAGAGTTTGATTTTATCAAAAACAAGAATGAACATAGTGTGTACAATTGGCCCTGTGGGAGCGTCGTGACATTCCTAGTATTATAGGTTGATATACTACAGATAAGGAATGACCTGATGTTGATCGGTCATATTCTGGAGAAGATCAATGTAAGACGGTGAAAAACATCTTTAAGTACTTAACCAAGACTAAGGATGTGATTAAAATTCATGGTGGGTCTAAATTAAAACTAGAGGGCTTAATAGACTTAAGTTTTTCAGACAGACCAAGACGATAAAAAATCAACTTTAAGGTAAAGGGTTACCTTGAACAGTGGTGCAGTGAATTAGAAAGGTTCCAAACAACAAAGAGTTGTTGGTTTAGTGATAAAGACAAAGTATATAGTTGTAAATGAAGCTTCAAGTTGATTATTTGGATGAAAAGTTCATTACAAAACTATGAATAGTTTCTAAGTCTCATCTTGGATCTAAACATGTGTTGCAGCACTTTCATTTGATTATAAGAATCATTAAAAGATGGGAAATCAGTATAGAGATAGTGGACTTTCAAGAAAAACATTACATATCCATTAACTAAAGCTTATCCAACAGCAGGATAATCGTCACTTAGAGAAGAAGGGTATGAGATACCATGCCGATTAGCTTTAGTGCAAGTGGGAGATTGAAAGTAGTATGCACATAAACCAATAATATTTGTTGATAAAGCATATACTTTGTAACAATCTTACTTATTTATTAATAAAAAGTATTAATTTATTAAAGACTTTTAATTATCTACATGATGTTGTTTTATAATATGTGATAAACCCATAGTTTTAAGCAATGCTTTTAGAATAATGATGATGATCATTCTAATGAGATCTAAATTCTTAGAAAGCTTAAAACTAAAATAGTTCCCAATCGTTGGATTACTAAATTGAGGATTAGTGAATCCGGATAGATTTGTACATACGTTGCTTGCCCATTAGATGAGGATGCTTGATCTCATAATCATTTGCGTGGAGACACTAAAGCAAGTATATAGGTGCTTATTAGAGAATAAGTTCACTAAACGTGACTCGCTAAGGAATACTAAAGCAAGTATGCTTCTTCAGAAAGCCAAGAAGCCATTCCAATTCTTTAACTTCATGCTGGAGTTGGAAGGGTTTGACGTCATTGCCTCTCGATTGTTGGAGTATCAGAATTCGTGGAAATCCCTTTTTCATCTTTAATGAGAAACTTCGAAGATTCAAGTGCGCCCTCAAAACCTTGAACTCTTCTAACGGTAACTTATCGAGGAATGTTAGCACCCTTCAGGCTCAGCTGGTCACTGTTCAGCAATCTCTTCATGCAGATCCCTTAAACTCTTGTCTGCTTGCCCTAGAAGACAAATGCTCTCAGTCCTTATGGAAAGCATTGGCTCTTGAAGAATCTCTTTTGCTCCAAAAATCCCGAGCCACTTGGCTTGCCCAGGGCGATAAAAATTCCAAATTTTTTGCCAATGTTATCAAGAGTAATTGGAACCACAAAAAAATTATCTCTATTTTTAATAGCTCTGGTGTTCTTATTGAGGATCAGCCGGGTATTCAGCAAGTGGCGGTGGACTATTTTTAGGATCTACTGGGATCCTCTCCTCCTACTTACCCAGGTCGTGATCTTTTGGAAAACTTCGTTACAAAGCGGATTACTCCTGCTCAGGCTGCTAGCTTAACTACTCCAATTCTTGATTCTGAAATTCTTGCAGTCCTTCAATCCATGAAAAAGAATAAAAGTCCGGGTCCTGACGGTTTTAATGTTAATTTCTTTCTCCATTGCTGGGACATTATAGGCCATGATTTCACTGCTGCTATCCACTCTTTCTTCATCTCTGGGCACCTTCCGTGTGGAGTTAATGCAACAGCTATTGCCTTGATTCCGAAGACGGATAATCCATCCAATATGTCGGATTTTAGACCTATTTCTTGCTGCAACACAATCTACAAATGTATAGCGAAGATCCTTGCCAATAGGCTCAAATCTGTTCTCCCCTCCCTTATTGACCATGCTCAGGCTGCCTTCATCTCGGGGAGAAGCATTAGTGACAATATCCTCCTTGCACAGGAGCTTTTCAGGAACTACCACAGACTCTCTCGGTCCCGCCTTGTGTGTGCTCTTAAAATTGATATTCTGACAACCTTGACCTTTGTTGACCGGAGGTTTCTCTTGGATTTGTTGGGCCTTCTTAAATTCCCCCCTATTTTCATTGGCTGGATTAAAGAGTGCATCACTACGACTATGTTTTCTATCAAAGTCAATGGAGGTCTATTTGGCTACTTTAAAGGAGCGAGGGTCTTAGGCAAGGGATCCCCTGTCTCCTTACTTATTCGTTCTAATGCTATGGAAGCCTTCTCCACGATTCATCACAAGGAAACTCTGTTGCCTAATTTCAAGTTTCATTGGAAATGAGAATCGCAAACATATCCCACGTTTGCTTTTGCTGATGATATTCTCATATTACTCGCCATGGCGATATGGCCTCTGTTTCCATTATTCACTCGTGCATTCAATCCTTCTCTATATTTTCTCGCCTAATTCCTAATGCTCGTAAAAAGTCTGTGTTTCCTTGCCAATGTCCCAAATGATGTTAAGGTAAGTATTAACTTGTTGTTGGGTATTCCTTTTGGAGTATTACCAATTAGATTTCTCGGGGTCCCTCTTATCTCCTCTAAACTCTCCCATTCCGATTGCCAACCCTTGATTCATAGAATTACTGCCAGAGTTTCCTCTTGGACCTCCCGATTCCTCTCTTATTCTGGTAGAGTTCAGCTGATTAAATCAGTGCTCTTTGCAATCCAATCTTTCTGGGCCTCCCATTTTATTCTTCCTAATTCAGTTCTAAGAGCCATTCAATCTATCATGTGTAGATTCCTTTGGAAGGGGCCTTCTCTCCTTCGGCATGGTACAAAAGTCTCTTGGAAGGATTTGTCCCTTCCCCTTTGTGAAGGTGGTCTTGCAATTAAGAACCTTACTGATTGGAACTCAGCTCTCATTATTCTCCAACTTTTAAAGGTCATCTCCCCATCTTCCTACTCCTTGTGGGCTAACTGGGTCAAATCAACAGTTCTATCAAAGACCAATTTCGGTATATCTCGAATCCTTGGATCGCTTTCATGGATCTGGCGTAAAATCCTTAAGCTTATTCCCATAGCTCTCCCTTTCCTTACCTATAGAGTTGGGAATGGAAATTCCTTCATCTCTGGTTTGACCCGTGGTTGAATGGGCAACCCTTCAATCCCTCTCCTTCTCTCGCTCCAACTCCGTAATCCTCATTAATCGCCGCATTTACGACATAATCTACATGGGTGCATGGTCTTTGCCTTCCAAAGAATCATCATGATGTGCAACAATTCTCGCACCTTGTTTTCATCTCTTCCTAATCCTTACATTGCGAGGACTTGATTCTTTGGGGCAACCGGCGGCGGTGAAACATCTCAAAGCTTCCACTATCTGGGAATCTATTAAACTTACGTGCTCAAAGTCCCATGGGCTAAATTGCTTTGGTCCCCCTCCATATCCCCCGATTCTCCTTTACCACAGGGCTTGCTCTTGACACAGATTACCCACAAATGATAGGTTCTCTCGCTTACCATAGCTTCCGTCCCCTATGTACCGCCCTTTTCTGCAAAATCATCATGTGAAACATTCTCTCATTTGTTCTTTGATTGTCCCTATTCTACATCAGTTCTCTCTTCTGTGCTTGCCTTCGGAGTCTGGACCAATGTTCCAAGGAGCTGGGATAGTCTGGTGGACTATATCATTCATCTTAAAGGAAATAATATTCGGTCTGATATTTTAAAGTGGGTCTTTTCCACCACAGTTTACAAACTTTGGGCGCTTAGAACTCAATTGTCCATAAAATGTCAAAATGCCTGTGAATGTTTTGGCTAGGGAGATTATTAATATCACTAAGTCAAGGCTTTCTTCCTTCCCCAAATTCCTCAAGGCTACGCAGACTAGGCCTGTCCTAAGTATTTGGTTGTGAGGCCTGCTATGGTCTGTTTCATGGTTCTTGGTTTGGTCTTCTCTCGCATAGTTTGTTAACTCTTGCTAAATTCTGGAATTAACTTAGCTTCCAAGGGGGTTCGGCAGTTCGGTCTCCTTGGCAGTTCGGCCTCTGTTTTGGTTTGGTTTGCTATTGCTTCTTTCCATGTTGAGTAGCATCTTTAGTCCATAGCTGGGTTCGGCTTTGTGGCGATAAAAGGTCCAGGGTGGCTTCGTGGTTCTTCCTCTTGTCTTCTCGAAGTCGGGAGATTTGGTTCCGCTTGAGTTTGATTTCGGCTTGGGTTCGGTTAAGATGGTTAAGATGGTTTGGTCCTCTCATCGGCTCTCGTAGTCCTTCCTATGCTTCAAAGATCCTCTTCGGCCCACGGGCCGAAATGCGCTTTGTTCATCTTCACCCCCAGTTTCAAACTCAGGCGGTCGAAACTTCGATTGTTCATAAACATGCCAAATTGCCTATGAGTGTTCGGTTTCCATGGCGATTCGGCCTCATCGTTGGTTTAGTTCAAATATTGCTTCGTCCGTTTTGGGTTGGTAGCCTCTTGATCGATCTGGTTCGGCCTTGTGGCGATAAAGGATCTGGTGGCATCCACTTAGCATCTCGGCTCGTCTTGAGTTCTTCCTTGTTTTCTTGAAGCGGGGATGTTGGTGTTAACCGGGGTTCGGCTTGGCTTGAAGCTTGGGGTTCGCTTTGTTTGAGGTTCGGTATAGATGGGTTTGGTCTCATAGTTCTTCATATGCTTCACTTCCTTCTTCATCAAGCGATTCGGTTCGATTCCCCCCTCTGGATGCTTGGTTTCACGTGATTGGTTGTTCTATGTTGTTTTAGGTTTCATGCTTGTATTTACTATTGTCTCCGCTTAGTATCGCTTTGTTCTTTCTTTTGGCTTGGTTGTTAGTCTTTTGTTGTCCATTTTGGGGGTTGTCCCATGTGGTTCTATCAAAAGCTTCTGGGGTATGCCCTTTGCGATTGTTTTTTCTCTTCTTTTTCTATATACAAACAAACTTAGCGAAAAAATAAAAATTCCTGTAGTGATAGTAGTACAAGTGATCCTTGGACTTGAGATCATCATAGTATCTTGTGTATGATGAATTATACTTTGATTTATTCCTTAAGACCCTTAGGGTATATCTATGACACCCCCAAATCCAGGTACTCCATTCCCACAGAATTTGGTGCTCACTATTCTAAACCGTTACATCTAACTACCCATAATCAAAGGATAAAGACATAATTTAAATAACTTAACAATAATCTTCCCATTAAAGGGTTACATCATCTCAAAAATAATCCCAGGTAATCTAACATTAAATTATTACATCAGTTTGTAGAATACATCATAAAATAAAACAAGACTTATAATATAATTCATTTAAATAAATTCTCATAAATCTTCAACACTTGGACATCTTGCCCTTTCCTTTGCTAGTAGATGGCTCATCGACTATTTCAACTTTAGCTGCAGTATTAATTGCAAGAGTGAGCAAACAATTGCTCACTGATATAGAGAGTAGTAATGATAACAACATGAGAATGAACAACGAATGCTGAACAATAATGAACTTGTTCTACGAATCAAAGATAGAAAACAAGTTTGAACTTTTATATCTGAGGGTCTTAAGACCATGAACTATGTCTCCGATATTTAGGTATTATTACCTTAACCTTAACAGTCATTTACACTATACAGACCCTTCTTAACGTACTTACGGGGATAAACCCTTTATACCATGTATTGTGCACAAACATCTAAACGTTACACGTACAAAATCCCCTATGTTAGGGTTGTTCATCTCAGTTTGGATTTAGAATTTCCGCACTAAAGAAAGTTTAGCTCAGAACTAGCTTATCAGTTGTTCTAGAATTTTAGAACACTATTCATTTATAGATCAATTCAATTCAATAAAAGTTTACTTGTTATTTGAAGGTTCAACACAATGATATAGAATTGAACAACGTTATCTAAGTCAAATATTAACAACAACATTATATATTTGAATAGACATGGTATATATATATATGCAAAGTACCATATTCAAAAGAATTAGAATAGCCTCATTTAAATCAATGTATTAGAACAACATATGCGTTGAGTAACAATAACAAGAAATAGAAATGTGAAACTCGTTTGATGTAACGAATTAGGTTACAAGAGCTTATTCAACCTTACATAAGGATAAAATCAATAGGCTTGCTCAATAAAAGTTTAGGAAACTTGCGTACATTAATAAAAGAATGAAGTTAGAAAACTTGCATAAGTATAACATAACAACGAAAGGTAAACCTTGCTGAATAATAAAGTAACATAGGTTAGGGAACTTGCCTTGTATATAAGCTACACAAATATAGTAATGTTCTCCAATTACCCTACACATATCATTGAAATCGTAATAACAATTAGTCGTACTAATATTAGCTTTAGGGGTTTAAACCACCATTTAGGTCATAACCTTAACTTAACATCTAACTATGTCGGTTAACTTCCTTAACGAATCTGAAATCACACTATAACCTAACATAAACCTTATGATTCATCTTTAACTTTCGAAAATATCACATTTAGTTCATTATGTAACATATTCAAGTGACAACTAAAATCTCCATATTTTGGTATTATATTATACAACCTGTTATGATGTCTTAGGTTAGGATTCAACATCATTATCATGAATGCCAAGCCAAATTAGACCCTTGTATAACAACCTACAAGCAAACAGACTTCATTGCTGGGGCTCGGGAGACACGCACAACAAGTTGTCCTAAGCTCTTGCACCGACGCAGCTATTCTTGTTTCTTTATAAATCTGTTAGGCCTCACAGTGGCACAAATTGCGCCATTTACCTTTTAGTAGGGTAACTGCAGATCTGCTACCACACACATCTGAAAAACTCGCATGACGACTCTCTGCTACATAGTAGACACCCAATTCAACCCAAAACCACAGAAATTCACAAACCTAAACATCTAAAACTTTGTAATAACATAGTTAAGCATGCTATACACCATTCTAACTACATAAACATCATATATACACAAATTTGAAGAACAAAACCATAAATTTCCAAATTTCTTTAATTTTGACACTTTTAGCGAATTCAATCGCCGCGAATTTGTTTCTTAACCAATTACCACGATTTAAACTACGCCGCTTTTGTTTCTTAACATATTAACATAATCAAATATCAATTTACAAATTATAACACATATTGAGCATGAAATTTTGTACTTTCTAAAGCCATATCATATGAACATATTACTGTTATTTCATTTTCTTCCTACAATCCCAATTCTCACGAATTTGACAAACAAGTATCAAGTATTACTCATATATGATGATTAACAGTCAATAAACCATATATACAAGTATTTATATTAATCTAATCATAACTATAAATTTATAGGGAACAACCACAAAGAAATCAAAACATATAATTTAGAAGAAATTTTATACCTTAAACCTTGATTGATGGGAAGAAGAGTGATAAGGACCTTGATACTCTAACTCTTTAGCAAAGTTTTAGAAATTTTATACCTTAAACCTTGATTGATGGGTTTGGCTTGATCTCCCGGGGTTATCGCTGGGGTTTGATTTGATCTCCCGGGGTTATCACTGGGGTTCAATTTAATTTCTCGGGGTTGTCACCGGGGTTTAATTTGATCTCCTAGGGTTGTCACCAGGGTTTGAATTGATGATTTTGACTTCCAAGGTTGTCTCTGGAAGATAAAATACAATTCTGTCCTCCTACATTGTTAGTAACAGGAATGCAAAATGCCCCCCTTTATTATGTTTATGCAATGTAATGACTTGAACAGGATAAAGATTTATAGACACTTAAAATATGACAAGATTAAATGATGCCATGCAATGTAACATGATATGATGTTATAGACTCTAACCGTTTTTGTTTGGAATTACTTCCCACGGCATGACTGCACTCGCTATTTCTGTTGGGGATGGAGTTGTCAATGATGGTCTTCACTGAATTGCCTTGATGTCTACTTAAATGGTAGTTTATCAAGCTTTCATCACCGGATCTTTCCCGATACTATATTGGATTAAAGCCAATGGTTTAAAATGTCCGTCAGCACCATTGAGACTGATTTGACATTATGTTATAAAGATGTTTTCAAGATCCCTGCTAGGGAGATTTTTCTATGGTTGATATCACTGGACCTTTTTGAATTCAACGTCGAGATTTATCACCAACGTTCTTTGTCTTTAGATTCGCTTTCTCACTTTACCTCCGTCGGGGATGTTCCTCTCTTTTTGCGAGTAACTCACTGGGGATTATTGATGCTTATCCTAATGATAGCTCGCCTTGGTTGTCATTATTGGATTCTTCCTGCCGTTATGCTGGGATTATCACCACTACCCTGGTTTTATATCTTGTTGATGCTGATAGTTCTGTTGGAACTTTTATTGCTTGCTTCAACAATATCCTCACAAGACCTACTCGAACGATAGTTTTGTGAAGGTTGACCATTACCAAATTTCCTCGATGCCTACTTGAACAGTAGTTTACAACGGTCTGAAAATCACCAAACCTTCGCAGTGCCTCGGCTGGGAACTTATATAACAGATTCCATCATCGGTCCTCCCCGAGGAAGATAATTTTCCACGGTTTCCCTCACTAGATCTTTCCTGATGTGAGGACTTATTTTGAGTTTGAATACTATCTAGAAGACAATATTTGTATTAAAACTCACAGCTCATGTTGTATACTTAAAGATTGTATTTGTATTCTGTACCATGTATTTGGCGACTCATAATAGGTGATGTATACCTATTTTGGGGGCGTCACAGTTTGTATCAAAGCTTAGGGATATGATCCCTGGCTGAGATGTGAGACAAGAACTAGGAGGGGAGAGACGGGGAATTCCTTCGCTAGCATGACCTACCTAAGTTTATTTGGTATTTAATTGGTCAGTCAGAATATAGGGATAATATGTTGCATGTGAATTAACCATTGTCTTGTTGCAGTGTTTGAAAATGACATCTGAGAATGTTGAGAATAGAAGTGGAGCACAGGAGACCGTTGAGTCACCACAGATCAATACCCAGAATAATGTGCAACAGGAAGACAATAATTCTCAGGTAAACAACGACACCAATCAAATGATGAACGATGGGATGTTCAGAGGCTTTGTGCAGTTCATACAACACCAAACGAGAGAGACTCTTATTCATAATACATGTGGAAACAATGGCAACCCACGGTTGGTCACCGCTAAGCAGTTCAAAGAGCTGGGACCACCTGAGTTTTTGGGAAAGCCAGAACCACTTAAGGTAGAGACGTGGATAAAGCAGATCACCAAGATATTTGATGTCTTAGAATGCTCAGAGGAGCAAAAGGTTCTATTCGCCACCTTTATGTTGCGTGAAGAAGTAGATCATTGGTGGGAATATGTAAAATGTACCCAGCCTGATGCGCTTAAGATGTCTTGGGAGAAGTTTCAAGAATTGTTCAACGACAAGTACTTTCCTGAAAATATTCGTCACATGAAGGACGTGGAATTCATCAAGCTAGAGCAAAACATTATGACCGTGTCGCAGTACGAGGCTAAGTTTGCGGAGTTATCCCGGTTTGCATCCCATTTGGTAGATAATGAGGAGAGAATGACGGGAATGTTTCTGCAAGGTTTGAAACCCGAAATACATCAATACCTCATTTCTCTCAAACTTTGTTTATATTCAGATGTTGTGAATAGGGCTCAGTTATTGGAGCGCGATAATGAGTCAGCACAACCAAAAGGCAATGACCAACAACACGATAATAATCGTACCAGTGGCAACGACCATCGGAACAATGATAACCATCGTGGGGGAAATTATCATGCCAAGAATGGTAACAACTTCAGTGGTAATCATGGCCAAGATAATAGAAGTGGAAATTTCAAGAAAAGAAGGTTCAATAATGATGGAAAGACAACAGCACCAGCACCCGTTTCAAAGGGAGAAGAACGACCACTGGTCGTATGTTTGAAATGCGGACAGGAGGGACACATCCGTCCAAACTGTACGCAGAAATTCGAAGCGTGTTTCAATTGCAGAAGAGAAGGTCACCTAACTCGATTTTGTCGTGTAGTGAAGTCAAGTCCAGCTGGGATAATGATGCCGAAGGATGTCACAGACAAGTTAAAGCCGGTAGTTTAAGTGAGAGCATTTGTCGAGGAACCCGAACGAAGTTATCATGGGTAAGTTAATCATAAACGCTTACAAAGTCTATACCTTATTCGATACCATTTCTACCTATTCTTTTATCTCTCTTGCTTGCACTTAACGTTTAAATTTGACTCCTGAGAAATTAGACTTTGACTTATCAGTTGAAACTCCGTTAGGAGAAACCTTCGTTACCTCCACTGTTTATAAATCTTGTTTGATTCATATCGATATCCTCACGTTACCTGTCAATCTTATCTCTTTGAAAATACTTTCCCTTGATGTGATTTTAGGAATCGATTGGTTAACTACTCATCATGCCAAAATTGATTATTTTCGTAAGGTTGTTAGCTTTCATATTCCTAACCAACCTGTTATGCGAATTCAAGCAATCAAACCTCTAAAGTCAATCATTGTCATATCAAGCCATAAATAAAGAGCCCTGAACCTTTCGTTGGTGACTTCCTTGTGTGGAATGCACCTAAGCCAGACTTTCCGTAGGGGACGTCGTGAATAACGGTGGCAAGTTGATAGGTATCAATGTGACGTTCTATCCAAGTCTTGGATGAGGGTCACAGTTTTGAATGATATTTCTATCGTTAATAAATTTCTTGACGTATTCCTGAAGACTTCTTGGCCTACCCTAGAGCGTGAAATCGAATTTTGTATTGACCCCAGTACAAAACTCCATTTCTAAAACCCTTAAATATTTCTTCAACTAAAACGAACGTAACATGTGCCAAAGACGTTGGCTCGAGCTGTTGAAGATTACGATCGTACCATTTAATACCATCGTGGAAAAGCGAACGTCGGAGCTGATGCGTTGAGTAGAAGATTTTATGCGAGTGCAAATATACGAACCTACGTGAAGATAACGAATATATGAATAGAATCGACTTTAGTCGATAATGTTAAAGTTGCTAAAGCTATAGACCCAGAGCCGATGAATACAAAGAAGAAGGTTCAAGAGGGCGTTATTTTAAAAGCAAGAGTTGCTGAAGAGAGGAAATCTCAACCCTCGATTTAATTGGCCCATTTGAAATCCTCAATAGAGTAGGAACTGTGGCTTATAGACTCGTTTTACCGCCAAGTATGTCGCGTTTTCATAACATTTTTAACGTATCGATGTTACGTAAATATGTGGACGACCCGAACCACATTATTGAATTGGAACTAGACAAAATAGCAAAAGATTTAACGTATGAGGAGATATGTGTTAAAATCATGGATAAGGAGGATCATATTCGACACTCAAAGGTTATACTTCAAGAATTAGAATCTGACGAAGTGTCCTCATTTGTTCGGCATACCAGGTACGTACGTAAATTTTGAGGGCGAAATTTCATAAGGAGGGGAGATTGTAAAATCCCAAATTTTACGAATAAAGATTTAATTTTCTCGAAATATTTTTTTTCAAAATTATGGTATGGATTTGAGATAATGTTATAGTTGTGGGTAATATTTATAAATTTTAAAAAGTATGCAAGTTGTTGTACAATATTCGAATGGTCAGGGAATATTCTTTTTGCCAGGGAATATTCGTACAACGGCACAATCATTGGTGGACCCCACAACGAAATTATTGTTAGATTGAGAAAACGACAAAAATATTTTTATGAAAATAACGGCGGAAGTTTTACCGTTAAAACTGTTGAACTACTCTCATTAGTAAAAGTACGATGTCTGGCGTGGTTGCATAAGTAGTAGCACACGGTATTGATTATTGATGCTTACGTGAGAAGTCACTCAGTTTTGTTCAATTATTGCTACAGTAATTGCTGCATAGTATCTCACGTTATTTGATTCAATTATTGTCAATATTTTATGTGACGCCCCCAAAATAGGTATACACAACACCCATTTTGAGTCGCCAAATACATGGTACAAGAAGCAAACTACAACTTCAATAATACAAATGTCGTGTGAAATACGACAATATATACTATGAGTTTAAATATAATATTGTCTTCTAGACAATATCCACACGCAAATAAATCCCCATCATATTTATTGATACATCATTTTACAAAAATGGTGAGGACTACTAAACAACTCTCTCTAGAACCTTCATTCCATACCCCACTAGTACTCGCTACATTCTCGCCTCCCGAGAAGAAAAATGGGACAACAAGGAAAAGGGTGAGCTCAACTAGCCCGAAGAAGAATACTATGACTAAGATAATATACAACAAATTATCGTTAGTCTCCAACAGGAAAAATCGATAGAATACAATGAGACAACAAGTTTCGGATCAATATTCGCAATGAAATAATAATTCATAGAAGAGTTACGTAGAGAATGAAATCTACTATAATCTATGAATTTAACGATCCATCATCAATATTTTATCCTCAGAACATCAATCAATATTCATCTCAAATCAAATATTCATCTTTGCACTACAGGCCAAAGATATTCATCAATCGGTCATGTTCATCTCAACACCTGTTCATCTTTGCACTAAAGGCCAAAGATATTCATCAATCGGTCATATTCATTTAAACACCGCTCATCTTTTGCTTACAAAAGCCAAAGATATTCTTCGAAATCATTCATCTTTTGCACTACAAAGCCAAAGATATTCTTCAAAATCATTCATCTTTGCACTACAGAGCCAAAGATATTCTTCAAAATCATTCATCTTTTGCACTACAGGCCAAAGATATTCAATAATATCATCATTTAAGACCGAGGATGATGAAAATATTTTAAAGAAACGAATCCAGTGAAACAAAATGACAAGGATTAAGGATTAATGATTCGTACTTTGTTTTATCCATGTCCAACAATACCTCAAAAATAATCATAGTGATGTAAAATTCAAGAATGATCAAAACATGGATACAATCAAAGCTAGTATCCAGAATAGATATTTTGGACTGAAAAAGAAGAAATTTTATTTTTCTATGAATAGTGTCAGATATCGTGAATAGTGCCGATATCGTGAATAAGTAACTCCGACACCAAAAGATAGAAATTCCACAAAAACATCTTCACGCTTCATGAATAGTACTCGTGAATAGTAACTCGTGAATAGTAACTCATGAATAGTAACTCGTGAAACTCATGAATAGTAACCCCGACATGAAAAAGTTTCAAATTTGATAAAAACTTCAGATCAACATTTCAACATAATGATATTGAAGAAATAATTACTTAAAAAAAATAATATCCCTTACCTCAAAGAATCGAGATTTCGGAAGGAAAGGTCGGAAGTGATGCCGAATGAAACTTGTCTTCAACAAAGAACTCTCAAAGTATCTAAATACTCACAAAATACGCCAATCGATAATATAGAGAGAGAGAGAGAAAACTTTGTTTCGTGTGATTTTCAATTCTAACTTAGCCCTCTATTTATAGGAAAATGTTAGCCCTACCAAGCGCACTTGACCACTACACACGATGGCTTTACTCTACTACTATTGCCACCCACCACATTTGAAATAAAATTCAGCACATTTTTTCACCAACCACAAGTGGGGCCCACCAATTCTAGAATTTTCCACCAAAATCATTTATAACCTAATTTACTAATCACCACCTCTTAAAATTCATAACAAATCCTTCGTTCATTTTAAATTGGTCAAAATTTGTGGACATATACTCAACTTATATATGTATAACATATCCAAAATTACAACGATCCAACGATCGGATTAAATATTATAACTCACACAATAAAGTCAGTAATAACACCGATTTGATCTTTTAATACCTCCAATCCGACAAAAATACAAATAAAACATCTCAAAGATTAATTCCTTCTTTAATAACCACATAAATAAATCCATCATTTATATTCATATAAAATAAATATTTCCTTATCATATGAATCAATAATTAATTATTCACAAATAATATTACGAAATCACATTTATGACAACCAGTACATTTCCCTCAGAAAGAGGGGCTTTCCAATAAGGATTTCTCCTTCTTGGCCGCAAATTAGGTGACCAAACCTCTCCTTAGATGTAACTTTCTAGACATTGCCAATAATGTTATCTAATAATATTATTCAAATAATATGAATTATTGATCCGATAATGGGAAATATCAGTGCGATGACAATTATTGAACAACAATAATATAAAATACCAACGCAGCAATTATTGAATCAATAAAATAAACTATTGAATAAGAATTCTTTGTGAAAATTATTGAGTAGTGCCTTCTTACGTAAGGATCAATAATTCAACAATCTTTGTGCAATACCGTGCTACTTCTTTGTGCAACCACGCCAGATTATGATATTTTAACCACCGGTATTCCAACAGCTCTTAATTGGTAATAACTACGCCGTTATTTTTAACCAACTTATATTTGTCGCTTTCTTCATCCAATCGCTTTCCGTTATGGGGCCCACACATGGGCATCGCTACCGTCAATAAATTTAATATTCCCCACAGATCTAATATTCCACGACCAAATGAATATTCCCAAACAAAATGAATATTTTATAACCACTTGCTTATTTTGAAATATTTATGTATTTAACCCTTAACTATCCACATTAATCAAATCAACCCTTACTATTTCAAAATAATAAATAAAGGAAATTCCTTTTTATTTAAAAAATTTCGGATCTTACAACCTCCCTCCTTATGAAATTTCGTCCTCGAAATTGACGTGCGACGTACTCGTGTTTTGAAAAGGTGAGGATACCTCGCTTTCATTTCCGTTTCCAACTCCCAGGTCATTTCCTCTATAGCATGATTCCTCCACAAAACTTTAACTTGTGGTATAACCTTTGCGTGTAGGACATGCTCCTTCCTATCCAAAATCTTGACAGGTACCTCCTTCCTCATACGTTAAGTCTTCGGCTATCTCGTCCGGTTCTAACTCTATAACGTGGTTCGGGTCTTTCACATATTTACGAAGTACAGATATGTGAAACACATTATGAACACGAGACATACTCGCAAGTCTATAGGTTACATTTCCTACTCGGTCAAGAATTTGAAATGGACCAATAAATCGTGGATTGAGCTTTCCTCTCTCCCCAAATCTTGTAACTCCCTTCCATGGAGCAACTCGCAATAATACATGATCCCCTACACTAAATTCCACGTCCTTTCGATGAAGATCCGCATAACTCTTTTGTCGATCTTGTGCCATTTGTATACGTTGTCGAATCATTTGGATCTTTTCGGTGAGTCATATATCGTATTAACTCGGGTCCCAACAATGTTGCTTCACCCACCTCATCCCAACATATTGGAGAACGACATTTTCGTCCATATAATGCTTCGAATGGAACCATGCCTATATTTGTTTAATAACTATTGTTGTATGAGAATTCCACCAATGGCAAGTACTTATCCCAACTTCCTTTGAAATCTAGGACACAGAGTTTTAATATATCTTCAAGAGTTTGAGTAGTCCTTTCTGATTGCCCATCCGTTTGAGGATGGTATGCCAAACTAAATCGCAAATCCGTGCCCATAGCTTTTTGCAAGCTAACCCAAAATCTTGAAATGAATCTTGGGTCACGATCTAAAACTATGGATACTGGCATGCCATGCAATCTCACAATCGCATTTACGTACATACTAGCAAGACGTTCAAGGGAATAAGTCTCCCGTATCGGCAAGAAATGAGCAGATTTGGTTAATCTATCAACAATAACCCAAATAGCATTGATGCCTTGAGAAACCGTAGGAAGACCCAGTAATTGAAATCTATGGTAATGTGTTCCCACTTCCATTCCTAATCTCAAGTGGTTGCAACAGACCCTTAGGTACTAGATGCTCGCCTTTACACGTTGGCAAGTTAAACACATCGAGATAAACTTTGCAATCTCTCTCTTCATATTATTCCACCAAAATGTATGTCAAGATCACGATACATTTTAGTACTTCCGAGATGGATTGCAAATGGTGTATTGTGTGCCTCCATCATAATCTTGTACCTCAAATCGAGTCGTTAGGAACACAAAGTCTAGAGTGGACTCAAGTATTCCTTCTTCATCAATTCTCGCTTAGGAATAGCTCCTTCTTGTACTTTCTTCTTCATACGCATCACCGGCCCTGGGGCTGAAAGCAACTTTAACTTTATCGATTAAAAGTCGATTATACTCAGATATCATCACGTGGTTACCTAGAGTTTTCATCTCCATCTCTATTATTTGTAAATTATACTGAAATTAGTCTTTGACAATATCGTACTTGTAGATTTGTATACGATCTTCTACTCAACACGCCGCCTACCACGTTCGCTTTTCCAGGATGGCATGGTCGTAATATGTGTTTGAAATGAGTCTCCTCTTGAGTTCTTCAAGCTCTTCCCACATTCCTTGCTCCATTCGAATTTTGTATCTCTACGAGTCACCATGCGATAATGGAATAGCGATTCGAGAATATCCTTCAACGAATCTCCGATAATAACCAACTAAGCTTAGAAAGCTACGTATTTCGATTCTTCGACTTAGGTTGCTCTCAACCGTGACTCATATCCCAATCTTGGATAGCACGTCACAATGATGACCCTATCGCTTTACTATCGCATCGAATATGACGTCCCCTGAGAGTCTCGCTTAGGTGCATTCCACAAAGGAAGTCACAAGATAAAGGCTCGGTACCAAATTCTATAGTTGAATTTTTAACTCACGAAGTTCAATAGAGCCATTCGATATGAGATTTTAGAAATGAGTTTTGTCTAGGGTTCAAAGTCGATACAAAATTTAATATCGAAGCTTTGGGAGTAAGCCAAGAAATTCTTCTAAAAATACGTCGGAAAAATCAATAACAACAAGAATATTATTCAAATCGACGTGTCTTTATTCAAATCCATAACATGGATCGAGAAAACTTGACATCCGTAATAAACGAATGACTTCATGGCTTGATATGAAAATGTTTGATTACAATGGTTTGATTGCTTGAATTCGAATAACAAGTTGCTTAGGAATATGAAAACTAACAACCTTACAAAAGCAATCAATTTGGCATGATGAGTAGTTAACCTTAAAATCACATCAAAAGCAAATATCTCTATAGAAATAAGGTTAACGTGTAATGTGATAGTGCCAACTGAATCAAACAAGATTTCTAAACAACAGATGTAATGAAAGTTTCTCCTAACGGATTCTCCATAAATAGGTCAAAGTCTAATTTCTCCGTAGTCAAGTTCAAACGTTGAGCGCAAGCAAGAGAGATAAAAGAATGGGTAGAACCGGTATCTAGTAAGGTATAAACTTCGCAAGAATTTATAATTAACTAACCCGTGCTAACTTCGTTCGGGTTCCTCGCATTTTGACCGGCCACGACAAACGCTCTTCCAAGAATCGTTGACTTTGACTTTTCTGGGATATCCTTTTGAGTCACCATTCCCGCTGGACTTGGTTTTGATATCGTACAATCTCGAGCGATATGTCCTTCTTTTCCATAATTATAGCATACCTTAAACTGTTGTGGGCGCTTTGGGTGATATGTCCCTCTTTCCATTTTGTAACATACTGACCGATGGTCTTTCTCCTCCCTTGGAACCAGGCCTACTCTTGGGCGCTAACGTCTTCACATGGTCGTTGTTGAATCTCCTCTTTTAAAATCTCCTCCCGACTCGCTTCTTCTATTTTTTCATGGCCACGATTACCACCGTAGTGGTAACCGCCTTTGTCCGTATTCTTCTTTCTCCGCCGGGTTATCGTTATTCGATGACCGCTATCTTGATATGATCCTCGTTATGGTCCCTCGGTTGAACGTACTCGTTATCTCGCCTAACAACCGAGCCCACGCTGACAACATCTCAATAGAGAGAAAATTTATGAGAAAATGAGATACCGACGTATGCCGGGTTTCAAACCTCTCGTAAACATCCGCGTCATCGTTCCTCATTCTCCACCAAATGAGGTGCAAACTCGGATAACTCCGCGAACTTCGCCTCGTCTTTGGGACACCGCTATGTTATCCTGCTCCAGTCTAATAAACTCCACTTCCTTCATATACGAATACTTTTAGGGAAGTACTTGTCATTGAATCTGCTTCAAACGTCTCCCATGACATGCCGAAAGTGTATTTGGATGGAGTACGCTTCATGAGACTCCCACCGAGTCCGCCACGGAACATAAAGGTGGCGAATGGAACCTTCGTTCCTCCGCATCCCAAGACATCGAATATCTTGGTAATTTGTTTGACCCATGTTTCCGCCATGATCGGATCTCGCTTTCCTTAAATTCGTGGTCCCAATTCTTTGAACTGCTTGGTCGTGACCACCCGTGAATTGCTATCATTTCCTCCTCAGATTTTGAACACGAGTCTCTCCTCGTCTGCGATTTTGCATGAACTGCAAAAAACTTCTAAACATCCCCTCGTTCTCATCTCGCTTTCGGTGGTGTTGTTCATAGGAGGTACATTGCCAAACTGTTACACGCTCTCCTCGTTGGTAAATACAGCATCTCCACTTCCACGGTCTCATTTACTCCATTTGTTAATATTCTCAATCGACATTCTCAAATCTTGCCATAAAATAAGGGTTAATTAAGGAAATCAATATATCACATAATATCCCTATATATCTTGACCAACTAACAAATAAGCTTAGGTAGAACACACTAGCGAAGGATTTACTCGCCTCTCCCTCCTAGTTCTATTCCCCGATCTCCGCCAGAGATCATATCCCTAAGCTCTGATACCAACTGTGACGCCCCCAAAATAGGTATACACAACACCCATTTTGAGTCGCCAAATACATGGTACAAGAAGCAAACTACAACTCTAATAATACAAATGTCGTGTGAAATACGACAATATATACTATGGTTTGGTCGCTTGAATTCGCATAATAGGTTGGTTAGGAATATGAAAGCTAACAACCTTACGAAAACAATCAATTTTTGCATGATAAGTAGTTAACCAATCAATCCCTAGAATCACGTCAAATGTAAGTATTTTTAATGAAATAAGATCGACGGGTAATGTGAGGGTACCGATTTGAACCAAACAAGACTTATAAACAAAGGGATGTAATGAAGGTTTCTCTAACTGAGTTTCCACAGATAAGTCAAAGTCTAATTTCTCCTGAGTCAAATTTAATCGATGAGCGCAAGTAGGAGAAATAAAAGAATGGGTAGAACCGGATCAAATAAAGTATAGACTTCATTAGAATTTATGATAAGCTTACCCGTGATGACCTCATTCGGGTTCCTTGCTCTCTCTGGGAGGTCACAACAAACGCTCTCCTTACACTACTAGGTTTTGACTTTTTCGGGACTACCTTTGGTGCCTCCATCCTAGCTTTGAATTTGTCTTGAAACGACAAAATCGAGCTAAGTGACCTTCTCTTCCACAATTATAACATGCTTTGACGACATGGCGCAGCTTGATTGATGTGTCCCTCTCCTCCGCATTTGAAGCATATGATAGGTGGTCTTTCTCCTTCCTTAACAACGGGTCTTTGGTCTTTGACGTCTTTCCATCATTGTTGAATCTCCTTTTCTTGAAATGTCCATTATTATTGTTTTGGCCCTGATTACCACCGAAGTGGTTACCATATCTGGCCTATTGATTCCCTCCACGCTTGTTGTCACCGCTTGATGACTACTCTCACCGGTATTATAATTTTGCGTACCGCTTCTTTTTAGTTGCGTTGACTCGTTATCGAGCTCCACTAATCGAGCCCTATTTACAACATCCTGAATACAAACACGGTTTATGAGAAATAAGATGTTGACGTATCTCCGCTTCAAACCTCTTAAAAACATTCGCGCCCATTCTCTCTTCATTATCCACCAAGTGGGGCGAAAACCGTGATAACTCCGCAAATTTTGCCTCGTGTTGCGACACGATCATATTGTTTTGTTCCAACTTGATAAACTCCACCTCCTTTTCATGTGGCGAATACTTTCAGGAAAGTATTTGTCGTTGAATGCCTCTGAACTTCTCCCAAGATATCTTCAATGACAAAGAGTTGAGTACGTTTCTGGATTCCCACCAATGTCCGCCTCTCCGCCGCAACATAATGGCGTAAAGGGAACCTTTTGCTCCTCGGAGCATCCCAAGACATCAAATATCTTGGTAATCATTTATCCATGCTTCCGCCAAGTGGTTTTGGCTCCCTTAAACTCCGGTGGTCCCAGCTCCTTGAATCTGCTTAGCGGTGACCGCCCGAGAGTTTCCGTGTTTCCACCTACGTTTTGGGCAGAGTCGCTCTCTTTCTTTGTTGCATGAATTGCATAAAGCCTCTAAACATTTGATCATTCATCATTTGGTCAGTGTTGTTGTTTGCATGAGGATTGTCGCCTTCCGATGCACATTATCCTTGATTATTGATATGTGGTGAATCAACGATCGCCTGTGCTCCATTGCTATTCCCAACATTCTCAGATGTCATTTTCAGATACTGCCACAAAACAAAAGGTTAATTGACATGTAACATATTATCCATATATTCTGACCGACCAATAAAATAGCACACAAACTTAGGTAGGTCATACTAGCGAAGGTATTCCCCGTCTCTCCCCTCCTAGTACTATTCTCACATCTTAGCCAGGGATCATATCCTTAAGCTCTGATACCAACTGTGACACCCCCAAAATTAGGTATACATCACCCATCTTGGGTAGTCAAATACATTGTACAGAATTTAAATACAACTTACTAATATAACTGTCGTGAACAATACGATATAAACTGTGAGTTTGAATAGAAATATTGTCTACTAGAGATCATACAAACTCAAAAAGAGTCCTCATTACAATTATTATCACACTATTTCACGTAATAGTGAGGACTACTAATGCTATCCTCTCGGACCATTACTCCGCTTCCCACTCGTCCCCAAATATATTCTCATTTCAAGAGAACAAAGGAAAGAAAGGGTGAGCTCAACTAGCTCGAAGAAGAAATATTATGACTAAGATAATGCGAATAAATTATCATTAGCCTCACAACAAAGTGTTAAACCGATAAAATATAATGAACATCAAGTTTAACTACAATGAACCAAAGAATCCATTAAAAGAGTCAAGTAGAAAATAAAATCTACTATCTTTTATGATTTAAAAGGTTTTTCATCATCATTATAGCCGAGACTCACTTTTAATAAATATTCCACATCATCGAATCACCCCTCACTACTGACCAAGGATATTCTTTAGTATCACGACCACAATTATTCATGCACTACGGGCCAAGAATATTTGTGTATTCATTAATGGTCATGATCATGCCAACAACTCGTCCATCAATGCACTATGGGCCACCGAGGATTTTTACCACATCATTTGTAACATTACGGTCATGATTACAATCAATAGTCTCTCGGTCATAATCATACCAAGTCCATCTATGCACTCTGAAGGCCACGTATGACTTTCAACATAATATAAACATGAGGATGATGACAATGATATAAGAATTCAATAAAACAAGTTCAAGAATTAATTTATCTAGGAACCAATAACATCCAAACTGTCAACATGATCTTGCTCGCTTTGTAGAGTAAAATTCAAGAATACTTGAGAAGAATATTTTCATGAAAGGATATTGGATGAAGCGCAAATATCAAAGATATTCCACTAATTTCATGGAGTATAGAAGTCAAAGTTTTAACCAACGAGGGTATAATAAAGAATGGAATAACAAAAGAAATCACCATGCATGCGATAGATCCTTATGCAAAGTTATTCCAACGTAATAATAAATAACGGAACCAGTCCCACGTAAAATGCATGCAGACGTGATATTCCAACAGAATAATAAAGAATGGAACCAGTCCGGCGTAAAACACACGATGTGATGTTCCAACAAGATAATAATAAAGATTTTAACCAGTCCTTGTAAAACACACACGATGGGATGTTCCAATGAATAATAATAAAGATTTTAACCAAGTCCTATGTAAAACACACGCATGTGGATGTTCCAACGTAATAATAGAAGAATGTCACCAAGTATAGGGTAAACCACGTATACAAAAGTTATTCCAACGTAATAATAAGCAATGGAATAACAACAGCCTTCTCTTCATGAATAAGAAAGAATAACACCCTTTACTTTTGGTAGGAGATTGAATACCGCAGAGTGTAGTAACAAAATACTCTTCTTCTTTCTCTCTTATTCTCTCTATACTTTCTCTCTATAGCTTGAATGAATTAAGTGAAAATAATGAAGCACTAGGCCTCTATTTATAGAAGATTTCTAGCTTAGCACCGCCATGTGAAAAGGCAAGTGGCTGGCTTGACGGTCGGTGATGTGAAAAGAAAAGTGGTTTGACGCTTTTGTAATGTGAAACGACAAGTGGTTCGACGCTTTTGTATGTGAAACGACGACAAGTGGTTCGGCGCTTTGTAATGTGAAACGACAAGTGGTTCGACGCCTGTAATGTGAAACGACAAGTGGTTCGACGTCTGGTAAAGGTAATTACTATTGACGAAGGTAATTACTATTCACAAAGGTAATTACTATTGACGAAGGTAATTACTATTAACGAAGAGACTCTTAAATGATGACATATGGGCCCCCCATAAATTAATCAAACTTACCACAAACGCCTCATAATGTACTCTTTATATACATCAAGGATTGAATAAATATTACCACAAATCATTTTATTTTTAATCAACACATATTTAATCTTTCAACAATTATTAATCATTTATAACTTGTCATCTCAATTATTGATTTAATACTATAACATATTATACGATGATAATCTTGTGATAATAATTGAATCAATAATATAAGAGATATGATCAAGAATTATCAGTAAATAATTGAGCATAGGTGAGTGACTTCTCACGTAAGCATCAATAATCAATATCGTGTGCTACTATACAACTACGCCAGACATCGTACTTTTTACTAACGGTAGTTCAACAGTTTTAACTGTAACACCTCCGCCGTTATTTTTATAGAAAGATAATTTTGTCATTTTCTAACTACGACAATAATACTTCCGTTGTAGGGTCCACTTAATGATTGAGTAGTCGTCTGAATATTCCCCGACAAAAGAATATTCCCCACCAAACGAATATTTTATAACAACTTGCTTACTTTGCAAAATTTATAAATATTACCCACAACTATAACATTATATCAAATTTATTCCATAATATTCAAAAATAATATTTATAGAAAATTCATCTTTATTTATAAAAGTTGGGGTCTTACAACATGTGTCTGTACTATAGTGTCATCAGTCTTTCTAGATCGGAAGAGCTCCTTTAATATCTTATATCTAGCAGTCTTACTTTCCTCACCAACAACTACTTGATGTGTAGGAATATAGTAGGAGCATCTATAGTTTCATGCTGACAATGATGCTAGTTAATCATGGATGCGAGCATGATGCATTAAGCCAACTATGCATCATCTTACCACTTTCTAAAAGTAACAATCTCTTCCTTAGAGACATTTTCAGCAACCATTGTAAGGATAGGCGTATTAAGGACATAAGGTAACTTTTCAGCATTGAGAACAATTCTCAAATTTATTTACCAATCCGTTTAATTCGGTCCAGTTAATTAGCATCTAATATGTTATGCAGTGGTAGTGAATTAGACATTGTAAAATTCTATAAATGAATTTTTAATTTAACAACATTTAGCATACATTATTTTATTAACTACAAAAATAAATTTGGTCTTAATTTAACTTGGTATCTCCCACTAATTTTTTTTCAAACTATATTACCCTCACTTATATAGTTCGGTAAAATCTAATTAAAGATTTGCTAGTGAGATTAAGAATCCCATTTCAAATGTATATTGCTTTATAGTGACACAACAAAATATATAAATAAATAAGTAGACAACTCTTGTCAATTACATCATCATGTAACTCCTTTTATTTTGCCTATTAGAGATTATTTAGATCAAGTGGTGGCACATTCGAATCAAAATTATCTAAAGTTAAGTCCAACCTAGCACTCCATATATTCAAAAGAAAAACATTTTCCTTGTGGTGACATAACAAAATAGCATCGTTCAATCTATTTATAAGCATCAAATATGATACAATAACATCTCAAAAAATTAAGATAAGCTTTGTCGTGACACAACAAACTTATAATAATTAATTGATACTCTATTATTTTTATCATGTTAGAATACAACGTTAGATATGCCAAATATCTTTGAACACTTAGGACTTAATATAAAATCTTTGAGGGGTTTGTTATTATTTTGTCTCATCTTGTTTAGCACGCATACACATATATATATAAAATACGCGTCATATTAAGTTACATGCGAAACATGTTGCATAATATTATATACATATATATATATATATATAATATAAGCATGAACATATATAATACTATATTCTACCCGGATTGATTATGGACTTAATTCTAGTTTGGTTCACGAGAGCCACCGAGTGAACCAATAGGTCAAACCTAGGGTGCAAGGATTGAATTTAAATATATCTATTACATTTAAATCTCGAGCTCCATTACAAACGGGTCTTCATACGCTCCTTGCTCATTTGTCTCCAATTCTTCAAAATTAATTCTAACAATTACTATTACATAACTATTTACAATAAATAGAAACCTTGATCAGCAGTCAAGGGAAAGTACATATGAGGGAGATAGAATTTTTATTAAAAAAAATTAGAGAAGACGAGGTACGCAGACCTCATTTATAAAACCCATACATTCATACATCCAACTAAAATAAAATTCAATCACATTGGTCAATAGTCCATAATCATTTATAAAACCCATACAATCATGCATCCAACTAAAATAAAATTCAATCACATTGGTCAATAGTCCATAATCAACCCCATTTATTATCATACATATCACCTTATGCATCAATAAATAACATTCATCTTATGAATAAAGAAAACCATTCCATATATGCATTGATATTAATTTAATGGGCAATTAGAAATTTACTAGAAATCCAATTTTGAAACAAAATAAAATCCTTTACTTTAATCAAAATTTAAATCACAATAAACTTCTTTATTTTATTTAATCATATTTTGAATAAAAATAAAGTCCTTTATTTTAATCAAATTCCAAATCAAAATAAACTTCTTTATTTAATTAACATTGAATCCAATTTCAAGTGAAAACTAAACTCCTTTATTTTAACTTAAAATTGTTGGAATAATAAAATATGTTGAATCTTATTCCTTATCAAAATTAAACATCTTTAATTTTAGGAAACAAGGAATCTTATTCCATATGTGAATAAACTCCTTTATTCTAGGAAACATAGTATCCTATTACATATGTGAATAAACTACTTTATTCAAGCTAACATGGAATCTCATTCCAAGTTAATATAAAACTTTATTTTTAAAACATATTCTAATTTAAAATAAACCTTTTATCTTAATTGAAATAAATAAGTAAAAATAAAATAAAAAATTTCAAATTCTGGTGTTGGGTGCGGCCGCGTCCAGAATGAATCGGGACACTACAGAATCAAGGCTTAAGAATGAATCGAGGCAACGCGATCATGTCAAGATATAGCGTAATCGAATTTTTTCTTTGCCCAGAAAATCAGATTCAATCGCATACCATACATACATGGAATAATCAAGATCGATAATTAGCACAAAGTTCTTATACCACTATTAGTTTTGTATATAGCGCGATCATGTAATCAAATTACACAAAAGGCGCGGAAGCACGATAAAACAGAATTTAAAATTTTTCATACAAACCATCACCATAATCATACTTTGTGTTTAATTATCAATCAATAGAAAAGAGAATGGGATCAGATTCATACCCTTGTAAAAACTAGCGTCCACGGGTACGAGAGAGTTCACTACCAACTCCTTTTCACGTTCAACTTGAATCTACCGGGTTTGATTCATTCCTTTGATCAACGTTAGTCACCCAAGTGCTTGGTCTCTAGAGGTGATCCATCAAGGAAGAACAAATATTCAAAAAGATGGGTGTTTGGCAAAATCCTAGTTTTCTCTCTCAAAAGAATTTATCAGTATTCTCCCAACTCTTGAACTCTTGAAAGTTTCATTAACCTTAAATCAAAATAAGACTCCTCTTATTTATAGATGTAGGCAACCCTCCTAAACAATTTAGCAATTGGATTTCATTTTAATTAATTAAACTCCTTTAATTAATTAGGCTTCCTAATCTTATTAGGAATAATTAATTAAACTCTTTTAATTAATTAGCCTCCTAACTTTATTAGGAATAGATGAGAGTACCTTTTATTAATTAATTCTCAAACTCCTTTAGGAATTAAATAATAATAATAATAATAATAATAATAATAATAATAATAAGACTCCTCTTATTAATTTATAATTAATACTTCCTAAATATTAAATAATAAATATTAAGCTATTATTAAAATAAAATCAAATTAAGCCGAATACGTTATAAAATTGGAAGTATCAAAAGGCCTTAATTTCTATTTGAGCACAAGGGTTTGAAAACCAGATTTCAAAACCTCACTTTCATATCTTGTTTAAAACTGAACTTTTATGTAAATCAAGCTCTTTATACATCGGTTCAAAGAGGCACAACACTACTTTCAAAATAAAGCACTAAAATATCTTTTCCAAACAAAAGCTTTCAACACACACACACAATGCGTAGGGAATGAAAACGTAGCGGTAACCGTGTGTCACAGAAGTCGGGGGGGGGGTGCCTAACACCATCCCCTCGCTTAAGCAAGCCCCCAAAATCTATGAATCTCGGGTTCTAGACCAATTATACAGAGTCACATATTGGGCCATATTGCGAAAACCTTTCTAAATCCGGTTGAGTTGGTACAACCATTTAAACTCATACCAACTGGCGGCTCTGTCTAATTCGTCTCAATCATAAAAGTCAATCTTTTCAAATCGTCGACATTGTATGTCGGTATTCTAAAAAATCTCACCCTTTAAGCAAAGAATTAAATCAACATAGGACATCTAAAGGGTAGGGAAATGATAGGAAACTTCCCGATGTCAACAAGGATGTCCCACAAATCTGCACTTGTTAAATATTTTCTCAAGCTTATCCATTTTGAAACCTTTTCAGATAAGCTGGACAACCCCTTATCTTAACATACTTAAGATTAGGAATCCTTCCTGTCCATAATTCTTATGGAGTTTTGGGACCAGATTTTGAGGTTACTTTTTCCATATATTTGCAGTCATTTATAAGACATTACCCAAGAAGGATACTGGAATGTTGATAAAAAAACATTATGGACCACACCATGTCCAACAAGGTACGATTTTTCCTTTCAGATACATTAATCAATTATTGCGTATCAGAAAGTGTCCATTGTGAGAAAACAATTTGAGAAAATCTAGAAACTTATTGCACAAGTATTTCTTCCTTGATCTAATCGAAGAATTTTAATAATTTTCCAATTAGTTTCACTTCTGAATTATTTGAACCTTTCAATTGATTCAGACTTGTATTTCATCAAAAAAAAATATTCAACTCTTTGAATGATCATCTCTTTTTCTTCTACTAGTTTGTTCAATTCGCAAAATAATTTTTCATGTAAGTCAAGTATACAAAGTCCATTAAGTAATATTTCATTTCTATACAAAACATTATTATTATAAATAGAACAAAAATTGTTCTCAAATATAATACCAAAAATTTTTGTTGTTAAATAACAAAATACAAATAATGTTTCTAACGAGAACTAGAATACAATAACAACTTATTGACTGAATAGACTTGCCCGTAGGCAATTGCTAAACTATAAGTTCCTATGGCAAATGGAGCAACATATGTTTCATTTCCCACAAATACTTTGTTTAGCTTTCTACTTCAGCTTGCTCCCCCGTAAATCTATATTTATGATAGTCGGTATCTAATACCCAAGCAGAACCTTAACTTAAAGAAAGATTTATTTCGATCATGAACAAACCTTTATTTATAATCAAAGCTTCACTAATCTTCTTCTGGTTAGCCACTTCATGATTCTTCTCGCAGTTTCCTTTCTAATGTCCAGGCTTATAGTAGTGGAAGAAAACTCTTTTGCTATCTGTATCAATTTTTTTCTTATTATCGTTTGTTTTTGTCTTTCTATTTACCTTATTTGAATCTTTCTTCTTTTCAAAAGATCATTTGGCCCTTACTAGTAAGACTTGGTCTTTCATAGTTGAAAAGTTACTCTTAGCATTTTCATCATGTTAAGCAAATCAGCAAGGCTGATATCTAGCTTGCTCGTATGAAAAATTCACAACAATTGTGAGAAGGAGTCCAAGAGTGAGTGCAAGATCAAATCTTGGCTCAATTCTCCATCCATGATAAAACTTGTTGTCCTAATTAATCAATCAAATTGATCATGTTGAGGGCATGTGTCTGTACTGTAGTGTCATCGATCTTTCTAGATCGGAAGAGCTCATTTAATATCTGATATCGAGCAGTCTTAATTTCCTCACCATCAACTACTTGATGTGTAGAAATATAGTTGGAGCATCCATAGTTTCATGCTAACGCTGACGCTCGTTAATCATGGATGCGTGATGAGTGGGATTTATTCCCGCGAATCAGATCCTTTGTGGCTTAAGTTGATGCCTGTTTTTAATCATTTAGTTAGCTTTTATATATATTTTATTGTTATTTTGTCTAAGTTCTATCATGCAGGGCTTTACAGAGCTTAATGGTCATTTTTGTTGTAGTGGCGCCGTAGCGCCAAAGTTAGCTTTATAGTCCGCGCTGTAGCGCCATTGTATGTTGTACCATACTGGAATTCGGCGCCCTGGTGCCAAGGAGTGCATAAAGAGCCGCGCCACAGCGTCGCTCCTCATTGGAGCACACTGGAAAAAGGCGCCCCAGCGCCATACCCCAGCGCCCCAGCTCCACTTCCCGCGCCCCAGCGCCATATCCAGCGCCCCAGCGCCACTGTTCCTCGCGCCACAGTGTCGTACCTTTATTATGGAGTCGCGCCGCAGTGCGACCTCCAGTCTCTTAAGCCCTACGTGGTGCTGCAATGCCACTTGCTATTCTAATGCTCGCGTCACAGCGTGAGCTCCGGTGTCCAGACAATAAAGGGGCTTTAAATGACCTAAAGAGAGGGAGCGTTCGGATAGTAAAAAATCAGCCACCCGCGATAAATGTGACGCCCCCAAAATAGGTAAACATCACCCATTCTGAGTCGCCAAATACATGGTACAGAAAACAACTACAACTTTATTATTACAATTGTCATGCAAAATACGACAACACATACTGTGAGTTTAAATACAAATATTGTCTTCTAGACAATATCCACACTCAAATAAGTTCTCATTACACTTATTGATACACTATTTTACAAAATAGTGAGGACTACTATAACAACTGCCTTGGACCATCACTCCATACCCCGACTTAGTTCCTGCTAAATTTTCACCTCCTGAGAAGAAAAATGGAACAAAAAGGAAAAGGGTAAGCTCAACTAGCCCAGTAAACAATATTATGACTAAGATAATATACAACAAATTATCCTTAGTCTTCAACAAGGAAAAATCTGATAGAATATAATAGACAACAAGTTTTAGATCAACAACTACAGCGAAAACAACAATTCATTAGAAGAGTTAAGTAGAGAATGAAATCTACTATCATCTATGAATTTAAAAGTCCATCATCAATATTTTATCCTTGTAACATCAATCAATATACATCTTGAATCAAATATTCATCTTTGCACTACGGACCAAAGATATTCATTTGTATCACCAATTGGTCAAGTTCATCTCAACACCTGTTCATCTTTGCACTACGGGCCAAAGATATGCATCAGGTAATCATTCATCTTTGCACTTCAGGCTAAAGATATTCATCAAGTATCACCATTAAGGACTGAAGATGATGAAAAGCATTTTAGAGAACAAATTCAATAATATAAAAGAACAAAGTTTAAGGATTCGTACTTTAGATAATCCAAGTTTAAAAATATTCTATAATAAACAATAATGGAGTAAAATTCAAGAATAAAGATAAAAAAACATGGATACAATCAACGATAGTAACCATAATAGACATCTGAGGCGAAAAAGAGAAAATTTCAATTTTCGGTGAATAGTGCCGTATTTGTGAATAGGGCCGTATAGGTGAATAGTGTCGTATACGTGAATAGTAACCCCGACACAAAAAGGTAGAAATTCCACAAGAAAAATCATACTTCTCGAACAATACTCGTGAATAGTACCGTATTCGTGAATAGTGTCGTATACGTGAATAATGTCGTATACGTGAATAGTAACCCCGATACAAAAAGGTAGAAATTCCACAAGAAAAATCATATTAATATTTCAGCATAATGATATTGAAGAAAATAATATCATTTACGAAGAAAATAACATCCCTTACCTCAAAATAACAGTACTTCTGATCAGAATATCAGATATAAAGTCGAATGAAACTTGTACTGAAAAACAACTCTCAAAGTATCTAAATACTCACAAAAATACGCTCGACAATATAGAGAGAAAGAAAACTTGTTTCTGGTGTGATTTTCAATTCTAACCTAAGCGCCTATTTATAGGAAAATGCAAGAACGCCAAAGGAGACTAAATAATAAAATAATATTATTTTTATTCCTTCACTTCTACGCCCACCCATTTTGATAAAAAAATCAGCCACCTCTAGTGGGGCCCACCAATTCAGTACATTTTTTCTACACCAACCAAAAGTGGGTCCCACCCAATTTTAATAAAAATCATTTTATTTTTCAAAACTTCAGTAATTCATAATAAATAGCCCTTTTATAAAAAAAAAATACGAATTTTATGTCCATTTCACACGAAATTGAATTTTCTACAACTTTGTGGCTTTCAGTTTTTCCAAATTCCAAACAGAAAATATTCAAAATCCACAAATGAATGATTTTTAACACCTTTTTAAATTCATAACAAATCATGCGTTAATTTTTAACGGTTCAAAATTTGTGGGCATATACTCAACTTATATACGTATAACATATCCAAAAATTACAACGATCCAACGGTCAGATTAAAATTATAACTCACGCAATAGAGGTTTAAGAACACTGATTTGATTTTTAATACCTCCATTCCGACAAAATACTGATAAAATACCTTAACATTAATTCCTTCATTTATATCCACATAAAATAAATATTTCCTTAGCATATAAATTAATAAATAATTATTCTCAAATGATATTACAGAATCACAATAATGACAACCAGGTCGTTCGCAGGAAAGTGGGGGCTTTCCAATAAGGATTTCTCCTTACTAGGGCGCAATTAGGTGACCAAACCTCTCCTTGATAGAACTTTATAGACATTGCCAATAATGGTATCTAATAATATTATTCAAATAATATGAATTATTGATCTGATAATGGAAAATACTGTGCAGTGACAATTATTGAAACAACAATAATATAAAATATCAACGCAGCAATTATTAAACAAATAAAATAAAATATTGAACAATAATTACTATAACAATTATTTAGTAGTTCCTTCATATATAAGAATCAATAATTTAAAAATACTGTGCAATACCGTGTGCTACTGTGCAACCATGCGTATTACTGTATTTTAACCACCAGGTAATCCAACAATGTTAACGGTAACAATTATGCCGTTATTTATAAAAACTCAAACTTGTCGTTTTCTTTACCCAATAGTTACTCTGTTATGGGGTCAACAAATGGCTGCGCTGTTATACGAATATTTCCCGACAACAAGAATATTCCACGACTAAATGAATATTCCCCGACAAAAATGAATATTTTATAACCACTTGCTTATTTTATAAAATTTGCACATTTCACCCATAACCAAAATATTATATCAAATTAACTCATTATTATTTCAAGATAATGAATAGAGGAATTTCAATTTTATTTATATAAAAAAAATTGGGGTCTTTCAACCTCCCCTCATGAAATTTCGTCCTCAAAATTAACGTACGCACCTAGTATTTCGAAAAGGTGAGGATACCTCGCTTTTTTTTCTGATTTCAACTCCCAGGTCATTTCTTCAATGGCATGGTTCCTCCACAAAACCTTAACTTGTGGTATAACCTTTGTGCGTAGGACATGCTCTTTCTTATCCAAGATCTTGACAGGTACCTCCTTGTACGTTAAATCTTCGGCTCTCTCATCTGGTTCTAATGCAATAATGTGGTTTGGGTCGTCCATATATTTACGTAACATCGATATGTGAAAAACGTTATGAACACGCGACATACTTAGCGTTAAGGTGAGTCTATAGGCCACAGTTCCTACTCGATCGAGGATTTCAAATAAATCGAAGGTTTGAGCTTTCTTCTCTTCGTCGACTCTTACTTCTAGAATAACGCCTTCTTGCACCTTCTTCTTTATATTCATCAGCTCCGGTGTGTAGCTTGAGTAGTTTTAACTTTATCAACTAAATTCGATTCTACTCATATATTTAACATCATAACGTGGGTCCCTAGAGTCTTTAACTCTATCTTTATCGTTTGTAAATTATATAAAATAGGTCTTTGTGTTCAATAATATTGCACTCGTACTCGCATACGATCTTCTACTCAACGCGTCAGCTACCTCGTTTGCTTTTCCAGGATGGTAATGTCAGAACAGGTGCCGAAATGAGTTGCCTCTTGAGCTCTTCAAAAATATTCTCGTATTCCGCGTTCCATATGAATTTTCCGAGTCAGCTAAGTTAACAGAGTAACGATTCGAGAAAATCCTTCCACGAATCTCTGATAATAACCAGCTAAGCCCAAAAAGCTACGTACTTTGGTCACCGACTTCGGTTGCTCTCAACTGTGATTCATATCCCAATCTTGGATAGCAACGTCACAATGGGACCTATCAGTTTACTACTGTACTAATATGACGTCCCCTACGGAGAGTCTAGCTTCGGTGCATTCCACAAAGGAAGTCACCAGATATAGGCTCGGGTACCAGCTCCTGTAGTTGGGTTTTTAACTCCTAAAGTTCAATAAGAGACATTTGATATGGATTTTTGAAAATGGGTTTTGTACCGGGTTCAAAGTCGATACAAAATTTAATATCACACTCTGGGGGTAGGCCAGGAAGTTCTTTAGGAAATACGTCAGGAAATTCACTAACAACAAAAATATCATTCAAATCCGACGTATTTTTATTCAAGTCCATAACATGGGCTAAGAAAGCTTGACATCCGTTTTTTTAATAAACGAATGGATTTATGGCTTGATATGAAAGTGTTTAACTTCAATGGTTTGGTTGCTTGAATTCGCATAACAGGTTGGTTAGGAATATGAAAACTAACAACTTTACAAAAACAATCAATTTTGGCATGATGAGTAGTTAACCAATCAATCCCTAAAATCACGTCAAATTCAAGTATCTTTAAAGAGATAAGATCAAAAGGTCAGATTGTGCCCACTTGGATCAAGCAAGATTTATAAACAGTGGATATGATAAAAGGTTCTCCTAAATTTAAATTGATTTCTGATTAAGTGGAACGTCACCCAAGTCGTGTTTTAGGACTTTGCCTTTAGCCGTGTTATGGCGTTGTGGCTTTCATCCTTTGTAAATCATTGACAGACGTGCTTTATTTGAACTCAATTCGATCCTCCCCTCCTTTGGTATCAGAGCAATGATGAGTTTATTGTCATATTAATAAATATGTTACTCATAAATTATGCATATATGATCACTTTGAAAAATGACTGATTTTTCTACTTCATCTCAGAATAACAAGAGAGCCAATACTTCACTTTACTTTGGAAGCAATCAACTTATTGCTTATCGATGATGTAAAGAAGCCCTCGACAAATGGACTCTTCCTAAAATCAAACCGTAAACTATTTACAAAATTGGAACCTTTGATTTTCTCAAAGAAAAGGATTATTAAAACCTTTGAACATCTTTGTTCCTTTACGAATAATGATGAAATATTATATTTATTGCATATAGAAGATTTATATCCTTTTTTGCAAAAATATAAATATGTTCATATAGGACTTGTCCAAGTAGCTTTTAAACCATTAACTTTGCTTGGCCAAAATACCAGTATTCAATGCACACTTAGAGATGGTAGGTGTCTGAACTGGAAAGCCTCCCTTATGGGTGCCATTGAAACTAGTCTTGCTCATGGACCAGTTTATTTTAATATTTATCCGAACTTAAGCGTTGCTTTAACTGATAATAATTTGTCAAAAGTTTTAGAGATGAGAATTATATCTCATGGCTATGAGTATCTACCAGGATCTCCTCCTTTTGCCGTATTATTCCGTATATTCATCTTAAAGTATTAACTACTTTAAATCCCTATATCAGGAAACAAAGTCAACAAGGACATACTGTCCTAATTGACGCTAATCTTTTTAGTAGTCAAGTGGCTATTCCCAGAATGATCCCTTGGGAAGAAATAACTTTCCCAAAGCAATGGCAAATTCATAACGCCGTTCCAACCAGACCTATAATTAGACAATCTATTGAAGATGTTGTCCAAACCAGTAATGGAAATGTTTATTTAAAATTTCAAAGACCCTTTACCTGAAGCCTTAATCTGTAATCAAGGTCTTTGTTTACCTACTTCTTTTGTCCTTATCCGCAATATGAACCAAAGTATCATTTTAGGCACCTCTTTCTTATGCCTTTTAATGCCTATTTCCAAAATTGATACTTTAGGAATTCATACCACTCTTAATAACAGAAATATTATTTTTGAATTCATAACAGAACCATATACAAAAGAGTTAAATCAAGTTAAACACATGATTTATTCTAAAGAAAAGCAGATTAATTTTATTCAAAAAGAAATAAAATTTCTTACTACAGAACAGAGAATTTTACAACCTTCCTTACAGAACAAGATAAAATTAATCTATAAGACTCTTCAAACTGAAATCTGTAGTGATGTTCCAAATGCTTTCTGGAACAGGAAGAAGCATATTATTTCAAAGGAGGGGAGGATCGAATTGAGTTCAAATAAAGCACGTCTGTCAATGATTTACAAAGGATGAAAGCCACAACGCCATAACACGGCTAAAGGCAAAGTCCTAAAACACGACTTGGGTGACGTTCCACTTAATCAGAAATCAATTTAAATCTATCTCATCCAGTAAGATGGCATGATTGTTTAAAGGCATATTAAATATATCTTTACAGATAAATTATTACATATATGATCTCATAAAGTTACTGTTGATTTGGGGGTCTTCCCAAAACTATAAGCCGACAGGTTTCTTCCTGTATGGCTGTTTTTGTTAAGACAATATAATGTTCAGATTTATAAAATTGTTCTAAGAAGCTGGTACCCGAGCCTATATCTGGAGCTGGTACCCGAAGCCGGTCTATTAATAATAATATCCCTTATAATATTGATCTCCCTGAATCTTCTAGACAGTCTGTGTCTGACCCCTTAGAATCTATTTTTCAAGAATCTAAGAACCTCAGCAATGAGTCTGTCAAAAATGAAGACTTAATCAGAGGAATTCATATTTCTGAAAATCAAATACCTCATGGTATTTATGAAACAAATACTCCAAACAGAAGACCTTACAGTCCAACTGCTAGTGATATGAATTTTGAATGTTAATGGATTTTTCCCCAAAAAGTAAAATTCGTCAATATTTAAACCAGGAATTCATGCAAGATAAATACCAGAATTTTAGAAATTGGTATTTCAAGAATCATAACAGTGATAGATTAACAGAAATAAAATCTGATTTTTATACTTATCTGGACAAGAACCAATGTATTTTATCATTTGTTAAATGGTATTATGATTTCGCTTCTAAATCAGACCTTTACGATAAAAGTCAACTAAATGTGTTAACAGGAATCCAAAAGGACTGGATTACCACTAATGGTAGTGTTATCCAATCTATTCATCCACCTCCTAACTCCCTTGAACTTAGCCCAGGTAATGAAAACCTGAAACCTTTGGTTATTAATCCTTATGCTGATATTACTGAATTATCTCGTCAACATGACGATGTTAAAATAAAAGACATTTTACCCTTGTCCAAACAGAATAATTATACAAATTTATTTCTTCAAACTGTAGGAAAACAGCTAACTGTGATAGAAGAAACGATTCATCATATCAATGATAATTGTCAAGTTACTCCCCAGAAACTTGATCTTCAACCTGTAACCGTTAAACCACCCTTAGAAGTTAATAATTTTAAAATGAAATCTTCTAAAACCGAAAATGAGTTCATTAAAAATCTTTTAAATAAAATGAAAGATTTAAACCTTACTCATGCTTCCACTTCCCAGATCAATATGATGTCTGGCCAGCCCTCTTCCCAAACCAGTAATTCTAATACTGATAATGAAGAAGATTCTGATTCTTTTTCTCCCATTAATATTTTAGAAATCCAGAATAATTTTCAGGAAATTCAAAATATTAATAAAACTACTTACAGTAAAAAACCCATAAATCGTATGGCTTTATCTGGACCCAGTAGGTACTACTACCCTAGACCTACTCCTCAGGATATTCTGTATGAAGAAGACTTTCTTCATTCTCAAAAATCCTATCATGGAAAAACCATCTATGAATGGAATATTGATGGGAAAATAGAATATCAAATATTCGAAACCATCCATCATATCATGATGTATGCAACTGTATGTAAACAGAATGATAATACCGATCACCAGATCTGCCGGTTTTTAGTTAATGGCTTCACTGGCATTCTTAAAGGATGGTGGGATAATATGTTAAATGATAAACAGAGAACAGAAGTTCTTCAAGCCTACAAAGAAGAAATTGATCCTATTACTAGACTTCTAACCAGAAAGGAAGACGCTTGTTACACTTTAGTTCAAGCAGTCCTCCACCATTTTGTTGGACCAGGACTTATGAATACTGATAGAAGTAGAGAACTTTTTACGTAATCTTCGTTGCCCCTCCTTAACTCATTTTAGGTGGTATAAGGATGTCTTTCTCATGAAAGTCATGCAAAGGTCGATGCTTAACAAAGGAGCATTGGAAGGCCAAATTTATAGATGGTCTCCCTACTTTCTTTGCTGAAAAGGTACGTAAAAAACTAAGAGATAAACATGATCGCATGAGTATCCCTTACGACCAGTATTCTTATGGCCATCTTATTTCAGTAATTATTGAAGAAGGATTATCATTGTGTAATGATATGAAACTCCAACAATTAATGAAACAACAGAATCTCACTAAAAGACACGAGATAGGAGAATTTTGTGACCAATTCTCTTACGATACAAAATTACAGTACCCCAATAAGGCTAAAAAACAACAGAGTTCGAAGCACTCTAAACCTTACCGAAGACGTTCTTCCAAGAGATCTAAAAACAAAACTCCTGAAAAAACCACTAAGAAAAGAAGAAACAATAGTAAAAAGGACAAATCTAAAGTCCAGTGTTATAAATGTGGTAAACCAGGACATTTTGCAAATCAAAATTAAAACAGAAACTGAATGAAATGTCCCTTGATGAAGACATTCAGCAAAAAATTCTTAATTGTTTATCCAGCAGTGATCCAGAATCAAGTGCAGAAGAAGACTTGGCAGAAATCTATTCTGAATCTGATAATGACTCTGTTAATGATCAATGTCAAGCTTGTACTATTAAAAATAATACAACTATTGAAGCTGACTATTGGAAAGCCATTGTTGAAATGAATGGTTTAGATATCGGAGGACCCAGTATCAATGTCCTATTAGAAAACCAAAAGTCTCCTATGGTAGGCTCCGGTTCTTGACTTTCTCCGGCTAAGATGTTGAATTGGTTGTCATCTTGTTCAGATTCATCATCGCTAACTGTTTTCATAGAAACGTCATCATGGGCTAGAGACTGTAGGAACTGTGTCTTCATATAATCCATGGTTTTAACTATGAGTTCAGTTTCATTTAGATTTGGAAATTTCTGTTTTAAGTCTGCTTGGATTTTGACAAAAGGATTAACTGGTGCAGGAAGGCTTTGAGGTATAACATCAAGACAAGCCTGAGTATGGTCTTTTATGGATTTGAGAAGTTCTGGTAAAGTGGGGTTAAGTCCTTTGTCCCACCATTTGGAAAAAATACCCTTTTAAGACGGGGAATTTTGTTCGATAATCACATTGAAATCCCATTTCCATATCCAAGAAATCTTTGAAAACGAATTATGAAATGGGCCAGTAATTTAAGCATTGACAAATCTTTATTTACTGGTATATGGGCGTAAGCTACTTGCCATTCTTTGAATGCTGTTTGAACGGGATTAGGTAGGGTTTCAAGAGTGATTCCAAATTTTGAACGGGATTAGGTAGGGTTTCAAGAGTGATTCCAAATTTATCCCACCAAACGAAAAACCAGTTGGGAATTTCATTTTTCAGAACATCAGGACAGATACGGATAAACCAACTATGATTATGAATTGGATTCCGATAATAAAATACTTGTGTGAAGGAATCAATATAATCCCAATAGCTGTATCTGGTTTCTGCTGAGTGACTAGATTCAACAGTTCTGGTAGTATGGGGATTAATACCCCAATTAGCAAGAGGCATGATGTTCTTAATGGTTGTTTTACTGTATTGGATTGGACTTGCTGATTTTGATGGATCATGAAGCGTGTGCTTAATGTCCATGGATGCTGTTTCAAGAATAATTTGTTCATAAACATAGCGACATCTTGGTTAAAACGGGAGAGGCTGCTTGAGTCGTTAAATAACGTCTCTTTATCTCCCATGGATCTTTCATCCATTTCTCATCATTCTGTTCGATGATCAATACTGTTTCTTCCGTATTTGTATTGGGAATATACTGTTCGGGTAATAGGATAACATCCTTTACTGTTGGTTGGCTAGAAGAAGCCGAAGAAATACTGGATTGAGTATTTAAGGACGGAAATTCATGTATAAGACAATTAGCTACGCTTCTACCTCGATCATGCCACTCGCTTCTATCGGTCATTCTGCAAATATTCTCAAGTTAGAAAATCCTAGAGAATTTCATTTTCCTTTGATATACTCAATATCAAAGTCAAATACGGATAAAGTGCTTTGCCAGGTTGCAAATATCTGTTTATATGCTAAATTCTGAACATCTTTTTTAAATATCTGTTTTGCAGCTGAGCAATCAATTCGGATTAAAAAGTGCTGATTCAAAAGATCATCCTGAAATTTTAAAACACATTTAACAATTGAAAGGCATTCCTTCTTTATAGTAGGATAATTTAAAGAGGGTCCTTTGCAAGTTCCTTAAGTAAAGCGGACTAGATCTTCTCTTTTACTGTTAGGATTAAATTGTTTTAGAATCCCACCATATCCTGTGTCAGAAGCATCAGTTTGGACAATCTTTTTCCAATCAGGATTTGGTAGGGAAAGACAAGGTATCTGTTTAACCCTGGTTTTGATTTTTATTACTGCTTCAGTGTGTTCATTAGTCCAAGGTAAAGGATTTTTCCGTAATCGAGTATACAGAATAGCAGTATCCTGGGAAAGATTCGGATAAAAATCTCGAATATAATTAAGACTTCCCAAAAATCTTTGCAGTTGGTTAATACCTTTTATTTCGTTTGGAAATTTGGATGCAAATTCGATACATCTATCAATTGGAATTATAGTTCCATTGAAAATATTATTCATGATATGTTGGAATTCAGAAGGTCCATTCTTGACACCAAATGGAAGAACATTCCATTCATAGTGACCAAAGGGTACTGTGAAAGCAGTTTTATAAGTATCCTGTTCTCTAATTTGTATCTGCCAAAATCCTGATTTCATGTCAAATTTAGAGAAAATGGTGGCATCATGAAATCTGTCGAAGATCCTTTTATTTGGGATTGGATATCTAATCCATTGAAGAGCTTCATTGCTTGGTTTATAATTAATAACGAGTCTAGGAGTTCCTCGTTCAATTTCTCAATTTTTATTGACATAAAAAGTTGTACATGCCTCGTGGAGAAGTACTAGGTTTTATCAATTTTTTCATTTAATGACTCAATTTCAGCTTTTACAAAGAAGTAAATATTCCTTTTTCATTTGGCTAGGTCGAGACTTAGTAGGAATATTTTTCTCATTGTAATCAGGGACATAAGGAAGAGAAATAATATGCTTCTTCCTGTTCCAGAAAGCATTTGGAACATCACTACAGATTTCAGTTTGAAGAGCCATACAGGAAGAAACCTGTCGGCTTATAGTTTTGGGAAGACCCCCAAATCAACAGTAACTTTATGAGATCATATATGTAATAATTTATCTGTAAAGATATATTTAATATGCCTTTAAACAATCATGCCATCTTACTGGATGAGATAGATTTAAATTGATTTCTGATTAAGTGGAACGTCACCCAAGTCGTGTTTTAGGACTTTGCCTTTAGCCGTGTTATGGCGTTGTGGCTTTCATCCTTTGTAAATCATTGACAGACGTGCTTTATTTGAACTCAATTCGATCCTCCCCTCCTTTGGTATCAAAGCCATGATGAGTTTATTGTCATATTAATAAATATGTTACTCATAAATTATGCATATATGATCACTTTGAAAAATGACTGATTTTTCCACTTCATCTGTAACAACAGTAGCTAATACTTCAGCTTCTACTTTGGAAGCAACTGAACTTATTGCCTATCAGGATGTAAAGGAAGCCCTTGACAAATGGACTCTTCCTAAAATCAAACCAGAAACTATTTACAAAATTGGAACCTTTGATTTTCTCAGCAAAAGGATTATTAAAACCTTTGAACATGCTGTTCCTTTACAGAATAATGATGAAATATTATATTTATTGCATATAGAAGATTTATATCCTTTTTTGCAAAAATATAAATATGTTCATATAGGACTTGTCCAAGTAGCTTTTAAACCATTAACTTTGCTTGGCCAAAATACCAGTATTCAATGCACACTTAGAGATGGTAGGTGTCTGAACTGGAAAGCCTCCCTTATGGGTGCCATTGAAACTAGTCTTGCTCATGGACCAGTTTATTTTAATATTTATCCGAACTTAAGCGTTGCTTTAACTGATAATAATTTGTCAAAAGTTTTAGAGATGAGAATTATATCTCATGGCTATGAGTATCTACCAGGATCTCCTCCTTTTGCCGTATTATTCCGTATATTCATCTTAAAGTATTAACTACTTTAAATCCCTATATCAGGAAACAAAGTCAACAAGGACATACTGTCCTAATTGACACTAATCTTTTTAGTAGTCAAGTGGCTATTCCCAGAATGATCCCTTGGGAAGAAATAACTTTCCCAAAGCAATGGCAAATTCATAACGCCGTTCCAACCAGACCTATAATTAGACAATCTATTGAAGATGTTGTCCAAACCAGTAATGGAAATGTTTATTTAAAATTTCAAAGACCCTTTACCCGAAGCCGGTCTATTAATAATAATATCCCTTATAATATTGATCTCCCAATCTTCTGGCGATCGTATTCGACCCCTTAGAATCTATTTTTCAAGAATCTAAGAACCTCAGTAATGAGTCTGTCAAAAATGAAGACTTAATCAGAGGAATTCATATTTCTGAAAATCAAATACCTCATGGTATTTATGAAACAAATACTCCAAATGTAAGACCTTACAAATCAACCTGCTAGTGATATGAATTTTGAATGTTAATGGATTTTTCCCCAAAAAGTAAAATTCAATAATATTTAAACCAGAATTCATGCGGGATAAATACCGTAATTTTAGAAATTGGTATTTCAAGAATCATAACAAAGATGATAGATTAATGTAAATAAAATCGATTTTTATACTTATCCGGACAAGAACCAATGTATTTTATCATTTGTTAAATGGTATTATGATTTCGCTTCTAAATCAGACCTTTACGATAAAAGTCAACTAAATGTGTTAACAGGAATCCAAAAGGACTGGATTACCACTAATGGTAGTGTTATCCAATCTATTCATCCACCTCCTAACTCCCTTGAACTTAGCCCAGGTAATGAAAACCTGAAACCTTTGGTTATTAATCCTTATGCTGATATTACTGAATTATCTCGTCAACATGACGATGTTAAAATAAAAGACATTTTACCCTTGTCCAAACAGAATAATTATACAAATTTATTTCTTCAAACTGTAGGAAAACAGTTAACTAGGATAGAAGAACAGATTCATCATATCAATGATAATTGTCAAGTTACTCCCCAGAAACTTGATCTTCAACCTGTAACCGTTAAACCACCCTTAGAAGTTAATAATTTTAAAATGAAATCTTCTAAAACCGAAAATGAGTTCATTAAAATCTTTTAAATAAAATGAAAGATTTAAACCTTACTCATGCTTCCACTTCCCAGATCAATATGATGTCTGGACAGCGCCCTCTTCCCCAAACCAATTCTAATACTGATAATGAAGAAGATTCTGATTCTTTTTCTCCCATTAATATTTTAGAAATCCGTAATAATTTTCGTGAAATTCAAAATATTAATAAAACTACTTACAAAAAAAACCCATAAATCGTATGGCTTTATCTCGGACCCAAAGAGTACTACTACCCTAGACCTACTCCTCAGATATTCTGTATGAAGAAGACTTTCTTCATTCTCAAAAATCCTATCATGGAAAAACCATCTATGAATGGAATATTGATGGGAAAATAGAATATCAAATATTCGAAACCATCCATCATATCATGATGTATGCAACTGTATGTAAACAGAATGATAATACCGATCACCAGATCTGCCGGTTTTTAGTTAATGGCTTCACTGGCATTCTTAAAGGATGGTGGGATAATATGTTAAATGATAAACAGAGGATAGAAGTTCTTCAAGCCTACAAAGAAGAAATTGATCCTATTACTAGACTTCTAACCAGAAAGGAAGACGCTTGTTACACTTTAGTGCAAGCAGTCCTCCACCATTTTGTTGGACCAGGACTTATGAATACTGATAGAAGTAGAGAACTTTTACAGAATCTTCGTTGCCCCTCCTTAACTCATTTTAGGTGGTATAAGGATGTCTTTCTCATGAAAGTCATGCAAAGGTCAGATGCTAACAGTGAGCATTGGAAGGCCAAATTTATAGATGGTCTCCCTACTTTCTTTGCTGAAAAGGTACGTAAAAAACTAAGAGATAAACATGATCGCATGAGTATCCCTTACGACCAGTATTCTTATGGCCATCTTATTTCAGTAATTATTGAAGAAGGATTATCATTGTGTAATGATATGAAACTCCAACAATTAATGAAACAACAGAATCTCACTAAAAGACACGAGATAGGAGAATTTTGTGACCAATTCTCTTACGATACAAAATTACAGTACCCCAATAAGGCTAAAAAACAACAGAGTTCGAAGCACTCTAAACCTTACCGAAGACGTTCTTCCAAGAGATCTAAAAACAAAACTCCTGAAAAAACCACTAAGAAAAGAAGAAACAATAGTAAAAAGGACAAATCTAAAGTCCAGTGTTATAAATGTGGTAAACCGGGACATTTTGCAAATCAAAATTAAAAGCGAAACCCAATGAAATGTCCTCGATGAAGACATTCAAAGAAAAATTCTTAATTGTTTATCCAAAGAAGGATCCGTAATCAAGTGCAGAAGAAGACTTGGCAGAAATCTATTCTGAATCTGATAATGACTCTGTTAATGATCAATGTCAAGCTTGTACTATTAAAAATAATACAACTATTGAAGCTGACTATTGGAAAGCCAATGTTGAAATGAATGGTTTAGATATCGGAGGACCCAGTATCAATGTCCTAACAGAAAACCAAAAGTCCCTTCTCGACTTAGCAGAATAGATCAAAGATCCGTAAATTAAATTAAAGTTTTTTAGAAACTTTTATTATAAAAGTCAAAAATGTAAGATATTCTTCCCACAGAACATTATAGCATGAGAGAAGTCATGAAACGTGTTCAAAATGTCTCTGCTATTGAAAAGTCTACTACTATTCAGGATCTTAAGAATGATATTAATATTCTGAAATCCGAAATAAAGCAATTACAGAATACTAATGTTATTATTTTTCAAGACTTGAAAAATATTAAAGACCAATTAATTCATAAACAGGATAATAATACAGAATCCTCTAAGACTGAATCTTTTGATAAATTAGAATCTTCTGAACAATATCTAATGCTTATGAATCAAGTAGTCTTCCAAAAGTGGTATATCAGAATTACTTTTGTTATTAAACCGGATTTTATTATTAAAGATGCCATTGCCCTTGTAGATAGTGGTGCTGACATGAACTGTATCCAGGAAGGGTTAATCCCTACTAAATACTTCCAAAAAACCACTCAATCTTTAACTAGTGCAAGTGGAAACACCATGAATATTAAATACAAGATACCTGAAGCCTTAATCTGTAATCAAGGTCTTTGTTTACCTACTTCTTTTGTCCTTATCCGCAATATGAACCAAAGTATCATTTTAGGCACCCCTTTCTTATGCCTTTTAATGCCTATTTCCAAAATTGATACTTTAGGAATTCATACCACTCTTAATAATGTATATATTATTTTTGAATTCATAATGTAACCATATACAAAAAGTTTAAATCAAGTTAAACACATGATTTATTCTAAAGAAAAGCGATTAATTTTATTCAAAAAGAAATAAAATTTCTTACTACTGTAATGTAGAATTTTACAACCTTCCTTACGTAACAAGATAAAATTAATCTATAAGACTCTTCAAACCGAAATCAGTAGTGATGTTCCAAATGCTTTCTCGAAGCAGTGAAGAAGCATATTATTTCTCTTCCTTATGTCCCTCGATTACAATGAGAAAAATATTCCTACTAAGTCTCGACTCTAGCCAAATGAAAAGGAATATTTACTTCTTTGTAAAACTGAAATTGAGTCTCTTAAAATGAAAAAATTGATAAAACCTAGTACTTCTCCCCTCGAGTCGTATGCCTTTTTATGTCAATAAAAATTCAGAAATTGAACGAGGAACTCCTAGACTCGTTATTAATTATAAACCGCTTAATGAAGCTCTTCAATGGATTAGATATCCAATCCCAAATAAAAAGGATCTTCTTGACAGACTTCATGATGCCACCATTTTCTCTAAATTTGACATGAAATCAGGATTTTGGCAGATACAAATTAGAGAACAGGATACTTATAAAACTGCTTTCACAGTACCCTTTGGTCACTATGAATGGAATGTTCTTCCATTTGGTGTCAAGAATGGACCTTCTGAATTCCAACATATCATGAATGATATTTTTAATCCCTTTACTGAATTTATTATCTGTTATATTGATGATGTTTTAATTTTCTCTTCATCCATAGACCAGCATATTAAACATTTAAATATTTTCAATTGTTAAATGTGTTTTAAAATTTCAGGATGATCTTTTGAATCAGCACTTTTTAATCCGAGTTGATTGCTCAGCTGCAAAACAGATATTTAAAAAAGATGTTCAGAATTTAGCATCTAAACAGATATTTGCAACCTGGCAAAGCACTTTATCCGTATTTGACTTTGATATTGAGTATATCAAAGGAAAACAGAATTCCTTACCGGATTTTCTAACCCGAGAATATTTGCAGGAATGACCAGTAGAAGCCGTGGCCGCGGTCAGCGAGGCCGAGGCAGAGCTAATTTGTACTATACAGAATTTCCGTCCTTAAATACTCAATCCAGTATTTCTTCTGCTTCTTCTAGCCAACCAACAGTAAAGGATGTTCTCCTATTACCCAAACAGTATATTTCCAATACAAATACGGAAGAAACAGTATTGATCATCGAACAGAATGATGAGAAATGGATGAAAGATCCATGGGAGATAAAGAGACGTTATTTAACGACTCAACAGTCTCCTCCCCGTTTTAACCTGTATCGCTATGTTTATGAACAAATTATTCTTGAAACAGCATCCATGGATATTAAGCACACGCTTCATGATCCATCAAAATCAGCAAGTCCAATCCAATACAGTAAAACAACCATTAAGAACATCATGCCTCTTGCTAATTGGGGTATTAATCCCCATACTACCAGAACTGTTGAATCTAGTCACTCAGCAGAAACCAGATACAGCTATTGGGATTATATTGATTCCTTCACACAAGTATTTTATTATCAGAATCCAATTCATAATCATAGTTGGTTTATCCGTATCTGTCCTGATGTTCTGAAAAATGAAATTCCCAACTGGTTTTTCGTTTGGTGGGATAAATTTGGAATCACTCTTGAAACCCTACCTAATCCCGTTCAAACAGCATTCAAAGAATGGCAAGTAGCTTACGCCCATATACCAGTAAATAAAGATTTGTTAATGCTTAAATTACTGGCCCATTTCATAATTCGTTTCAGTATTCCTTGGATATGGAAATGGGATTTCCAATGTGATTATCAGAACAAAATTCCCGCCTTAAAAGGGTATTTTTTTTACCAAATGGTGGGACAAAGGACTTAACCCCACTTTACCGTAACTTCTCAAATCCATAAAAGACCATACTCAGGCTTGTCTTGATGTTATACCTCAAAGCCTTCCTGCACCAGTTAATCCTTTTGTCAAAATCCAAGCAGACTTAAAACAGAAATTTCCAAATCTAAATGAAACTGAACTCATAGTTAAAACCATAGATTATATGAAGACACAGTTCCTACAGTCTCTAGCCCATGATGACGTTTCTATGAAAACAGTTAGCGATGATGAATCTGAACAAGATGACAACCAATTCAACATCTTAGCCGGAGAAAGTCAAGAACCGGAGCCTACCATGGGAGACTTTTGGGATTCTCTCACTTCAATGATTTCTGAGAAAATGGCACAGGATAAAAAGGGAAAAGGAAAGTCGTAAAGTCATTCCACTACAGCATCAATAATCAGAAGAAAACAAGCACAGTATTTTCACCAGCAATAATGTATATTCCATTATCGAAATGCATGACCCACCACATCACTACAGTATTCCCACTTAACCGACAGCTTGTCTCTTATCCTCCACTACCTACGGCTAAGAGATAAAGGATAAAGAAAAGGATTAATGTCCGTCTCCATCATCTAGACACATCTGATCCTTTCTTTCCTTCTCTTTTGTATAAATAAAGGAGACCTCACCCTTGTTGAGGCAGAACTCTTAATACTCTTCCCTCTGTATTCTCTTTTTACCTCTTTCTGTAAAATACTTAAATGATATATATAATCTGGAGTTTGAAGATATCCAAGACTCCTCTGTAAGTCTTAATAATTGCATCTGTTAATTATTATGTTTCTTTACTTGAACTTTTAGATTATCATACTGAAAATAGTAATCGTTACAAAACAGCATATCAATCTGCAACAGATAATTATAATCGTTCTTACTTCTTAGAACAATTTTATAAATCTGAACATTATGTTGTCTTAACAAAAACAGCCATACAGGAAGAAACCTGTCGGCTTATAGTTTTGGGAAGACCCCCAAATCAACAGTAACTTTATGAGATCATATATGTAATAATTTATCTGTAAAGATATATTTAATATGCCTTTAAACAATCATGCCATCTTACTGGATGAGATAGATTTAAATTGATTTCTGATTAAGTGGAACGTCACCCAAGTCGTGTTTTAGGACTTTGCCTTTAGCCGTGTTATGGCGTTGTGGCTTTCATCCTTTGTAAATCATTGACAGACGTGCTTTATTTGAACTCAATTCGATCCTCCCCTCCTTTCAATAAGAGACATTTGATATGGATTTTTGAAAATGGGTTTTGTACCGGGTTCAAAGTCGATACAAAATTTAATATCACACTCTGGGGGTAGGCCAGGAAGTTCTTCAGGAAATACGTCAGGAAATTCACTAACAACAAAAATATCATTCAAATCCGACGTATTTTTATTCAAGTCCATAACATGGGCTAAGAAAGCTTGACATCCGTTTTTTTAATAAACGAATGGATTTATGGCTTGATATGAAAGTGTTTGACTTCAATGGTTTGGTTGCTTGAATTCGCATAACAGGTTGGTTAGGAATATGAAAACTAACAACTTTACAAAAACAATCAATTTTGGCATGATGAGTAGTTAACCAATCAATCCCTAAAATCACGTCAAATTCAAGTATCTTTAAAGAGATGAGATCAAAAGGTCAGATTGTGCCCACTTGGATCAAGCAAGATTTATAAACAGTGGATATGATAAAAGGTTCTCCTAATGGAGTCTCCACAGATAAGTCAAAGTCTAATTTCTCCGGAGTCAAGTTTAAACGTTGAGCACGAGCAGGAGAGATAAAAGATTGGGTAGAACCGGTATCTAATCAGGTACGTACAGATTTTGCAAGAATTTATAATTAACTAACCCGTGATACCTTCGTTCGGGTTCCTCGCGTTTTGGGCAGTCACGACAAACGCTCTTCCAAAAATCACCGACTTTGTTTTGTCTGTATCCGCCTTTGGTGCCACCATCCCTGCTGGACTTGATTTTTCTACAGAACAAAATCGAGCTATGTGACCATCTTTTCCACAACTAAAACATACATTGGAAGGCTGTGAACAGTTTGGACTAATATGTCCCTCCTCTCCGCATCTGTAACATCTAACTGGCGGTCGTTCTCCTCCCCTAGAATTTGTTGCAGGTGTTGGTGCTGCTGCTGACGTCTTCCCGTCATCGTTAAATCTTCTCTTCTTGAAATTTCCACTTGAATTATTTCTTCTATTATCTTGGCCATGATTACCACCGAAGTGGTTACTATTTTTGGCATGATAATTTCCTCCACGATGGTAATCATTGTTCCGATGACCGTTGCCACTGGTACTATTATCATCGAGTTATTGGTTGTTATTCTTCGGTTGAGCTGACTCATTATCGCACTCCAATAACTGAGCCCTATTCACAACATCTGAATATAAACAAAGTTTATGAGAAATGAGGTATTGACGTATTCCGGGTTTCAAACCTCGCAGAAACATTCGCGTCATTCTCTCCTCATTATCAACCAAATGGGATGCAAATCGGGACAACTCGGCAAACTTAGCTTCGTACTGCGACACATTCATATTGTTTTGCTCCAGCTTGATGAACTTTACCTCCTTCACGTGACGAATACTTTTAGGAAAGTACTTATCATTGAATAGTTTCTGAAACGTTTCCCAAGACATATTGAGTGTGGAAGGCTGGGTATGCTTCACAGATTCTGACCAGTAATCTGCCTTACCACGGAACTTAAAGGTGGCGAATGGAACCTTCTGTTCCTCCCTGCATCCCAAGACATCAAATATCTTGCTAATTTACTTAACCCACGTTTCTGCCTTGATCGGATCAGGCTTTCCAAAGAATTCTGGTGGTCCCAACTCCATGAACTGCTTGGCTATGACAAACTGCGTGTTGCTATCATTTCTACTCATATTTTGTATACGAGTCTCCCTCGTCTGATTTTGCATGAACTACAAAAAGTTTCTAAACATCCCATCATTCATCGTTTGCTCGTTAGTGTTGTTTACAGGAAGAATATTGCCATCCTGTTGCACGTTCTCCTGGTTGGTGACTAAAGTTGTTTCCACAGTCTCATACACTCCATTGTTAACGTTCTCAGCTGCCATTCTTAAATACTGCCATAAAACAAGGGTTAATTAAACAAATTAACATATCACAAAATATCCCTATATTATAACCAGCCAACAAATAAGCTTAGGTAGGACACACTAGCGAAGGATTTACTCATCTCTCCCCTCCTAGTTCTATTCCCCGATCTACGCCAGAGACCATATCCCTAAGCTCTGATACCAACTGTGACACCTCCAAAATAGGTATACATCACCCATTCTGAGTCACCAAATACATGGTACAGAAAGTAACTATAACTTTATTATTACAATTGTCATGCAAAATACGACAACACATACTCTGATTTTAAATACAAATATTGTCATCTAGACAATATCCACACTCAAATAAGTCCTCATTACACTTATTGATTAACTATTTTACAAAATAGTGAGAACTACTATAACAACTGCCTTTGACCATCACTCCATACCCCAGCTAGTTCCTGCTAAATTCTCACCTCCTGGGAAGAAAAATGGAACAAAAAGGAAAACGGTGAGCTCAACTAACCCAGTAAAGAATATTATGACTAAGATAATATACAACAAATTATCCTTAGTCTTCAACAGGGAAAAATCTTATAGAATATAATAGATAACAAGTTTTAGATCAACAACTGCAGTGGAAACAACAATTCATTAGAAGAGTTAAGTAGAGAATGAAATATACTATCATCTGTGAATTTAAAAGTCCATCATCAATATTCTATCCCTATAACATCAATCAATATACATCTTGAATCAAATATTCATCTTTGCACTACGGGCCAAAGATATTCATTTGTATCACCAGTTGGTCATGTTCATCTCAACACTGCTCATCTTTACTACTGGCCAAAATATTCATCGTAATCATTCATCTTTACACTACAGGCCAAAGATATTCATCAAGTATCACCATTAAGGACTGAAGATGATGAAAAACATTTTAGAGAACGAATTCAGTGATATAAAAGAACAAAGGTTAAGGATTCGTACTTTAGATAATCCAAGTTCAAAAATATTCCATAATAAACAATAATGGAGTAAAATTCAAGAATAAAGATCAAAAACATGGATACAATCAAAGATAGTAACCATAATAGACATCTGGGACGAAAGAGAGAAAATTTCAATTTTCGATGAATAGTGCCGTATTTGTGAATAGTGCCGTATACGTGAATAGTGTCGTATACGTGAATAGTAACCTTGACAAAAAGGTAGAAATTCTACAAGAAAAATCATAATTCTCAAACAATACTCGTGAATAGTACCGTATTCGTGAATAGTGTCGTATACGTGAATAATGTCGTATACGTGAATAGTAACCCCGATACAAAAAGGTAGAAATTCCACAAGAAAAATCATATTAATATTTCAGTATAATGATATTGAAGAAAATAATATCATTTACGAAGAAAATAACATCCCTTACCTCAAAATAACAGTACTTCTGATCGAAATATCGGATATAAAGCCAAAGGAAACTTGTACTGAATAGCAACTCCCAAAGTATCTAAATACTGACAAAAATATGCTCGATAATATAGAGAGAAAGAAAACTTATTTCTAGTGTGATTTTCAATTCTAACCTAAGCGCCTATTTATAGGAAAATGCTAGAACGCCAAAAAAGACTAAATAATAAAATAATATTATTTTTATTCCTTCACTTCTATGCCCACCCATTTTGATAAAAAAAAAAATCAGCCACCTCTAGTGGGGCCCACAAATTCAGCACATGTTTTCTACACCAACCAAAAGTGGGTCTCACCCAATTTTAATAAAAATCATTTTATTTTTTGAAACTTCAGTAATTCATAATATATATATATTACGGCATAATTCCTAAAGTTTCTATGTTCTTGAGTATCACTGTAGTATAAAGTTCTTTACAAAATTGTATGTAATCCAAATTTTTATGGTTGGTTAATAAATTATGTGTAAATGTAATTGTAATGTTATAACAAGGATATATTGTATGCTAATGTACGTTCAAAAAAAGAAAGAAATGGTTTTGCAGTGAATATGTGTATGAACATGGCTTGTAAGAGTAACAAAATTTATATTTGATTGTGAGCTAATAGATAAATTGAACCTTGAATATGTTAATTGGGTAAGAAATAAAGAGAACGTAGTTTGAATGAATTAATTTGGTGTATAATTATGGTTACAGTGTTAATTTTGTCAAACAATGTCAAAAATGGAGTTTTGGTTTAAAATATGGCATTCAAGGAGTTAATTTTTCTGAAATTGTGGTTTAGTTGTTTTGAAATTAGTATATATATGATGGGTAACGTTTATGTGTAATTTATGTAAGTTATACGTGTTAATTTAGGTGCTAGAAGTTATTAAAACAATCAAAATTAGCTTTGTTTCTGTTCTTCATGATCAACATTGTAATTCAGTGCCGCAGCGCCAAGCCTCGCGTCGCAACGCCAAAATCAACGCCACAACGTCAACCTCGCTCCACAAATACCCCAACGCCTCATGAGTCACGTCATAGTCCTTGACCTGCAGCATGTACTGCGCCAACCCCAATGCAATCTGTGGTATACGCATGGCGCTTGGTTAGCGTAATGGCCAAAAAATATTTTCTTTTACACAAAGTATGTAATTGTTGATACGATGCAGTATTATGATTTTTAGAATGTGACTTTTGGTTAATTGTTGTATCATAGTACTAAGAATGATTATATAATTAACACTTAACGAGTTTTGATTACTAATGTAACTTGACTATGTGGTTAAAAATCAAACCATACATGAAATAGATACTTATTTATATATAGGATATTTGTAGTGACTAATTATGTCATGATGATATGTGTATAGGATATTGTGAATCGAATTATTACGGTTTAGCTTAAACTCAAGGTAAGTTTTCTAACCCTAACTTTCTTTGTGCAAGTTTCTTAACTCTACTTATATTGTGCATGCTCCTAAGCCTTACCTCTTGATATTGAGCAAGTTTTTCTATTCTTTAACTTGTTATTTAGCATGCAAGTTTCTAAACTCTGATACATTAATGTTGAACAAGTTTTATCGTTCAATTTACTATTTGTTATGCATGCTCAATACTCAATTCTAAACAAAACTCTAGCCTTAGCTTAATATTGTACAAGCAAGGTATGTTATGGCATTCAATGTTTATGCTTTCAGTTCATTCCTAAACCATGACCTTACTATACAATGTTGATTTATTTATGACTTATTCCATAGTACATTCCATAGTAAAATTTGTTTGGACGGAGAAGTGTGAAGAGAGTTTTTAAGAATTGAAAAAGAAGTTAAGTGTGGCACATGTGTTGTCATTACCAGATAATACGAGAAACTTTGTGGTGTATAGTGATGCCTCGCATAAAGGATTAGGTTGTGTTCTTATGCAGAATGGCAACGTTATTGCATATGCATCAAGACAACTGAAGGACTATGAGAAAGGATATCCGACTCATGATTTAGAGTTGGCTGCGGTGGTATTTGCTCTAAAGATATGGAGACACTATCTCTATGAAAAAAAATGTGAGATCTACACAGACCATAAGAGTCTGAAGTATATTTTCACTCAGAAGGACCTGAACATTCGTCAAAGAAGATGGATGAAATTGATAAAAGATTACGATTGTGAGATCTTTTATCATCCAGGCAAAGTGAATGTGGTTGCAGATGCTTTAAGTAGGAAAGGTCGGGAAAAGTTGATGCTGATAACCACTCAGGAGGAGCTTATTTTAGCAATGACAAAGCTAGAGTTGGAAATAACATTTCCAAAAGAATTCGATGAGCAACTATTTCAAATAGAAGCTAGTCCAACTTTGGTGGACAAGGTAAAGAATGCTCAATTACAAGATGAAGAATGTGTAAAAATAAAAGAGAAAGTGGTTGAGGGTAGTGAAGTGAAATACAAAATCGATTCCGAAGGGTTACTAAGATTCGAGAGAAGAATTTGGGTCCCAGCAGTACCAGATATTAAAGACAAAATTTTGACCGAAGCTCATAACTCAAGATATTAGATTCACCCGAGAAGTACAAAAATGTATCAGGATTTATGATAACAATTTTGGTGGCCAAACATGAAAAGAGATGTCGCAGAATATGTTGCGAAATGGTTGACATGTCAAAGAGTAAAGGTAGAACACTAGAGGCCAAGCGGATTACTTCAACCGTTGGAAATATCGGAATTGAAGTGGGAACATATCACAATGGATTTTGTGATAGGTCTTCCAACTACTCATAGAGGATACGATGCAATTTGGGTGACAGTGGACAGACTGAAAAAATCAACACACTTTTTGCCAATAAAGATTAGATTCAATCTTGATCAATTGGCAAAGTTGTACGTTAAAGAAATCATATCGAGACATAGAGTTCCAGTGTCAGTTGTGTCAGATAGAGATCCGTGATTCACGTCAAACTTCTGGAAGAGACTACAAAAATGTATGGGAACACAGTTAAGAATGTGTACGGCATATCATCCGCAAACAGATGGCCAAAGCGAACGAACAATCCAGATGTTAGAGGATATGCTTAGAGCATACATTATGGATTTCAAAGGAAGCTGGGATGAACATTTACCATTAGTGGAATTTGCCTACAATAATAGTTACCACGCAAGCATCAGCATACCGCCTTACGAAGCATTGTACGGCAGGAAGTGCAGAACTCCACTGTGTTGGGATGAAGTCGGTGAACGTCAACTGTTAGGACCGAAACTAGTACAGCAAACTGCTGAGGTTGTTAAACTCATCAGGACAAGATTGGTAGCTATTCAAGACAGATAGAAGAAGTATGTTGATCAACACAGATAAGATCATGAATTTGACGTAGGAAATTTCGTGTTCTTAAAAGTTTCTCCTTGGAAGGGGAAAATCCATTTTGGTAAAAAGGGAAAGCTAAGCCCGAGGCTTATTGGACCTTTCAAGGTGCTGCGAAAAGTAGGAGAAGTGGCTTATGAGGTAGCTCTACCTCCAGAGTTAGAACACGTTCATAATGGTTTTCATGTTTCGGTGTTATGACCGTATAAACCTGATTACAACCATGTGATCGAATACGAACCATTGCAGTTCGATAAAGACTTGTCTTATGAAGAGGTTCCTATCCAGATAGTTGACAGGAAAGAACAAGTGCTCAGGAATAAAGTGATACCTTCTATGAAGGTTATATGGAGAAACCACAATGTTGAAGAGGCTACGTGGGAACTCGAAGATGAAATGATGAAGAATTACCCTGAGTTATTTGTTTCATATGTGTCTTTGATTCTGGGGACAAAATCTTTGTAACGAGGGAAGAATGTGACGAATGATTTGTTTGAGTTGTGATTCTGGGGACATAATCCTTGTAAGGAGGGAAGGATGTAACAATCCGAAAATTTAAATTGTAATTTTAAATATTTATTGAATTATATAAATATTTAATTGAAATATTTAATGGATGTGTTTATTATTGAATAAATATTTGTTTAATTTGATTTGATTTGATTTGGTTAATTATTTATGTGCTAAATAAATAATTAATTAGTTAAGGAAATTAATTATTATGAGAATATATTCTAATTTAATTAATAATTAAATTAGAGAATTGATAGGATTAAATGGATTATTATAATGCTTTAATTTAAATTTGGTAATAAAAGTGTGACAAATAACTATGTTATAAAGGGGTTATTAAAATAAATTAAAGGAGTTTAATTTAGTTTTTGTCAAACAAGGCTTAAAGATATTAAGTCTTTAATTTTTAAAGAGATTTGCCAAACATAGCCTTATGGCTTTTAAATTTTAAATTTTGAATTTTAAATTTTAATAAATAAAATAAATAAATTAAATTAAATAATAAATAAAATATATTTATAACCTATACGTTTAAATTTTGTAACTGATATTATTTAGTGTGCGTATTATTATGGCCATACACTACAACAACAAGGCTTATCAATGATCACTTATCAAAGAATCGCATATGGTCGCATGAGATGAGTATCAACACAATCGATCATCGTCACGATCTTTAGTCTCAATTTAATCTGGTCATTTGGATGGACATCAACGACCAATAATAGCGACCGACTTATTAGCGATTGCAATCAGCGACCGAATCCGTCGCTATTCTGACTCATGCTGAGTCATTTGTCAGGTGTGATGTGGCACACGTGTCAGCGACCGGTAATAGCGACCGATGCGGTCGCTAGTTTCCAAGTAGTTATTAGCGACCGCGTTTGAGTATTAGCGACCGCATGCGGTCGCTGATGTGTTTTTTTTAAAAATATTTTTCCTATTTTATTGATTTCCCAAAAATAACCTGCTTTCTATCCCAACACACAATAGTATATATAAGCATCCATCCATGATAACTACCACATGATAAACATTCATCCATGATAACTACTATATGATAAACATTCATCGATATAATAGAATCATAAACCAACACAACACAATAAAATCGTAAACATCCATATAATAGAATCGTAAACCAATATAATTGTCCAAAGAATAAATCTAAAAGAGTACAAGGCTTTAAAAATCTAAAAAACAAGTCTAGCAAGGCTTTAAAAATCTAACATATATGACGGGTCTAGCTCTTCATGGATTATCCAAATTAGTACCCTGTAATTAATAAAAGAATCAAACATATATGTTACATGTGTTGATAATACTATGACTTGGGAATAGCTAAACAATAGACAATGTAGTGAAATATATAAGTAAGACAGTGACAGTAACAATATCGATATATATACCTAGTCGCCACCCTAATGTTGTGATGTTGCTGCTACCGCCACTACCTCCGCCAACTCATCAGGACTCAGAGAATGCAGATGCCCACCCAGTATACGAAAAAGATCATGATTCTGACAGATCGCTCTCACATAGTCAGCAGGAGTATGATAGGCTGGATGACCTGATGACTGTGTAGACTGGGTAGCAGAGCTGCCTATGCCACTAATGGTTGGGCGTCGTTTTTGTCCTTGGCCTTTAACATAGTTTTTCTTCACGACGGACGCCCTCTCCCATAATTCTTGATCAATCGACGGACGCGGGGTGCCTTTAGGATAGCGCTCGTTCATTAAGCCCTTATAAGTGTCCTGTCAGAAGGTCAACAATTAAATAGTTAAAAATAAATAAAAAAATCTAAAAAGGTTGTCATAATTTATAAACAACATATTAGTATAAAGTTAAATTATTACCGTTATCTGAACAGCATCAGGTAAACCATCACGGGTGGCCACATACACATACACATCATAAACATTCATACAAATTACTTTAACCAATGAGACCCATATAAACCAATTTCTAGCAGATATTTAAATTTGGATTTAGGGTCGTGTCCAGCTTAATAATAAAAGTCCAGGTATATATAAACAAATTTTTTGTTATAGGTTTTGTCTAAACCACATTCAATTAATAAACTAACAACAAATTCAAGGTTTCTAGTGGATTTCAAGTGAGTTACCTTTGTAGAGGTAGAAATTTCTTCTTCTTTAGAGAACCTAAGTGGTCGGTGGCAGGTGGTAGGTGCCAGGTGGAGGCGGCCGAACTCCTTCTCCTCTCCCCCCTTTCTCCATCTTCTCTCTATTTTGGACCTCCCTCTTTTCTTTTTCCTTCTATGTTCCGTGTCGAGCGAATACAAGTTACTAATAACATTAAATTTGATCAGTGACTGAATTTTAACCTCCCTCTTTTCTTTTTCCTTCTATGTTCATGCAGTCGCTGAATTTTAATGACATGGACTTACGATCGCTGATTATAAATGGTCGCAAAAAACCTACGTGCCAACATTTCCTGCCAAATTTTGGGAGGGAAATTTATTCTAGCGACCGATCTGTGACCGCATGCGGTCGCTGATATAACATAGTGACTGGATTATAGCATGGTCGCTAATGTCAGTTGCTATTACGAATATCAGCGATCGGATATGCAGTCGCTGATATTATTGGATGTTGTTAGACCTTTTTCTTGTACTGATATCAGTTTCTTTTATTTTACGCTTGGTTATCAGTTTTGGTTACGCATATTAGTATTTACTAAGCCTAAGAAGAGAAAAGAAGAATGCAGAGAAGTTGTGACACCCCCAAATCTAGGTATTTTATTCCCACAAGACTTGGTGTTCACTTTCCATTCATACATATCTATCTACCCAAATATAATAAAATTAACTTAGAAATCCTCCCTTTAAAGGGTTACATCATTAATCAAAAAGTCTTCCCAGGTTGTCTAACCTTAAACATCAATAAAGTGCGGAAATAAAATAATTACGTCACATTATTGAATAAAATATCTATCATTCATGATAATAAATAAAATTACAAGTCTTCATCACTTGCATATTTTTCCCTTTCCTTTGCTAGTTGTATGTTCGTCGACCTTCTCAACTTTAGCTGTAATGAGTGTATATATATGAAAGAGTGAGCAAAACAAATGCCCACTAGATATAGCAATGAATCAATAAGAGAATAATAACTGCCAATGAATAGGCTCATCAAAACTGAATGGTACTCTATCAACAATAACCAAAAACTGAAATCAAAATATGAATTATATGTGAGGGTCATAAGACCATGAACTATGTCCACGGTTACAAGTAATCTTTCAACTCTAACCTTAACAATTATACTGTAGGGACTTCACGTACTTAGGGGGATCAGCCCTTCGTACCATGTATTGTGTACAAACATCTCAACGCATTGCGTATCCCCTATAATAGGGTTGTTCTTCTCAGTTTTAGAGTACAAGTCCGCACCAAAGAAAGTTTGGTTTGGATAAGCTTCAAGGGAAATTTAGAGTTTAACGACCATTAACTAAAGGATTAGTTTGATAACACTACAGTTGATCACTAACTACATAATATGGAACAATGAATAATCGTAAGCGAACTAACTATATATTGAACTCATGCTTAGAAACAACTACAAAGCATAAGTATTGAATAACAATAAACCTTGCTTGAATAATATTAAGCTAGGGTTATGAATTATTGAATATATATTAAGTAATAGCAAGCTGAAAGTAAAACTATCTCATTATGAGAATAACTTGTGTCAAGTAATTGAAATCAGACAATTCGACATTAAGAATTGGAATTCAAGAAATTGCATTCACAATACAAGAATGACATTAAAGAAACTTGTCTAACAATAAACAAGTTAGAATACATCAATAACTATTGGAATTCAAAACTTGTTCGAATAAAGTTAAAGTTATAGCTTGCTCAAATAATGATTAGGAATACAAGAATTTGCTTAGTTAAAGTTTAGAGTAAAAAGCTTGCTCAATGTAAAAAGATATGGTTTAGAAACTTGCCTCACGAGTAAGCTATAAATTATAACTCACGTTCACCTATACATTTTAGTGGAATCACAATATCTATTAGACATGTTAACATCCACTTCCAAAATAACACCCATTTCTAGCTAAACTTGTTAATTTAGTACAAGTCTTATGCTACTATGTAAATATCAGAAATTCCAAGTATTAACCTTCACAACATTTATTTACTAATCCCCGTGTTTAATAAATCGCAACATGTCATTTTCATAGTTTACTAACTTGTTATAACTTTAGAATTACTAACCACATGACGCTATGCTGTTTAAACCTCCACATTACATGTTTGACACATTAAAACATCCTTGAACTAAATTACAATGGTATTCAAGATCTGCAGCAGCAGCAGAAACCACTATCTCAGGACAGGGTGTGACATCCCAGATTTTTAAGAATTAATAAATGAGAATTTAATAAATAAAATTCTTATTTTAAGATGTTTAAGTACGAGTATGTGTATATGTGTTATATATTGTGAAATATGTGAATTGGTGTGAAGAAAATTTAAATGTTAATTTAATATTTAGTGAAGTAAATAAATATTTTAATTGAATTATTTATTGAGATTATGTGATTAATATGGAGTAATGTAATTAAGTGTATTATATTAATTAAATGATTATTTAATATTTAATTAATATGTAATGATTTTATGTTATAGTTCTAATTTAATTGAGATAATGTAGTGATGTGGTAATTGTTACATGAAGTTATAATTAGCGAGTAATTATAATGTGACAATTTTATGTGATTAATTGTTGTTAAACTTTTAATTAATTAAATTCATGTTAAAATTTAATTAATTAAAGGATAACATTAAGAATATGTGTTAAAGGATCTATTAAAAGAGTTAAAAGAGTTTTTAAAACTGTTTTCCCAAACAATGTCTTACTTTTGTTTTAAACCTGTTTTATCCAAACAAGACCTTAACTATTAAAACCTGATTTTAAAATAATATGATTTTGCCAAACAAGCCTTAGGACTTTTAAATTTCTAATTTTGTAACTTATATATTAAATTGATAATTAGTATATGTAATTATATAGGGAGTTACATATTCTATAATTATATGTGTTATATGTATATTGTATATATACTAAGTTATGTTAGTTTTCTAAACCTAAGTCTAAACTAAGAACAATAGAGAGAGAAAGGGGGCTGCATATTTTGGTAGTTATAGGGAGTCTAGGAGGGGTCTTGAATCTTCATACAACTTAAAATCATAAGCTACTTTGAAGGATCAAGAAGGCTTGCAAAAAGAAAAAGGTAAGAAATTGAAACTTTTTAATTTTTGTGCTCTTTTTTGTTAGATCTTTATGACCCAAACAACTTTTGTTTTGGATCATTAAAAACTCATGAGTATTTGTATTTTATATATGTATCAAAGTATTTTTGAAATCAAAAGTTAGATCCAAAGTGAGAAAATCAAGTTTTGTACCAAAAGGTTTAAGAAAAAGCTTTCCTTTGTATGCTATATATATTTTTATGTTAGATTCTTTAGCATGCTAGATACATGAGTTAAGGGCAAAACCCCTTTGGAATCACTCAAATATGTTAAGAAATGATCAAGTTATGAATTAAATCCCAAACTAGCTTAACTGTTGAACACATGCTACTGATCAGTCACTTTGGTCCATTTTTTCGGGACCAAAACAGAACCAAAATAGATGTTTGATATATTAAAACTGTAGTTCGGTAAAGTATGAATCCAATGATGCCTATTGTACCTAAATCCGATTTGTAGATTTCGTTTTATAAGCTTTTCCGTTAAGGACCCCAAATCTAAAAAATGAACCAACTGTTGAAGAAAACCTTGTTGACCAGTCACTTTGGCCCTGATTTCCGAGACATAGACAGGTTCGAATTTGGTATTTTATAACTGAAAACTATAGTTCAAGAAGATACGGATCCAACAAGTCTGATTGGGCCTCAATCGGAGTTGTGGATCTCGTAATACAAGCGTTTATGTAAAAGACTCCAAAACTGAAAATGTTTACAAGGCATGTAATGGTCAGTCGGTAGTGGCCTATTTTTAGGATGCTATACTGGGCCAAATGGACCGTTTCTTGAGCCTAAAACGTAGCTCGGGAAGTCAAGGTTCTAACGATACTAAGTGGGCCCAAATCGGACTTGTAGATTACCGTCTACAAGTATTTTTGTGGAGGACCCCAACTTTAAACGAAAATTATAGAATAAATAGAAAATAAATATTAGAAACTCATAATAAATTTGTAAAAATTATTTTAAAGCCTATAAATGGGTTTTTAATAATTTGAAATATATTTCATTAATATTTTAATATTTTTAAATATTAATGATAGTTAATTTATTTAATTATTATATTAAATAAATTACTTAAAAATGATTTTAATACTTTAAAAATCTTTTGAAATTATATTAAATTGTAAGGAAATATTTGAAGTTATTTTAATGACTTTTAATATTTTGTGATGAATTTCATTAATAAATTAATATTATTGATAATGGATTTATTTAATAAATATATTAAATAAATTATGGAAAATTAGAATTAATGTTTTAAAAATCATATAAAAATAATTTAAGGGTTAGAAAAATATTTGAAGTTATAAAATATAACTTTTGATATTTTGTCAATGAAACACTAATATTTTAATATTAATGGCAATTATCGATAATGGATTTAACTGCTTAAAAATTATATAAATATGATTTTATGGTATTAAAAATACTTTGAAATATTATAAATATATTATAATATTATGACATGTATTTCATTAATATTTGATATGAAATAAATATTAATGATAATGGAATTAATTAATATTTATTTCATATTAATATGATATTAATGATTGAAAATCATGATAAATGATAATAATTATCTCGAAAATTATTATAAGTCATTGAAAAATATTTTGACTAAAATGAAAATTATCTAAGGTAAATGTAAAGCATTTAGGCAAAGTCTTATGGAAATTAGACTCATGAATTATCCGACTAGACCGCCGGGATGTCAGAAATTGTACCAAATTCAACTCACAATCAAAATAGTTTGACTTGATCACCAATTTTAGGTATTTTATGGTCGATAGGATTATATGGTAATTTGTTAGGTTATATTATAACCGTATTTAATAAAGATTATACTATGATGATATTATTCTAATATTTGGAGATCAAGATTATCTATATTAGGACTTCGAATAAAGCGATATAGGTCAGTAATCTAATCAATGGTACAGGCAAGTTCTCTAACTCGATCTCGAGTTGATATTTTTGAAATATGCTTTGGGTTAATCATTACTGATTATACCATGTCTATGAATTATTGATTCGCACTCTGTGCACTTTGTATGTATTCATCAGGTATGAAAGGCTGATCACCTTCATAACCATTTGGTCTAGTTGATTTATTCATGTTCATTATTCGTTCAACTATGAAAATTTATTCATTCTCTTTCACAATGTATATATTGTAGAAAGTTAGTCAGCTTATTGTTCTATTCTTTCAATCATGATATATCCTTAATTGAACTTATACTTGCTGGGAAAAATTGTTGCTCACCCATGCTATATCATGATAAACATTGCAGATTAGGACGAATACGTCAGATACAGGAAAAGTCAAAGACAAGTCAGCTTTGGATTATATATGCAACTAAATTTGTAACAGTAATGTATGATAATAACTTTGTATGTCTGATAGGATATTGATTTAGGTATTATGTGAAGGTTCTCGACCTTGGGGATAGTGTGTAATGTTTAATGTATAAACAGTTTATGTTTATATCTTTCGTAATAGACATAGAAATAGTACACCGGATTCGTGGTGATTTGGGACCCGAATCTGGGGGTATTACAGTTGGTATCAAAGCTGATAGGTTATACACCTTAGGTAAGAGTACCTTAGGCTATGACCTTAGGTTAAAAGAATAAGAAGTTAATTTTAAGTTACGTATAATGAAAAGGTGATTCTTTTCACATACGTAGATGTATAGGATAAGTTTAGTCCTAGAAATGTTATAAGAAGAATATTAGAATGGCGAGGGATAAAACTCGAATAAAATATTGAGTAACATGAATTATATTAAATTCTTAAAGGAAGAGTTAATAAATAAACAAGAAGATTCAAAGAAGAATCTTGAAGAGATATGTAGATAAGAATTAGGAGTTGCCTACCTCCAATAGCCAAGATAATGAATAATGATGAATAGACAAAGTCTGTATGATTAAAAGTATAAATAAAATCGTAAATGATGAAAAAAAAGGAAAGAAAGAGGATCGTAAAACAAAACGATCACGAGTTAAGAAAAGACTTTTAAGGGAGATGATTATAGAATAAGATCACGACATGATCTGTTTAAGTTATAAAAGAAAGATGGTCTGTAATGTTTGAATAATTATAGCTTGATGCTATGAAGATAATGACGCCAACGCTAACCCTATTCAGCAGTTGGTGAACCTTTTAGCTGGAACGATTAACAATCAACCACAAGCTCCACCAAATACTTCATTTAAGGACTTCAAGGCAGTGGGACCGCCAGAGTTTAAGGGTTCCATGAACCCAATAGAAGCTCAGACCTGGGTAATGGAGATGGAAAAGGTATTCGATGTCGCTCAAGTAAGGGAAGATCAGAAGACCGCTTATGCAACGTTTATGCTGAAGTCCGAAGCCAGTTATTGGTGGCAGGCAAACAAAGTGAGAGGAGGTGAAGGTGTAATATCCTGGGAAAGATTTAAAGAGATGTTCTTCGAGATGTATTTCCCAACCAGTTCACAAAATTAGATGGAAGTCTAGTTTCTAGAGTTGAAGCAAGGAAGTATGTCAGTAGATGATTATGCGACAAGGTTTAATGAGTTGGCTAGGTTCGCCACATACCAAGTACATACCGATGAGAGGAAGGCAAGACAATTCGAGCAGGGACTGAAGCCCTGGTTATATAGCAAGGTGTCAATGTTCCAATTGAACACTTTTGTTGGAGTGTTAGAGAAGGCCATACTCGCTGAGGGTGGAAGCGATGCAGTAACAAAGTATAATCAGGAGCAGAAGAAGAAGAAGAGTGAGAAGGAAGGTAATAACAAGACTGGTGGAAGTAGTACTGGGGGTAATCACAATCAGAAGAGGAAGTGGACGGATAACTCATCAGCTGGAAGTCAACAAGGAGGGCAGAAGAAGAAGATTGAAGCATGCTCAACCTGCGGAAAAACTTATTTGGGAGTTTCCTTAAAAGGGAAACGAGTGTGCTACAATTGTGGTCAGGAAGGCCACATAGCACCAAACTGTCCGAACCCAAAGAAGGATGCCTGTTTCACATGTGGCTCAAAGGACTATCTTGCAAGAGATTGTCCTAAGAAGGGATCAGGAGGGACGAGTTCAGGAGGAAACAGAGGAAATACCGGTGGAAGCACTCTGACAATCGCAGCACCAACCGCAACCAACCGAATCGAACGCTGAACTTTCAACACGACAAAGGCAGACAGACACAAAGGCCTCAATCACGATGTGGTGTCAGGTATCATTCTGATCAATAAAGTTAATGCTTCTGTGTTGTTTGATTCGGGTGCTACTTGTTCATTTATATTCGATGACTTTGCTAAGAACTTAGAGTTACTTAAAGACGAGTTAGAATACCCCATGAACATAGAAATTGCGAATAGAGAAATTATCCTTGTTAAGTACGTGCACAAGAACTGTAGAGTGGATATTAAGGGTAATATCATAAACGTAGATCTTATCCCTATTCGACTTGGAGAATTTGATATTATTTTGGGTATGGATTGGTTATCCAATTATGGGGCGGTAATTGACTACCAGAAGAAGCGTATTAACCTTATGACTCCGTCAAAGGTTGTGTTTTATGGTAGCAAGTCGCCTAGACAAGCGAGTTATCTGACAATGATGCAGGCCAGGAAATTGTTAAGACAAGGCTGTGTAGGATATCTAGCTTATATAGTCGATAGTCGGAAGAGAATCAAAATAGATGAGATACCAAGAGTGAGAGATTTCGCAGACGGCGTATTTTCTGGACGATTTCTTTGGGACTTTCTCCAGATAGAAAGCAGTTGAATTAAGTGATCGATTTAGCTCCGAGAACGGCTCCAATATCGAAGGCACCGCATCAATGGCACCCTAGAGATAAAAGAATTGATGGTCCAACTACAAGAATTCTTTGGACAAGAAGTATATTCAACCAAGCGTATCATCGTGGGGAGCGCCTTGGGTTTATTTAATGAAGAAGAAGGATGGAACAATGCGAATCTGCATAGACTATAGAAGAAATCATAAGGTCACGATTAAGAATAGGTATCCATTACCGCGAATCGACGACTTGTTCGACCAGTTAAAGGGAGCAAGATATTTTTCAAAGATAGATTTGAGAAGTGGTTATCATCAACTGAAGGTGAGACCAGAGGATGTACCGAAGACAACGTTTAGAACATGATACGGTCACTACGATTTTTGGTAATGTCATTTGGTCTAACGAATGCTCCTGTAACATTTATGGGATTAATGAATGGAGTATTCAAGCCGTTTTTAGACAAATTCGTAGTGGTATTTATAGATGACATTTTGGTATATTCAAAATCCAAGGAAGAACACGAAGAGCATTTGAGGTTGACATTAGAGACATTGAGAAGAGAAAAGTTGTATGCTAAGCTTTCGAAATGTGAATTCTGGATTAAAAGAGTACAATTTCTTGGACATGTGATTGATAGAGACGGAATTTCGGTGGATACCTCCAAAGTCAAAGCTGTGATTAATTGGGACCAGCCGAAGACGCCGTCGGAAGTAAGAAGTTTTCTTGGATTGGCAGGTTATTACAGAAGATTCATTCAGGATTTTTCCAAGATCACAACTCTATTGACGAATTTGACTAGGAAATCGGTGAAATTTTTTTGGACGGAGAAGTGTGAGGAAAGTTTTCAAGAATTAAAAAGGAGGTTAAGTTCAGCACCTGTGTTATCTCTTCCAGATGACACGGGAAATTTTGTGGTTTACAGTGATGCATCACATAAAGGACTTGGTTGTGTGCTTATGCAGAATGGCAGAGTCATTCATTGCAGACGCGGCGTCGACAACCGAAGGATTATGAGAAGGGGTATCCACCCATGACTTGGAGTTAAATGCAGTGGTTTTTGCTTTGAAAATCTGGAGGCACTATCTCTATGGGGAGAAGTGTGAAATATATACAGACCACAAGAGTCTGAAATATATTTTTACACAAAAAGACTTGAACATGTGTCAAAAAAGGTGGTTGGAGTTAATTAAAGACTACGATTGTGAGATTCTATACCATCCGGGTAAGGCAAATGTGGTGGTCGATGCCCTAAGTAGAAAAGGTCGGGAGAAATTGATGATGTTGACCGTTCAGGAGGATAGAGATTGACGAGAAGCTGTTCCAGATGCAAGCTGGTATAACTTTCCTGGATAAAGTTAAGGAGGCTCAACTTTAGGACGAAGAATGTGAGAAGGTGAAGAAGAAGATATCTGAAGGGATTGAACCGAGATTCAAAATAGACAGTGAGGAACTACTACGATTTGATAGCAGAATTTGGGTACCGCCAGTACCAGAGATCAAGGAAGAAATTTTGAACGAGGCTCATAACTCATGATATTCGATTCACCTGGGTAGTACCAAGATGTATCAAGATCTTCGATAACATTTCTGGTGGCCAAATTTGAAACGAGAGGTTGCAGAATGTGTTGCTAAATGCCTGACATGTCAGAAAGTGAAAGCAGAACATCAGAGGCCGAGTGGGTTACTACAACCTTTAGAGATTCTAGAGTGGAAATGGGAACATGTTACGATGGATTTCGTGGTTGGCCTACCGATAACTCAGAAAGGCTACGACGCAGTATGGGTTATTATTGATCGATTGACGAAATCCGCACACTTCCTTCCGATCAAAATCAAATTCAACTTAGATCAGTTGGCAAGGTTATATGTGAAAGAGATTGTTTCAAGGCACGGAGTTCCGGTGTCAATTATTTCTGATAGAGATCCGCGTTTTACGTTGAACTTTTGGAAACGTCTACAGGAATGTATGGGTACACAGTTACGAATGAGTACGACATATCACCCTCAGACAGATGGACAGAGTGAGAGAACAATTCAGACATTGGAAGATATGTTAAGAGCTTGTATAATGGACTTTAAAGGAAATTGGGATGACCATCTACCGCTCGTAGAGTTTGGCTACAACAACAGTTACCACGCTAGTATTGGCATGCCACCCTATGAAGCGTTATACGGCAGAAAGTGCAGAACTCCGCTATATTGGGATGAAGTTGGCGAAAGACAATTACTAGGACCAGAACTGGTATAATAAACAGCAGAAATAGTCAAAGTGATCCGAACAAGATTGATAGCAGCCTAAGACAGACAGAAGAAATACGCCGATCCACACCATAAGAATGTTGAGTTCGAACCAGGTAGTTATGTGTTCTTAAAGGTCTCTCCTTGGAAGGGAAAGATCAGGTTCGGAAAGAAAGGGAAACTAAGCCCAAGATTCATTGGACCCTTTGAAGTTCTGAGAAAGGTCGGAGAAGTTTCTTATGAGGTAGCCTTACCTCCAAATTTCTGAGAGAATGTCCACAACGCTTTTCCATGTCTTAGTCCTACACCCTGAAACTGACGATTAAAGCACGTGATTGAATATGAACCCCTACATTTCGACAAAAGACTTGTCTTACGAAGAAATTCTGCTCAAATTTTCAATCAAAAAGAACAAGTTCGAGAAATAAAGTAATACCTTCATTAAGGTAATTTGGAGGAACCACAACGTCAAGAAGCTACGTGGGAACTCAAGAGAATATGATGAAAAATTATCCTCATTTGTTTACTTAGATTGTTATAAGCGATTCTGGGGACAGAATCTTTGTAAGGGGGGAGAATGTAATGGGACGAATTGTTTGAGTTGTGATTCTGAGGACAAAATCCTTTTAAGAGGGGAAAGATGTGACAACCGAGATTTTGTAATTAATTTTAAATATTTATTGGATTGAATAAATATTTTTCGATGAATTAATTATTAGATTAAATTATTAATTGATGAAGTTGTGGTAGATTAATTTAATTATATGTGTTGCATTTATTAAATTAATGTGGAGAATTTTTTTATTCGATGTATGTAGTTATGTGATCATATCGAATTAAAAGAAATATTTAATAAGCCTAGGTTATTTTAATTAATTTTATTATTAATTAGAGATTTAATAATTTGATATTATTATTAAATGAAAATTTTAATTATGTGACTATATACATTATTGAGAAATTATTATATTTTATTTAAAATAAATTAAATAAGATATTGATTTATTTTATAAAGGAGTGTGACATTACTTAAACTATATTATAAGGCTTTATTAAATTAAATGGTTTTAAATCCTATTCTTGTCAACCAAACGAGGCCCTAAGGGGAGTTGAGGGCAGTTACCCATGACTGGGTAATTGACCACCAACGCGCGTCAGTTCTTCTCCTTATTAACAATACGTCTTCTTCTTTCTTCTTCATTATTTGCCTAAGTCTAGAGAGCTTAACAGAGAGAATCAAAGAGAGAGTTTAAGAAATTTTGAGAGAGATTGGGAGAAACTCTGTGATTGAAGTAGAGAATTGTCATTTTATTTAATCTACGCTTTGGGTAATTCTCTTCAACCCAGATTCTTATTTTACGTCTTTTAAGTTTCATAAAAATTGGCTTTCTTACGTTCTGTAAATTTTTGTAAATTGGGATATGGTGTTAGGAATATATGTAATGATTCGAATGGTATAGCATGTTTTATATATATTGGGTGTTTCCATATCTCCAATTTCTTCATGTTATAACATATGATTATGGCTTGTTATTTCAAAAATTTACAGACTACGTGATATGGCCATATGGCCTTATACGTGATTTTTATATGTCAAATATAAATTATTTTGCAAAATTCACACACTTATATGATTATGTATGCTAAAACGAACAAAATGAAACTTGAATGGCTGGATTTGGCTTTATAACAAATCCTTAGCATTAAATTCCATGTTTTTGTTCAAAACTTCAAGAACATCAAGAACAATGGAAAATTTCATGTTTTAATTCTATGATTATATGTTTTAATGGGTTAAAATCACTCTATAAGTGTTGAGTAATGATTATATATGAATTATAACTTGTGGGTATGTTTAATTTGGTGAAATTAATGATCATGTAGAGTTTATTTCGCTGAATTCTGTGTTCTTCGCGAACTGGAAATTCAGAATCTGGAGTGTCGCACCACGGCGCCAACTCGAACTTCGAGACTCATGCCAACAACACCACCGCTGTCCTGTCAATGCATGCAGTATAATTCGTGTCAAGAAAGACCAAGATATAGTATAAAAGTGGTGCTTGCAAAGACCACTTAGCGCGAATGGTCAGAAATGAGTTTTTAAAAGTGTATAGGTATGAAAATGTGATAGCAACTTAGTTTAATGATTATAAAGACTTTTTAGACCTATAATGAGATGTTAAAATAAATTCTTAACATGTCCATAACACAATTACGTGTAAATTAAATGATTGAATGCATAGTTAACTTATTGTTTGTGAAGTCTTAATTTTTGACATTAAGTGTAGTAATTAACTAAGTATAGTCATGAATTCGAGTTAGACAAAGAATAACTTATGATGTTTAGTACGTGTAATTGACTGGTATTGTGAACGTAATTGATATGTAGGATTTAAATTAAAGAACGAGTTTAGTTAAAGTGTAATCTACGCACGAGGCAAGTTTCCTAACCCTACTTGTTATCATTATATAAGTTGATTAATTCATCTTTCGATATTGAGCAAGTTCTCATTATTATTGATCAAGCATGTCTTGTATATTAAAGTTTATTAATCTTCAAGCATGATGTTGTTATACAATAATTATTCTATTGTATACCTTTTGAGATGTTATTCAAGTTAAATATTCGTTTACTATTAAACCTTGTTAGACTAGCGAACCCTTATTGATTCGACTAGTCCATAGTTGATGAGCATTCTAAATTTTAGAATCCCTTGATGAATTATCCAAACCAAACTTCCTTTGGTGCGGACTAGAATGTCAAACTGAGATGAACAACCCTGTATAGGGGATTATTTACGCTTTAGCGTTAAGATATTAATGCATGATGATGGTACTAAGGGTTTGATCCCCTAAGTACGCGAGAGAAGAGTCCATAGTCTTATGATCATTAAAGGTTTCAAGTATAAACACTTGACAACCTAGGACATAGTTCAAGGTCTTATGGCCCTCAGAATTTCTTTTGATTCTTGTTATTCATTCTTGATTCAAAAGTTGAGCTTTTATATCCGAAGTTATTATTTTCTCTCGCATGTTATTATTCATTGCTATATTGTTATACTTGTGGGCAATCGTGCTCACTCTTGCGTAATAATAACATTGCAGTTAAGAACGAAAGAGCAGACAAACCTTCCACTAGTAAAGGGCAAGGGCAAGCTTAGCAAGTAATGAAGACTGATTATTTATGTGATTATGTAATGATAGTTAGACTTGATGTTACTTAAGACTTATTTGTTTATGTTTTCTGCACAGATGTTTTAAGGTTAGAGTAACCTGGGATTTTATTATTATGGTGCAGTTGATGTAACCCCATAAGGGGAGAGATTTTATTATTATTTCTTTCTATTGCATGGTTTGCATTTATTTATGGGTAGATAGATAGATGATGCTTGTACAGTGAACACCAAATCTTGTGGAAATGGAAGTATCGGATTTGGGGGTGTCACAGATGATGTGAAACCAAATAGAGGATTGATGTTATTCGAGTTAACGCTTAAGGAGGATGTGTAAAGTGTTTAGAAGTTTAAAGTTTTATTTCTGCTAATGCAGAACTTGTCTGCCTGAGAATTTGGTATGGCACAGCTGCGCCATTACCAAGCTTATGACTAACACAGCTGCGCCGGTCTGTAGAAAACTCTGAGTCAATTTGTGAAATGTGATTTGCAAGCCATGTATACTAATAACTCCTATAAGGGTCATATATGGTGACTAAGTTGCCCATGAATGGAGTAGGATGGCAAAGCATGAATTTAATGAGAGTTAGTTATGGAAATTAACTAAACAAAAAAAATATTGGTTAATTAAAATTATATTATTGAATAATAGAATTTGAGTATTAAAGCCTTGTCTGGTAGTGGCATGATATTAAATTGATTGAAAGGATTAGTTCACTTGTATAAGATGGTGAGTTAACATATGTGTTTAGCATAAGAGGATGAAAGAAATATATTAATTAATATTTGATATTTTAATATATTACATAGTTTTGTAATATATCAAAGGGTTGATATTTGAAAGGTAAATGATTTAAAAAACCAATATAGTTATAAGTAATTATTGGTTAGAGATTTATGCATAAGGTTAATATTGTATGTGGTGGCTAAAGAAAATTTTTTGGGACAATTTATGGAAGAAATGAAATGAAAGAATTATATTAATTAGTGTTGCACATACTAATTATTGTAAGATAATAAATGATTAATACTAATTAATCGTTGTGATATTTAAATGTGATTTTGGGGTTGGGAATACCCAATTGAATTAAACTTAGCCCAATTAAAAATATTAATGTGGACATTATCGTTAAAAAGTATTATTATGTGTAATATGGAAAATGTGGGTAGTAGTATATAAAATATCTATGACCTAAGAATATCTGAAGTGTGACATTTAATTGGGACTAATGATGTAAGGTACCATGTAATACGGTGAAATCATTTGTAACCTTAATACATAAATGATTAAATATCTCTGTATTCTAGAAACTGAGAAAGAAAATCAATGTTTTAAATAAACATTAATATTAAAAAAGGTATAATGTGATTATGTGAGTAGTAGAAATAATTATGGAACTACTCGGATAATAATACCTGACTGCGATATTTTATTACATGTATTTAATGTACATGGATTATATGATGTAAGTATATAAATAATCCCTAAATTTTCCTAATATGGTAACAATTGTACATTAAAATTACATTTGGGAGTTAAAATAACTAACTGATCAAAATGGAAACACGTTGCTGAGATATAAGATTTATCAGTTAAGCAAATAGTACATTAACAGTGCCCTAAGGCTAAAATGCGTAATTTCCTAGCAACAAATTATTAGCTATGAAGATGGCTGGTGGTGGGTTGTTGAACAACTCTCAAATAACCAATGTTTTCTTCTATTACACCATGAATTTAACCTCAGTGTAATGAAATTGCCCAGTCCATAGTCCATAGTCTTATGACTATTAAAGGTTTCAAGTATAAACACTTGACAACCTAGGACATAGTTCAAGGTCTTATGACCCTCAGAATTTCTTTTGATTCTTGTTATTCATTCTTGATTCAAAAGTTGAGCTTTATATCAAAAGTTATTATTTCTCTCGCATGTTATTATTCATTGTTATATTGTTATACCTGTGGACAATCGTGCTACTTGTGGACAATCGTGCTCACTCTTGCGTAATAATAACATTGCAGTTAAGAACGAAAGAGCAGACAAACCTTCCGCTAGTAAGGGCAAGGGCAAGCTTAGCAAGTAATGAAGACTGATTATTTATGTGATTATGTAATGATAGTTAGACTTGATGTTACTTAAGACTTATTTGTTTATGTTTTCCGCACAGATGATTTAAGGTTAGAGTAACCTAGGATTTATTTATTATTCAGTTGATGTAACCCCATAAGGGGAGAGATTTTATTATTATTTCTTTCTATTGCATGGTTTGCATTTATTTATGGGTAGATAGATAGATGATGCTTGTACAGTGAACACCAAATCCTGTGGAAATGGAAGTACCGAATTTGGGGGTGTCACAACTATAGTATAATGTAGCATGACAAAGTCATATAATGACTGAATCCTCAATGTACTATCGAGATAGTACGGTATCATGTCATCATAAAAGGATTTTTGGTTTTCTTTAAACTAAGAAAGATATGCCATATGAATTGGATAAAATTATTTTGATTGATGTCCGAATTTTTGCTAGAAGTCTATGCTACTTGATTCAGCTAGACAAATATTGAAAGATGTTTAAGGAATTCGAGCGTTTTTGGTCAAACTATGCCAAACCAAATTATTTTGGTACGGATTCAGATGTTAAGAAGCTGAGGTGAACAACCCTATAAAAGGGGACATGTTATCAGAGACAATAGTTCCGAATGTAACGTATATAGTCGTTACGATGTACTACGTTTGGGCCCGACGTAGGGGTACGATAGGCTGGCCACATAGAGTACCAATGCGGTTTATAATGTGAAGTACCGGGGGTGAAACACTATTAAACCTAGAAAGAAGTTCAAGGTCTTGCGACCACTCAGCATTATTGGAATCTTTTAAATTCCTGAGTTATTCATATCGCTTCCCAATTATTGAGCAATTATGGAAGATTCTTATTATTCTGATGGAGAATGTAGCGAGAAGAATAGCCCTTAGAAAGAAGTAGTTGTAGAACGCTTTAATCCAGTGAATAGAGATTAACGTAAAATCTATTTTGATAGATTGAATGAATGAAGATTAATAAATAAAATTTCGAGGACGAAATTCTTAGAAGAAAGGGTGAATTTAATATCCCCAGTGTTTATGATAAAGATCCTTAGAAAAGGAAATGAGTGGGTTAAAGAATATATAATATTTGATATATGACTGTGTTTAATTGAAGGTTGTGTAATAAAACCTAAAAGTTGTTGAAGAAATGAATGAAGTATATATATATATATAACCTTTTCTAAGTTAACGTGTTGAAGTTATTCAACGATAATTGTGAAAGAGATTTTGCAAAAACCGAGTAAGAGAGGTTTCGTTGATTCCGAGGACTGAATCCTTATAAGGAGGGAAGGATGTGACATCCCGAATTTTTTTAAGAATTAATAAATGAGAATTTAATAAATAAAATTCTTATTTTAAGATGTTTAAGTACGAGTAAGTGTATATATGTGTTATATATTGTGAAATATGTGAATTGGTGTGAGGAAAATTTAAATGTTAATTTAATATTTATTGAAGTAAATAAATATTTTAATTGAATTATTTATTGAGATTATGTGATTAATATGGAGTAATGTAATTAAGTGTATTATATTAATTAAATGATTATTTAATATTTAATTACTATGTAATGATTTTATGTTATAGTTCTAATTTAATTGAGATAATGTAGTGATGTGGTAATTGTTACATGAAGTTATAATTAGAGAGTAATTATAATGTGACAATTTTATGTGATTAATTGATGTTAAACTTTTAATTAATTAAATTAATGTTAAGATTTAATTAATTAAAGGATAACATTAAAAATATGTGTTAAAGAATCTATTAAAAGAGTTAAAAGAGTTTTTAAAACCGTTTTCCCAAACAAGGTCTTACTTTTGTTTTAAACCTGTTTTATCCAAACAAGACCTTAACTATTAAAACCTGATTTTAAAATAATATGGTTTTGCCAAACAAGCCTTAGGGCTTTTAAATTTCTAATTTTGTAACTTATATGTTAAATTGATAATTAGTATATGTAATTATATTGGGAGTTACATATTCTATAATTATGTGTTATATGTATATTGTATATAAACTAAGTTATGTTAGTTTTCTAAACCTAAGTCTAAACTAAGAACAATAGAGAGAGAAAGGGGGCTGCAGATTTCGGTAGTTATAGGGAGTCTAGGAGGGGTCTTGGATCTTCATACAACTTAAAATCATAAGCTACTTTGAAGGATCAAGAAGGCTTGCAAGAAGACAAAAGGTAAGAAATTGAAATTTTTCAATTTTTGTGCTCTTTTTTGTTAGATCTTTATGAACCAAGCAACTTTTATTTTGGATCATTAAAAACTCATGATTTATATGAGTATTGGTATTTTATATGTGTATCAAAGTATTTTTGAAATCAAAAGTTAGATCCAAAGTGAGAAAATCAAGTTTTGTACCAAAAGGTTTAAGAAAAAGCTTTTCTTTGTATGTTATATATATTTTTATGTTAGATTCTTTGGGTTCATGTGATTAATGGTTTAAAACATGTTATCATGCTAGACTCATGAGTTAAGGGCAAAACTCCTTTCGAATCACTCAAATATGTTAAGAAATGAGCAAGTTATGAATTAAATCCCAAACTACCTTAACTATTGAACACAAGCTACTGATCAGTCAATTCGGTCCATTTTTTCGAGACCAAAACAGAACCAAAATAGATGTTTGATCCATGGAAACTGTAGTTCGGGAAAGTACAAATCCAACGATACCTATTGGACCTAAATCCAATTTGTAGATTTCGTTTTATAAGTGTTTCCGTTAAGAACCCCAAATCAAAAAAATGAACCAACTGTTGAAGAAAACCTTGCTGACCAGTCACTTTGGGCCTGATTTCCAGAACCTAGACCGATTTGAATTTGATGTTTGATAACTGAAAACTGTAGTTCAAGAAGATACGGATCCAACGAGTCTGATTGGGCCTCAATTGGAGTTGTGGATCTCGTAATACAAGCGTTTCTGTAAAAGACTCCAAACCTAAAAATGTTTACAAGGCATGTAATGGTCAGTCGGTAGTGGCCTGTTTTCAGGGTGCTATACTGGGCCAAATGGACCGTTTCTTGAGCCTAAAACGTAGATCGGGAAGCCACGGTTCTAACGATACCATGTGGGCCCAAATCGGACTTGTAGTTTACCGTCTACAAGTGTTTCTGTGGAGGACCCCAACTTTAAACAAAAATTATAGAATAAATAGAAAATAAATATTAGAAATTCATAATAAATTTGTAAAAATTATTTTAAAGCCTAAAAATGGGTTTTTAATAAATTGAAATATATTTCATTAATATTTTAATATTTTTAAATATTAATGATAGTTAATTTATTTAATTATTATATTAAATAAATTACTTAAAAATAATTTTAATACTTTAGAAATCATTTGAAATTATATTAAATTATAAGGAAATATTTTAAGTTATTTTTAATGACTTTTAATATTTTGTGATGAATTTCATTAATAAATTAATATTAATGATAATGGATTTATTTAATAAATATATTAAATAAATTATGGAAAATTAGAATCAATGTTTTAAAAATTATATAAAAATAATTTAAGGGTTAGAAAAATATTTGAAGTTATAAAATATAACTTTTGATATTTTGTCATGAAAACACTAATATTTTAATATTAATGGTAACTATCGATAATGGATTTAATCGCTTAAAAATCATATAAATATGATTTTATGGTATTAAAATACTTTGAAATATTATAAATATATTATAATATTATGACATGTATTTCATTAATATTTGATATGAAATAAATATTAATGGTATGGAATTAAGTAGTATTTAATTCATATTAATATGATATTAATGATTGAAAAATCAAGATAAATGATAATAATTATCTGAAAATTATTATAAGTCATTAAAAAATATTTTGACTGAAAATGAAATTATTTAAGGTAAATGTAAAGAATTTAGGCAAAGTCTTATGAAAATTAGACTCGTGAATTATCCGACTAGACCGTCGGGATGTCAGAAATTGTACCGAATTCAACTCAGACTGAAATAGTTTGACTTGATACCGAATTTTAGGTATTTTATAGACTGATAGGATTATGTGGTAATTTTTTAGGTTATAATATAATTGTATTTAACAGTACTATACTATGATGATATTATTCTAATATTTGGAGATCGGTATTATCTATATTAGGTCTTCAGACAAAGCGATATAGGTTACGTAACGGTAATCAATGGTACATGCAAGTTCTCTAACTCGATCTCGAGTTGATATTTTTGAAATATGCTTTGGGTTAATCATTACTGATTATACCATGTCTATGAATTATTGATTCGCACTCTGTGCACATTGCATGTATTCATCAGGTATGAAAGGCTGATCACCTTCATTACCATTTGGTCCAGTTGATTTATTCATATTCATTATTCGTTCAGCTATGAAATTTTATTCATGCTCTTTCACAATGTATATATTGTAGAAAGTTAGCCAGCTTATTATTCAATTCTTTCGATCATAATATATCCTTAATTGAACTTATACTTGCTAGGAAAAATTGTTGCTCACCCTTGTTATATCATGATAAACATTACAGATTAGGACGAATACGTCGGATACAGAAAAAGTCAAAGACAAGTTAGCTTTGGATTATATGTGCAGCTAAATTTGTAACAGTAATGTATGATAATAACTTTGTATGTCTGATAGGATATTGATTTAGGTATTATGTGAAGGTTCTCGACCTTGGGGATAGTGTGTAATGTTTAATGTATAAACAGTTTATGTTTATATCTTTCATAACAGACATAGAAATAGTACACCGGATTCGTGGTGATTTGGGACCTGAATCTGGGGGTATTACACAGGGTATGGCGCAGCTATGCCATACCTAAGCTTCGATCAGGATAGATACGCCGCTGACAAACCAGATTGTATGTCGTTCAGCCTTAGCAAAGAAGCTAAGAATTGCTATACCGGGTGCACGTATTAAAAACCGTAAAGTAGCAACGATGGCCAGCTTTTTAGCCCAACTAACACGAATTTCACCCACAAAACATTGAAATTAACAAATACAATTGGAATAGAACTATCAGAAACATGATTTCTAACATATTCAACCACTTAGAACAATTTAACAACCACTTCAACTAATTTAATTCCTTAAATTTCATGTTTTTACACAAAATTCCATTTTTTTGACATTCTTCATAGAAATCATCACTATGATCACAATTCTTGTTCAAATTACTTCATTCAAACTATGTTCTCTTCGTTTCTTAATGGACTAGCATAATCAAAACTCAATTTACAGATTAACATACAAATTGACCACCATATTTTTTACTTTTACAAGCCATATGCAAAATACATATATTGTAATTACTTTTCCTACTTTTAAACGAAATTAGCATACAATTTCTTATCTAAATGCAAACTCTAACATCATAAACACGTATAATCATAGTTACCAGTTATATATATCAACAATTCAACAAATTGAATTCACGGAACATGAGATTTTATGCCGTAAACCCATATATATACATATACATATACATATATATACACAATATTAAGGTTAAAGAAAATACCTTCAATTGGCTTGGTAACCACTGAAATTGCTTTGGAATTCTAAGGTTTTCTCTCAATCTCTCTCTCAATCCTCTCTCAAGTTCTCTGCAACTTTTCTTCTTAGGCCAAATGACAATTCACGTAAAATAAATACACACTTAAGCGTAAAGATTAAAACTGATAAACCATAATACGTCTAGTTATTAGAATATCAGTTACAAATATAATGCTTAGGTTATAAATATATTTTATTTATTATTTAATTTATTTTTTTTATATTGTCTAAAAATTCAAATTAATCAAAATTCCAAAGCCATAAGGCTTTGTTTGGAAAAAAAACTCTTTAAAAATTAAAGAATTAATATTTTAAGCCTTGTTTGGTTAAATCAATTTAAAACTACTTTAGTTTTATCTTAATAAACAATTTAGTTTATAATTTATAAACACATATTATTTATTTGGATTTCCATATCCCACATTAATTAATTAAATTAATTACACATACTATATTTTAAATAAATATTCTACTTAAACAAATATAACAAAATTATATTACAACTCTCTAAATTATAAATTAAATTAATTTAGAATTTTATTAATTCATAAATATTTAGTAACATCAATCACATCAAATAAATATTTACTAACAAAAATCACATCAATAAAATATTTATTTAATTTAATAAATATTTTAAATTACATATAATGAAATCTTAGATTGTTACATCCTTCTCTCCTTACAAGGATTCTGTCCCTAGAATCACAACTCAAACAACTCATTCGTCACATTCTTCCCTCCTTACAAAGATTATGTCCCCAGAATCGAAGACACATACTAAACAAATAACTCAGGGTAATTCTTCATCATATCAGCTTCGAGTTCCCACATAGCCTCTTCGACATTATGGTTCCTCCATATCACCTTCACAGAAGGTATCACCTTATTCCTGAGCACTTGTTCTTTTCTGTCGACTATCTGGATAGGAACTTCTTCATAGGATAAATCTTTACTGAATTGCAACGGTTCATATTCGATCACGTGTTTGTAATCGGGTTTATACGGTCGCAACACCGACACATGATAAACATTGTGCACATGTTCTAATTCTGGAGGTAAAGCTACCTCAGAAGCTACTTCTCCCACTCTTCGTAGTATCTCGAAAGGACCAATAAACCATGGGCTTAGTTTTCCTTTCTTGCCAAAACAAATTTTTCCCTTCCAAGGAGAAACTTTCAGGAAAATAAAATTTCCTACTTCAAATTCGCGATTCTGCATGTGTTAATCAGCATAATTCTTCTGTTGATCTTGAGCAGCTACCAGTCTTGCTCTGATGAGTTTGATAACTTCAGCGGTCTGTTGTACCAGTTCTGGTCATAACAATCGACGTTCACCAACTTCATCCCAGCATAGTGGAGTTTTGCATTTCCTGCCGTATAATGCCTCTTATGGCGGCATGCCAATGCTTGCGTGGTAACTGTTGTTGTATGCAAATTCCACCAACGATAAATGATCGTCCCAGTTTCCTTTGAAATCCATGATGCACGCTCTAAGCATATCTTCTAGCATCTAGATTGTTCGTTCGCTTTGACCATCAGTTTGCGGATGATATGTCGTACTCATCTTCAGTTGCGTTCCCATGCATTCTTGTAATCTCTTCTAAAAATTTGATGTGAATCTCGGATCTCTATCTGATACTATTGATACTAGAACTCCATGTCTCATCACGATCTCTTTAATGTATAGCTTTTCCAGCTGATCAATATTAAATCTAATCTTTATTGGCAAAAAGTGTGCTGATTTCGTTAATCTATCCACTATCACCCATATCGCATCATATCCTTTTTGAGTTATTAGAAGACCTACCATAAAATCCATTGTGATATGCTCCTATTTTCATTCTGGTATTTCCAACGGTTGAAGTAATCCGCTTGGCCTTTGATGTTTTGCCTTCACTCTCTGACATGTCAAGCACTTTGCAACGCATTCTGCGACGTCTCTTTTCATATTTGGCCACCAAAAGTGTCGCCGCAAATCTTGATACATCTTTGTACTTCCTGGATGAATCGAATATCTTGAGCTATGAGCTTCTATCAAGATTTCTTCTTTAATACCCTGTACCGCTAGAACCCAAATTCGTCCCTCGAATCTTAGCATTCCCTCAGTATCAAGCTTATACTTTACCTCTTTACCCTCGACCACACTTTCTTTTATTTTTTTGAATTCTTCATCTTGTAGTTGTGAGTTCTTCACCTTGTCCACCAAAGTTGGACTAGCTTCCATCTGGTACAATCTTTCGTCAGCTTCTTTTGGAAATTTGATTTCCAACTCTAGCCTTGCCATTGCTGAAATGAGCTCCTCCTTATCTGTTAACAACATCAACTTTTCTCGGCCTTTCCTATTCAAGGCATCTACGACCACATAAGCTTTGCCCGGATGATAAAAGATCTCACAATCATAATCTTTTATCAATTCCATCCATCTCCTTTGACGCATGTTTAGGTCCTTCTGTGTGAAAAATATACTTCAGACTCTTATGGTCTGTGTAGATCTCACATTTTTCTCTATAGAGATAGTGTCTCTATATTTTCAGCGCAAACACTACTGCTTCCAACTCTAAATCATGAGTCGAATACCCTTTCTCGTAGTCTTTTAATTGCCTTGATGCATACGCAATGACTTTGTCGTTCTGCATAAGGACACAACCCAATCCTTTATGTGAAGCATCACTATACACCATAAAATTCCCTGTATTATCTGGTAATGACAACACAGGTGTCACACTGAGCCTCTTCTTTAATTCCTTAAAACTATCTTCACACTTCTCAGTCCAAGCAAAATTTATAGATTTTCTGGTCAAATTTGTTAATGGAATGGCAATCTTGGAAAAATCTTGAATAAACTGTCTATAATACCATGCCAATCCCAAGAAACTTCTCACTTCTAATAGAGTTCTTGGTTGTTCCCAATTTATCACGGCTTCGACTTTTGATGGATCCACTGAAATTCCATTCTTGTCGATTACATGCCCAAGAAATTGTACACGTTCCAGCCAAAATTCACATTTAGAGAACTTCGCGTACAATTTCTTTTCTTAGCGTTTCCAGTGTCAGACGTAAGTGTTCCGCGTGTTTTTCTTGAGATTTAGAGTAGACTAGTATGTCATCAATAAATACCACCACAAACTTGTCTAAAAATAGTTTAAACACCATATTCATCAAATCCATGAACGTTGCAAGGGCGTTTGTCAAACCAAAAGACATCACCAAAAATTCATAATGTCCATACCGAGTTCGGAATGCCATCTTCGGTACATCCTCCTTCCTTACTTTCAGCTGGTGATACCCACTTCTTAAATCTATTTTCGAGAAATATCTAGCACCCTTCAATTAATCAAACAAGTCATCTATTCTTGGCAATGGATACTTGTTTTTAATAGTGACTTTGTTTAATTCCCTATAATCAATGCAAACACGCATTGACCCATCTTTCTTCTTCACGAATAACACCGGCGCTCCCCACGGTGACACACTCGCCTGAATGTACTTCTTATCTAGAAGTTCTTGGAGTTGTGCCATCAATTCCTTCATTTCTACCGGAGCCATTCTGTACAGGGCCTTCGATATTGGAACAGTTCCTGGCGCTAAGTCGATCACGAACTCGACCACTCTGTCAAGCGGAAGTCCTGGCAAATCTTTCGAAAACACGTCTACAAAGTCCCTAACCACTGGAATTTCCTCCAGTTTCACACCCTTCTTCTTTTGAGTATCGACTATGTAGGCTAAGTACCCTACACAGCCTTGACTTAACAACTTCTTGGCCTGTATAACCGTTAGACACCTTGTTTGTCTAGGCGATGTGCTACCATGGAAAACTACCTTTGACGGAGTCATAAGGTTTACACACTTCTTTTGGCAATCAATTATTGCTCCATAATTAAATAGCCAATCCATTCCCAATATGACGTCAAACTCACCATGTTTTATCAGAATTAAATCTACTTTCATAATATTCCCCTTAATATTCACCCTACAATTCTTGTATACAAATCTAACAGGAATTACCTCCCTATTCGTAATTTCTATGTGTAAAGGGAAGTTCAACTCTTCACTAGGTACTTCTAACCTCTTAGCAAACTTATCAGATATAAACAAGCAAGTAGCAACCGAATCAAATAATACATATGCATTTATATCATTGATTGGGATAATACTTGGCACGATATCTTTTGATTGCACCACGTCTTGCACCGCCATGTTGAAGGTTTTGGCTGTGGGCTTATTTGATGATGTTGGTCCAGCAATAGTCAGTGTACCTCCACCGCCACTTCCTTTGCTTCCAATTGCCTCACCAGATTTCTTCTTTGGACACTCGTGAGCAAAATGATCCTTCGACCTACTGGTGTAGCAAGCATTCTTCTTGGGTTGATTACAATTTGGGGCAATGTGACCCTCCTCGCCATAGTTAAAGCATACCCGCTTCCCCCTTAAACACATACCCATGTGAAACTTTCCACATATAGCACACGCGTCAATCTTCTTCTTCTACTGGTTACCTTGCTAATTTTCAGCTCCCACATTTGCATTCCACTTCCTTTTCAAATTATTGTTACCATTTCCACTGTTACCACCACCATTCTTAGCTTCACTCTCATTTTTCTTCTTTCTCTGCTCTTGGTTGTGCTTTGTTATAGCCTCGCCTCCACTCTTAGCGAGAATTGCCTTCTCAAGCACTGCTACAAACATCTTTAACTGGAATAGTGAGACTCTGCTGTATAACCAGGGCTTCAGTCCCTGCTTAAATCTCCTTGCCTTGCGTTCATCCATATTCACTTGATATGGCGCAAACCTTGCTAACTCGTTGAATTTCGCGGCATACTCCGACACTGTCATTGTGCCCTATTTTAGCGCTAGAAACTGCACTTCCATCTGATTCTTTGAGCTTTCTGGGAAATAGGTCTCGAAGAATATTTCTTTAAATCTATCCCAAGTCATCACTCCCTGACCTCCTCTAGTTTTATTGGCTTTCCACCAATAACCAGCCTCTGCTTTCAACATGGATGTTACAAAAGAAGTCTTCTGGTTATCCCCTACCCTAGCAACATCGAAAACTTTCTCTATCTCAATGATCCAGGTCTGTGCCTCAATCAGATTCATGGACCCACAAAAATCTGGTGGCCCAACCGCCTTGAAGTCCTTAAAAGTCACAGCTTGATTCTGTGGCTGATTCTGCAATGCTCTCGTCAGTAGTGTTATGAATTGCTGAACTGGATTAACCTCAACATTGTTGTTATTCTCAGGAGTCCTTTTCGTGGTTGACGTCTTGGTGGCATTTTCTGTTAAAATATACTCATTAGATTCTAGTCAATCTTTTAAGTATTTACTACTTAATTTGCACACTATAAAAGATTATCACGTAACACATAACACTTTTGAATAAAATAAAACTTTTATTCATTCATAACCTTTTAGAAAACATAAGAACAATAGCATCGCTGCTATTTACATTACTTTCCTGAACTACAAAAGTTTCAGGATAACTACATCATCATCATATCCCATTGATAATATCATACCCGGGATTTACATCTTATTTACTCACTAATCATATAGTAATTACATTTATGACAACCTACTAAAATACTGCATAGCCTTACGATGCTCCTCTTCCATAATACAAAACATTGTTCGACGATCTAACATATACGATGGCAGCGTCTCGAACTGAATAGGATAACACATGACTCGATCTTGAGCTTGATTGATTATGGTGTTGAATACGTTATTCATCTCTTCCATCTTAATCCTCTTTACTTGTACCTCTCTCTCTGCCACCCTGGCTCGTTGAAAGGTTTCCTCATATGCGTCTTCAGCTCTTGCCCTCTTCGTAGATTCTTTTTTCAATTTGTTCTCCAGCTCTATAATCTTCTTTGTCAGTTGCTTGTTCTCTCCTTCAGTGTTGATCATCTTTTCTTCGACATTATTTAGACGTTCATCTCGATCTTGAATCTCATTATCCTTCTACGCCATTGCGATCTACTGTTCAGCTACTATCTCTTGCAACTCCTCGATGATATCCTGGAGTTCCACATTGCGATCGTATACCTCGTCGTACATACGGGCAGCAATCGAGTTTAGTGGAATCTCTTCCTCCTCGTCCTCCTCATCCTCATTTGACTATGGCAGCTCAATGGGGTCCTCCTCGTCCGTCTCTATCTCATCATCCTCATCAGGTAAACCTTCCTGCTCAACCACTGTGACCAACGGGGTTAATTCCCGTGGTAGTAGTTATTCCCAAATCACCTGAATATCTCTAGGCTCCTCCTCTCTAGGCATTTGGGATCCTTCCTCCCTAGCCTGACTGGATTCTCCTACATTAGCCATCCTGACAACAAAATTTTAAGTTTTCAATTACTAATCATTACTACTCGACACACACGAGCACATAATTTACAATCACATAAGCACATAAGTGTTTTATTACTTCCTTCTTAACAACTTAATAAGATTTTATCACCACTATCTTTTCAAAGGTTACTTCCTAAGGCTTTTGTGAGACCCCAGATTTTATAAATAAAGATTTAAATTTCTCGAAATATTTTTTTATATTATGGTGTGGATTTGAGATAGTGTTATAGTTATGGGTAGTATTTGAAAATTTTGCAAAGTATGCAAGTTGTTATAAATATTCGTTTGGTCAGGGAATATTCTTTTTGTCGGGAATATCCGTCTGACGGCACAATCATTGGTGGACCCATATGCGGAAATCTTGTTGTAGTTAAACGACAAAAATTTTTATGGAAATAACGACGGAGGTTTTACTATTAATACCGCTGAACTACCCTAGTAAAAGTACGATAATATGCGTGGTTGCAAGAATGACACTACGGTATTGATTATTGATGCTTACGTAAGAAGTCACTCGGTTATCTTGCATTATTACTACGATAATTCACGATCATATCTCTCATATTATTGATCCAATTATTGTCACAAGATTATCGTGCATAATATGTTATATTATTAAATTAATAATTGAGACGACAAAGTTATTCATATTATTAAATTACAATATTTACAATGTCTAGAAGTTCTGTCAAGGAGAGGTTTGGTCACCTAATTGTGCGCCAATAGGGAGAAATCCTTATTGGAAAGCCTCCTCTTTCCTGGGAACGACCTGGTTGTTAAATATTGTGAGTTATGATATTAATGATGGATAAGTTCGTGTTGATTAAAGATGAATTTGATAGTTCCATTGTGTTAAAATTATTTGTGTTAGTGAAAATTGACATTTATTTCGATAATAATTGATGTCTGGAGGTTATATTGTTCAATCGGGTATTTGGGGAACTTTTTGTGTTGAAGTTACTATTCACAAGTTACTATTCACGAGTTACTATTTACGAGTTACTATTCACGAGTTACTATTCACGAGTTACTATTCATGAGTTACTATTCACGAGTTACTATTCATGAGTTACTATTCATGAGTTTTAATAGTAACTTGATCCTTCAGCTTTCCAAGAGTTAGTTGCCTCTTCGGTGTTCCAAGAGTTAATTACCCCTTCGCAAATAGTAGTTGCCTCTTTAATATTACCAAGAGTCATTTTGACCCTTCGTTAAGACCAAGAGTCACTCTTAGTTTTTCTATAAATAGAAGTTCATTCCTTCATTATTTCTTATGAATTCATTGAAACTCTAGAGAGAGAAATTATAGAAAGAAGCTATAGAGAGAAAGAAGACGAGTATTCTGCTACTTCACTACTTCTATATCCAGTTTCTTTTACGGTAAGGGGTGTTATTCTTTCTTATTCATGAAGAGAACTTCTGTTACTTCATTCTTATTTATTCTGTTGGAATAACCTGTATACGTGGCATGCCCTATACTTGGTGAAATCCTTATGTTATTCCATTCTTTATTATTCTGTTGGAATAACCTGTATGTGCGGTTTACCCTATACTTGGTGGAATGACCTGTATATGTGGTTTACCCAATACTTGGTGATCTTCTTCTTCTGTTATTCCATTCTTTATTATTATGTTGGAATAACTTTGTTTATGCTGGCTACCCGCATACTTGGTGAAATTCTTTTATTATTCCGTTCTTTATTATTACGTCGAAATATCCTCGCTTGTGAATTTCACCCTCGACACGGTTCCATATTTATTATTCTACATTTATTATTCTCATCGAAATATCCTCGCTTGGTTGTGAATTTCACCCGACTTCGGTTCCATTATTTATTATTCTGTTGGAATAACCTGTCTATGTGGATTGCCACATGCATGGTGAATGATCCTTTGTATTCATTCCTTATTAAATTGTGGAAATGATCTGTATACGTGAATAACCTGTTTATGCAAAGTACCGCATACTTGGTGAAATTCTTTTATTATTCCGTTCTTTATTATTCTCATTTAATATCCTCGCTTGCGTGAATTTCACCGACCGGTTCCATATTTATTATTCTCGCATTTATTATTCTGTTTAATATCACATTATGCGGTGTGAATTTCACCTGACCTGGTTCCATTATTTATTATTCCGCATTTATTATTCCGTTGGAATAACCTGTCTATGTGGATTGCCACATACATGGTGAATGATCCTTCGTATTCATTCCTTATTAAATTGTGGAAATGATCTGTATACGTGGATTACCACATGGCGGGTGAAAATCCATTTGCAATTTCATATATTCTTTATTATACTCAGTTGGTTAAAGTTTTGACTTCTATACTCCATGAAATTAGTGGAATATCCTTGATATTTGCGCTTCATCCAGTATCTTTTCATGGAAATATTCTTCTGAGCATTCTTGAATTTACTTTACAAAGAAGTATCATGTTGACAATTTAGACATTATTAGTTCCTGGATAAATTAATTCTTGAACTTGTTTTATTGAATTATTATGTCATTGTCATCATCCTCATGTTATATTATGTTGAAAGTCATCTTTGGCTTACATGCATAGATGGACTTAGTATGATTATGACCAGGGTCATTCGGTATAATCATGACCTATTATAAATAATGTGATAAAAGTCCTCAGTGGCCTGTAATGCATTGATGAATAGTTTTGGTATGATTATGACCGGGGTTTATTTAAGTATAGTCACGACCATTGATGATTTAATGAAAATCCTTGACCTTGGTACAGGGATGATTAGATGTGGTGGTTTGTTTATTAAGCTGAGTCTCAGCGATAAAAATTGATGAAAACCTTTTAAAACCTAAAAGATAGTAGACTTTATTCTCTACTTGACTCTTTTAATGGATTTCATATTCCGCTGCAGTTAAACTTGATGTCTATTGTATATTATCAGTTTAACATTATTGAAGACTAATGATAATTTATTCTATATTATCTTAGTCATAATATTTCTTACTGGGCTAGTTGAGCTCACCCTTTCCTTCACTGTTCTCTTCAGGAAATGAGAATCTAGCTGGGACGAGTCGGGGAACGGAGTGACAATCCAGAGGATAGCATTAGTAGTCCTCACTATTCTGTTAAATAGTGTGACAATAAATGTAACGAGGACTGAATTTGAGTTTGTATACTGTCTATGAGGACTCCATTGAGAATGGATATTGTTTAGAAAGCGATTCTTGTTTAAACTCTCGCTTTATGTTTTGTCGTATTTTACACGGCATATTGTATATAGTTAAATTTGTATTTGTATTGTGTACCATGTATTTGGCGACTCAAGATGGGTGATTAATACCTAATTTTGGGGGCGTCACAGCTTTTCCTCCACCTAAGGTTCATAACCTAAAGCTCTGATAACAACCTGTGACACCCCCAAATCTAGGTACTTCATTCCCACAAGACTTGGTGTTCACTTTCCATTCATACATATCTATCTACCTAAATATAATAAAATTAACTTAGAAATCCTCCCTTTAAAGGGTTACATCATTAATCAAAAAGTCTTCCCAGGTTGTCTAACCTTAAACAACAATCAAGTGCGGAAATAAAATAATTACATCACATTATTAAATAAAAAGTTTATCATTCATGACAATAAATAAAATTACAAGTCTTCATCACTTGCACATTTTTCCCTTTCCTTTGCTAGTTGTAGGTTCGTCGACCTTCTTAACTTTAGCTGCAATGAGTGTATATATATGCAAGAGGGAGCAAAATAAATGCCCACTAGATATAGCAATGAATCAATAAGAGAATAATAATTGCCAATGAATAGGCTCATCAAAACTGAATGGTACTCTATCAACAATAACCAAAAATTGAAATCAAAATATGAATTATATCTAAGGGTCATAAGACCACGAACTATGTCCACGGTTACAAGTAATCTTTCAACTCTAACCTTAATAGTTATACTGTAGGGACTTCATGTACTTAGGGGGATCAGCCCTTCGTACCATGTATTGTGCACGAACATCTCAACGCATTGCGTATCCCCTATAATAGGGTTGTTCTTCTCAGTTTTAGAGTACAAGTCCGCACCAAAGAAAGTTTGGTTTGGATAAGCTTCAAGGGAAATTTAGAGTTTAACGACCATCAACTAAAGGATTAGTTGAATAAACAAAGTTTGATAACACTACAGTTGATCACTAACAACATAATATGGAACAATGAGTAATCGTAAGCGAACTAACTATATATTGAACTCATTATTAGAAATAACTACAAAGCATAAGTATTGAATAACAATAAACCTTGCTTGAATAATATTAAGCTAGGGATATGAATTATTGAATATATATTAAGTAATAGCAAGCTGAAAGTAAAACTTGCTCATTATGAGAATAACTTGTGTCAAGTAATTTAAATCAAACAATTCGACATTAGGAATTGGAATTCAAGAAATTGCATTCACAATACAAGAATGACATTAAAGAAACTTGTCTAACAATAAACAAGTTAGAATACATCAAAAACTATTGGAATTCAAAACTTGTTCGAATAAAGTTAAAGTTATAGCTTGCTCAAATAATGATTAGGAATACAATAATTTGCTTAATTAAAGTTTAGAGTAAGAAGCTTGCTCATTGTAAAAAGATAAGGTTTAGAAACTTGCCTCGCGTGTAAGCTATAAATTACAACTCACGTTCACCTACACATTTTAGTGGAATCACAATATCTATTAGACATGTTAACATCCACTTCCAAAATAACACCCATTTCTAGCTAAACTTGTTAATTTAGTACAAGTCTTATGCTACTATGTAAATATCAGAAATTCCAAGTGTTAACCTTCACAACATTTATTTACTAATCCTTGTGTTCAATAAATCGAAACATGTCATTTTCATAGTTTATTAACTTCTTATAACTTTAGAATTACTAACCACATGACACTATGCTGTTTAAACCTCCACATTATATGTTTGACACATTAACACATCCTTGAACTAAATTACAATGGTATTCAAGATCTGCAGCAGCAGCAGAAACCACTGCCTCAGGACAGGGTACAGCACAGCTGCGCCATACTTAAGCTTGTGATCGGTGCAGCTGCGTCGTTTCTAGCCTTGCACCAAGCAGCTGCGATTCTGTTGGTGTGACGACGAACCGTAGCGGCAAAGAATAAAGAATTATTTTAGCCCAACTAACAAGAATTTCACCCACAAAACAGTGAAATTAAACAATACAATTGGTATAAAACTATCACAAACATGATTGCTAACATATTCAACCACTTAGAAAAATTTAACAACCACTTTAACTAATTTAATTCCTTAAATTTCATGTTTTTACACAAAACTCCATTTTTTTGACATTCTTCATCGAAATCATCACTGTGATCACAATTCTTGTTCAAATTACTTTATTCAAACTACGTTCTCTTCGTTTCTTAATGGACTAGCATAATCGAAACTCAATTTACATATTAACATACAAATTGACCACCATATTTGGTACTTTTACAAGCCATATGCAAATTACATATATTGTAATTACTTTTCCTACTTTTAAACGAAATTAGCATACAATTTCTTATCTAAATTCAAACTCTAACATCATAAACACGTATAATCACAGTTACCAGTTATATATATCAACAATTCAACAAATTGAATTCACAGAACATGAGATTTTATGCCGTAAACCCATATATATACGTATATATATACACACAATATTAAGGTTAAAGAAAATACCTTCAATTGGCTTGGTAACCACTGAAATTGCTTTGAAATTCTAAGGTTTTCACTCAATCTCTCTCTCAATCCTCTCTCAAGTTCTCTGCAACTTTTCTTCTTAGGCCAAATGACAATTCACGTAAAACTAATACACACTTAAGCGTAAAGATAAAAACTGATAAACCATAATACGTCTAGTTATTAGAATATCAGTTACAAATATAACGCTTAGGTTATAAATATATTTTATTTATTTTATTTATATTATCTAAAAATTCAAAAAAAATCAAAATCCAAAAGCCATGGCAAAAAACTCTTTAAAAAGTAAAGACTTAATATTTTAAGCCTTGTTTGGTTAAATAAATTTAAAACTACTTTAGTTTTATTTTAATAAATAATTTAGTTTATAATTTATAATCACATATTATTTATTTGGATTTACATATCCCACATTAATCAATTAAATTAATTACGCATACTATATTTTAAATAAATATTTCACTTAAACAAAATTATCACAAAATTATAATCTCATTATAATTTTATTCAATAATTTAACATACCATCTTAAATTATTAAATCAAAACAACAATATAACATCTTATGTTATATTACAACTCTCTAAATTATAAATTACATTAATTTAGAATTTTATTAATTCATAAATATTTAGTAACAACAATCACGTCAAATAAATATTTACTAACAATAATCAAATCAATAAAATATTTATTTAATTTAATAAATATTTTAAATTACATATAATAAAATCTTGGATTGTTACAGAAGTTGAGAGGGAATTGGGAGAATTTGAGAGAGAATTGTGAGAGTTGTCTGTGATTAGTAAGGATTATCTAAGTAATTGAAGGTATGTTCTATAACCTTAATATATATATATATATATATATGTTTACGACATGAAGTTTCAAGCTCTGTGAATTCAAATTATTTGTTTTATTGTTTATATACAACTGTTACTTGTGATTATATGTATTGGTGGTGTTAGAGTTGTATCTAGACAGGGAATTGTTTGTTAAATTACGTGATTGTATGCTAAATTATATTTAAAAGAAAGGAAATAGTTTTTACAGTGAACATATGTATTAACATGACTTGTAGGAGTACCAAAATTAATATTTGATTGTGAGATAATTGTGAAATTGAACCTGGAGTATGTTAATATGTTAAGAAATGAAGAGAACGTAGTTCAAATGAGGTAATTTGGTGTATAATTATGGTTATAGTGTTACTTTTATCAAATAATGTCGACAATGGAGTTTTGGGTTGAAACCATAGTATGCAAAGATTTCTGAAGTTGTTGTTTAGTTGTTTTAAATTAGTATATGTACCATGGGTAATGTTTATGTGTAATTTATGTAAGTTATACATGATAAATTGGTGCTAGAATTGATTAAACAGTCAAAAATTAGCTTGTTTTTGCTCTTGTGCTCAACATTGTAATTCGGCACCGCAGCGCCAAGCCTTAGCGCCGCAGCACCAGAGCCTCGCGCCGTAGTGCCAAACTCGGCGCCATAGTTCCAATCTCGTGCCACAAAGTACTTACTACCTTTTTGCTACTCACGCCAAACACCAACCACAAAGCTGTAAACTGTGGCCGCGTAGCGATCTTAGGTTAGCGAGAATGGCCCAAAAAAGTATTTTCTTTTACACAGTCTGTAAATTCTGATGTGATGCAATACTATGATTGTTAAAAATATAATTTTTGTTAATTGTGGTATTATTGTGCTAATAATGGGAATATTATTAATAGTTAAACGAGTTTTATTATTACATTATTAGTGAAACTCGATGATGTGGTTAAAAGTCAAGCCATAAATGAAGTAGACACTTAATTGTATGCAAAGTATTTGTAGTAACTAATTATGTCGTGATGACATGTGTATAGGGTATTGTGAATCGAGTTATTATGGTCTAGCTTACACGCAAGGCAAGTTTTCTAAACCTAAATTTCTTTGTGCAAGTTTCGTAACTCTATTTATATTGTGCAAGCTCTTACACCTTACCTCTTGATATTGAGCAAATTTTACAATCTTTAAGTTATTATTTAGCATGCAAGTTTCTACATTCTGATATACTAATGTTGAACAAATTTTATCGTTCAATTTACTAATTGTTATGCATTCTCAATACTCAATTCTGAATAACCTTAACTTAATATTATTCAAACAAGGTATATTATGTTATTCAATGCTTATGCTCTTAGATTATTCCTAAAGCATGACCTTAGTATACAATGTTGATTCACTTATGATTTATTCCGTAGCATAATGTATTATATTTTTATTCAATTAATCCTTAGTTGATGTTCGTTAAACCTAAATTACCTTGAAACTTATCCTAACCAAACTTACTTTGGTGCGGACTCGTATTCTAAATGCTGAGATGAACAACCCTACTACAAGGGATAATTTACGCATAGCGTTGAAATATTTGTGCACACTACATTGTACGAAGGGCTGATCCCCCTAAGTACGAGGAGTCCTTATAGTCTTATGACTGTTAAAGTTTAAGTTAAAAGAATACTTATAACTGTGGACATAGTTCGTGGTCTTTTGACCCTCAGTAATTTATTTCACATTCTGTTCTTGATTATTATTGATGAAATACCTTTTCATTTTTATTGAGCCTATTCATTTGGCAGTTGATATGATGTTTATTCATTGTCATTTCAAGTGAGCATTGTTTTCTCACTCATGCTTATATAAATATTACAGCTAAAGTTGAGAAGGTCGATGAACCTACAACCAGTAAAGGGAAAAGGAAGACAAGCAAGTATTGAAGACTTGTAAACCCGTTAGCTTTTATGTTGTTGGACTTTATTTTAAAACTTGTGATGTATTTATTTAATTTTTCCGCACATGATATTTGTAATTAAAGGTTAGATAACCTGGGAGATTTTGTTGAACTTATTGATGTAACCCTTTAATGGGGAGGTTTATTATTAAACTTTATTATGTTTGGGTAGTTAGATATGAATGTTTTTATCAAGTGAGCACCAAATCTGGTGGAAATAAAGTACCCAGATTTGGGGGTGTCACACGTACGACGAAGTATACGACCGCAATGTGGAACTTCAGGATAACATTGAGGAGTTGAGAGAGATAGTAGCTGAACAACAGACCTCAATGGCGCAGAAGAACAACGAGATCCAGGATCTAGAGAAACGTCTGAGTAATGTCGAAGGGAAGCTAGTCCACATTGAAGGAGGAAATGAGCAACTGACAGAGGAGATCGTAGAGCTAAAGAACAAGCTGAAGGAAGAATCTACTAAGAGGACAAGAGTCGAAGACGCGTACGAAGAAACTTCTAAACGAGCAAGAGTAGCAGAGAGAGATGTACAAGTGAAGAAGATCAAGATGGAAGAGATGAATAGTGCTTTCAACACTGTGATCAATCGAGCTCAAGATCGGGTCATGGGTTATCCGATTCAGTTCGAGACGCTGGCATCGTACATGTTAGATCGCCGAACAATGTTCTGTATTATGGAAGAAGAGCGTCGTAAGGCTATGCAGTATTTTAATAGGTTGTCATAAATTTACTTGATATGTGATTAATGATATGATAAATAAGATATAAATCCCAAGTGTTATGTAACCTATGGGATATGATGATGATGTTATCCTGGAACTTTAGTAGTTCAGAAAAGTAATGTAAATAGCTGTGATGCTATTGTTCTTATGTTTTCTAAAAGATTATGAATGAATAAAAGTTATTATTTTATTCAAAGTGTTATGAGTTATGTGATGATCTTTTATGATGTGCAAGTTAAGTAAAAAATACTTAAAGGAATTGAGTAATAATCTAATGAGTGTAGTTTAACAGAAAATGCCTCCAAGAAGACGTCAGCCATGACAAAGAACCCTTGAGGGATCTACCAACAATAACAACGCGGAAGCTAACCCCGTTTAGTAGTTAGCACTACTAGAAAATTGACCTATAGCGACGATCGTGGCCAAATAATCGCCATATAAACTAAGACAACCGCTAAAAGTTTTAGCGGCGGTGTGACGCCAAATCGCCATAGAAAACCGTCGCTAAAAGCTTTTAGCGACGGTCTTTTGGCCTATAGCGACGGTCGACGACTGATGATTGGGTAATATAACCATAAATCGGATATACTTAAGCTTAGATTTGTGTATTCTCGAGTCTTCTAGTAGCATTTTTACTGTGTTTATGTTTTGATTTGTAGGTTTGGGAGTACATAAGAACATTTGGGGAATTTGAAATGAAAAAGGGATATCGATGGTTTACATCCCACCAAAGGGGTGCTCTAGCCTTTGTTAATCCCGATGCCGGTATTTGAAGTGAACCTCAATTGACGGATAAAAGCGCATTGACTTCTTGTTTGACCACTCACTTGGAGATAATTTGAAGCCTAATTGGATTTGGATTGCTAGAGTTGGACAAGTAAAGTATATAAGGACTATTTTTATTGAATTGGGAGATTAATTTCTACACAATTGGAAGATTAATCAAGGAGCAAGAGAAGATTATTGAAGACTTTTGGACTTGGAGTTCTTCTTCTTCTTTATTCTTTTAATTTGTGTAATTCATTAAGGATGATTTTTAAAATATTGTTGGTTTTAATTTTCGTTATGAACTAATTTCTTTTATTAAGATTCCAATCGAACCTTTTATGGTTATGAATTGATTATTTGATTTATTCCAATTATTTATGTTAAAGTGAATTGTTCATCTTGCTTTGTGCTAATTGTTTAATTATCTGGCCAATAATTACCTTGTTACTCTAGAAGGAATTGGAAAAGGAATTCTAGGGTTAGAACTGGGTATGATGACATGTGACTTAGTTATTTGCACAGTGAATAATTAGGTTTGTGAATAGAATGGAAATATCTATTTGCCGCATGTAACGCATAAGGAATTGGGATTGTAACAAGTTTAATTCAATTGTTTTGCATAGGAATATAGCAAAATTAATCTGGGTTAAATAGAAGGCAATTGATCACTTGGAAAAGGGCTTTTGGCATTTGAGAATTCCTGTTAACAATTCAGACATAATAATTGGGATAATTGGATAATTGATTTATAATTCATAATTGGGGATATTGGAGTCTTAATTCTTATTTATCTGAATTCAATCAATTCTTAGTTTGTTTATTTGCTTTCTTTTTGAATAATCTCTTTGCTTTGTTTAGTTTAGTTTTCTTAAATCTAAAAATCATAATTATTGGTTGTTTAAATAAAATTGGATTGATATAGTACTAGTAGTTGGAGTTTATTAATTAGAATTCTCTGTGGGATCGATACTCTATTTTATCACTATATTACTTGTTAACCGTGTATACTTGCACGTTTGCTTTGATTGTGAAATCAACCGACAAGCAAATCACAGAGGACTTCCCTGACGAGCTTATGCCTCGGGTGGAGCATCATCATCCTCGCTCATCTCTAGATCTGAAAGGGGAAAGACTGGTAGGACTGGGGCAGAAGGGAACTGACTGAGATTAACACTCGAAAACAGCTGGGCGTTCATAGCATTCTGAGCTGCAAATTGGTCAACCAAGTACTTGTAAATCACATCTTGACGTTCAGAGAGGCGGACATTTTGGGCTTCTAGATTGTAAAACCATCCGTTAATTTCTCGCTGGACTGCTTCTGGAACCACACCACGATAAGCTGCGGACGAAGGACCATAAGTAGGTGGAGCCTGAGGTGGTGCCTGAGATGGTGGAGCTTGAGAAGTTTCGGCTGGATTTGCTTGTCGGTTGATTTCACAATCAAAGCAAACATGCAAGTATACACGGTTAACAAGTAATATAGTGATAAAATAGAGTATCGATCCCATAGAGAATTCTAATTAATAAACTCCAACTACTAGTACTATATCAATCCAATTTTATTTAAACAACCAATAATTGTGATTTTAAGATTTAAGAAAACTAAACTAAACAAAGCAAAGAGATTATTCAAAAAGAAAGCAAATAAACAAACTAAAAATTGATTGAATTCAGATAAATAAGAATTAAGACTCCAATATCCCCAATTATGAATTATAAATCAATTATCCAATTATCCCAATTATTATGTCTACTGAATTATTAACAGGAATTCTCAAATGTCAAAAGCCCTTTTCCAAGTGATCAATTGCCTTCTATTTAACCCAGATTAATTTTTCTATATTCATATGCAAAATAATTGAATTAAACTCGTTACAATCCCAATTCCTTATGCGTTACATGCGGCAAATAGATATTTTCATTCTATTCACAAACCTTATTATTCACTGTGCAAATAACTAAGTCACATGTCATCATACCCAGTTCTAACCCTAGAATTCCTTTTCCAATTCCTTCTAGAGTAACAAGGTAATTATTGGCCAGATAATTAAACAATCAGCACAAAGCAAGATGAACAATTCACTTCAACATAAATAATTGGAATAAATCAAATAATCAATTCATAACCATAAAAGGTTCAATTGGAATCTTAATAAAAGAAATTAGTTCATAACGAAAATTAAAACCAACAATATTTTAAAAATCATCCTTAATGAATTACACAAATTAAAAGAATAAAGAAGAATAAGAACTCCAAGTCCAAAAGTCTTCAATAATCTTCTCTTGCTCCTTGATTAATCTTCCAATTGTGTAGAAATTAATCTCCCAATTCAATAAAAATAGTCCTTATATACTTCACTTGTCCAACTCTAGCAATCCAAATCCAATTAGGCTTCAAATTATCTCCAAGTGAGTGGTCAAACAAGAAGTCAACGCGCTTTATCTGGTCAACTGAGGTTCCGCCCCAGCGCCCTGGCGCTGGGATTAACAAAGGCTAAAGCGCCCCGGTGCTGGTGGATAAAAACTACTGATATCCCCTTTTTCAGCTCAAATTCCCCCAAATGTTCTTACAGCTCCCAAACCTACAAATCAAAACATAAACACAGTAAAAATGCTACTAGAAGACTCGAGAATACACAAATCTAAGCTCAAGTATATCCGATTTATGGTTATATTACTCAATCATCAAATACCCCCAAACTTAAATCGTTGCGTGCCCTCAAGCAACAAAACACAAACAACACGAAAAACTAAACATCATGCAAATGCAAACAATCTATATGTTCTTAATTCCAGCAATTCAATAGCTCACGTATATCCATAGGCATCAGAAAAATCAAAAAAACATGCTAATACATCATGTTAAAGCAGATCAAGAATATCCCAACAATCAATGAATCCAAATTTGTTATTACTGATATTGTGAGTGTGTGTTCAACAACCATGCTAACCAATGAACAACAAAATATGAAAGATAATAAAGTTCTTAATAGGCATCATATAGTTTCAACTCAAGAACTTATCAAATAAACTAGATTCAACTGAAATTAAATAATCACCAAAATCCAGGGGTCAACATGGAATACTTATGCTTGTTTTTGCTAGACGGAGGCATTATGCACTTTTTTCGCTTTATATATATATATATATATATATATATATATATATATATATTTTCTCTCATGACTATGCATTGTCTTATTCCCTTAGGCTTTTCAATGTTACCTTAACGAGCTTTCGACCAACGACTCCCAAGCCATTAAGACCTTAGGGCGCTAGGTGTAGAGACAATCCCACCGGGCTTACTTACTCAAGTAACAAAGGCCACAAAACTAGACAAGCATGCCACAATATTTATTCCTCTTTTTTTTTCAAAGCTTATATACTTCAAATATTTTTTCCCCAAACTAAGTTCATATCTAAATTCAGTCTTCACTAGCTATTTAACTTGTTCCTTCATTTCACTAGCATTCATCCTTTAGAATTCTATTATCTATCTATTTAAACTATCATAGCCAACATGGTCATTTTTCAAAATGTGCTATCCTTATAATATCAGTGTCAAACAGATGAGGATTTAAATCATGTCAAGAAAATCATATCACTGACTCAACAATCCTTACTAGACTTGTTCATGCAATTCTAATTTCATCATTGGCCCCCAAATATACGCACTATCAAAAGCTGGAATTAACATGCAATCCTACATGCAACATAAATAATACTCAAAGCATCCACAAACTATTAACAATCACAATCTACTAATGCAAATAAAAATAAACTAAATAACGGCATCGTATTTATAGGTCATGACAAAATCGTGTATAGATATATAGCGGCCACGTAAGCCGTCGTTATAGGCACATGTGTTTTATAAAACACTATAGCTACGATCGATGTAATGACCGCATTATAGCCTTTTATATTTAAAAAAATTAATTAATAATACAAATTTATTCAAAAAACACAAATACAATATAAAATAAAATATAAAAAATATTATATACATCATTTAAAATCATTCACATTACAACATTACAATATAATAGTTGAATAATTCATCTCCTCAAATATGATGATCGTACTAAACTAATAACTTTTACAATCTATCATTACAATACAATATTTTAGTTACATTAAGAAGAGATGTTGAACTCGAGCAGAGATACTAAACTAATAACTACAAGAAAGTCCTTGCTTCCTTGCAACCCATTTCGATCTAGTTGCTTCACAGCTACAACCTGTGTAAAAATGAACCAAGTTGCTATATTTTTTCTTGTAAGAAAAAAGATACCAACTCTAGCATTAGATATAGTTCAACAGTCATAAATTACCTGGCCAGTTTTGTCATGTTTTCCCTTATAAACTCGTTCAATAGTCTTTGTTGCGGTTGCTAGCTATCGAAAGTGAAAGCTTGAGCTGCTATATTGTTGTTGCCCACGTCTTTAGAGGCAGCATTATAATTTGTAGCATCAATGGAGGGCCTTCTAGGTGCAGGCTTATTGCTTATAATGTGTGAACCATCATAATCCTGCACAAGCACGTCAATTTTAATTTGACAACCGTGTATAAGTAAACAAACATCGATATTTCCTTCTCTAAAAATGAGTTTTATTAGGAGTATTACCTTATCAGTCATTATCATCAAATGACAATATCTTCTTGATATTCTGGATTTCGGTATTTTCCATTATCTGTTTATGTCTTGCTTCCCTCACATTGAGCAATTTACCTCTCAACGGAAAAACACCATAATAATTTTTACCAACAACAGAAAGTCCAGCCATCTGTATATAAACTCAATCATCTCAACCTTTATATGCAAAGAAACCAAACTACATTACTTAAATCAAGAGGAAAACAACTTACTGCAAGAGCTTTAGCTGAATCTCCTTCTGTCAAAATCAAGGTGCATTTATGAGATAACTACGGTTTAGAAAGGGATTCATACAAGCATACAGAGATTCATATACTGCATAAGTGTACAGAATGAAAGGGATAAATTTTGTTTAACTTGAGATCATTATCTTTGTACAACATAAATATTTAGAAAGCACAATATAATCACTATCTTTAATGAGGTTCTGACCGTCATAGCATAAGAAAAAGTGCCCCCACACATGAGACCTACATGAACACACAAAAATGAAATTAAAGTTTGCTTATCCTTCTTATTAGGTAAAATGAGCTAATTATAAGGGAGATGGCTGACTAATATATCTTGGAGCTGATATCCTGACTAAATGTTTAAATTATTTAACAAGCTTTGCAATTCATTAAGCCACCAGTACCATTAAAAACTCTGCTATCTAGTGACCAATTTCTCTCTAATTATACAATTTACCACTTCTAAAACCCATAAATAGTGAAAATGAAAAATAATCATACCATGACACCTTGTCAGGTCCCTCTTTCGGTAAATGACTGAACGCAGCCTCCACTGACTTCTTCAGCTCTGTCACCGTAGCTGTCTTCACAACTTCAATTTCTACAGAAAAAAAATTCATCCCAATCCAATGATTTCTTGAATACAAAATGAAAACACATACCAAATTAAATAGCATGAAGGTACCTTAGTAGCAGAAGGTAGCAGGAATAAACACTACTTTAGTCATTGCTACCTTAGTAGCAGAAGGTAGCAGGAATAAATAGTATGAAGAGTGTTAGGGAAAGATGAAAGATTCTACTTTATCATGCCACCAGTTACAATCCCTCTAGTTGAATCCTGCCAGCTCTTGAACAGATCCTGGATGAGCTCTTGTCGATGTGCTTGCGCACAAACTAACCCAACATACTTTGTAATCTCTGGCCAATCTTGAGAAGTAACATCCTTCATTTCCATTCAAAATAAACTGTTATCAAATGAAAGCAAGGATAATACACCAAATGTATGAAAATACAAAACATTAATGGTACAAATGATTTTCATTATATATCTATCTATCTATGTATCAGTTTTAGTTTCATCCAACATTAATGGTACAAATGATTTTCATTATTGTTGCTACGCACCATTAAAGTGTAACTAACAGAAATATACTTAACCAACAAAATACTACTAATTCAATTACAATTACAATCACCAAACTAAATTGAAACAGACCCCACGAGAACTCTAGACTCGTCGTAGGAGAACCATTTTATTTGAGCCTGTTGCACAAGTTGAAGACTATATATATATATATATATATATATATATATATATATATATATATATATATATATATATTCTATTTTTTAACAAAAGGTGGACAATTCAAATGAAAATGATTTCATTCCAGAACCTCAGCCCCACCACTTTGGACCAATCAGCCAATATGTTGACTCTCGGGATATTACAGGCAGCACAGGGAGGGAGAATAGACCGACTTTCTTTAAGTTTGAAAATTTACACCTACATACATACATACATACGCTGCTATCAAATGCATCTCCATTCATTCTAACAAGTATCAAGACTAAAATCAATCATGGAAGTCGGTACCATCATTTTGTTTTTCTCCATCTTGATACTCTCCACCGCAGCAGACACCATAACGCCAAATCAACCCATTATACCATTTTGGGTATCATCATTTTACATTATGTGGTGATTCACAAAGTTTTAGAATATTCAATTTTATTCCTCTTACAAGTAAAATTTACAAAAGCAGATGACAAAGCAGCAGCAGGAAACTTGTTTTACAATTAAATAACCATAGATTTTCCTTTTACAATTTTACAACTTAAAGCAGCAATTGACAATTGAAAAACAGTCTTCTTTAAAATTTATAATAAAATAAAAAAGTTCCATGAAAGTGAATCAGTTGAACAAAATTAGACAAATTAAATCAAATCATTTAGTATTAAAAATACATAAACAAACAAACAAACATATTCCTATAGATACATAAACATAATTAGCTCCTCCTGTAAACTATAAACAGATCCATATATTTAGCATTTTCAAGCATAGTACGTTCAAATATGAAAACACATTGAAGAAGTTCAAACAATACTATCAATAAGGAGCAGAAAATGAATGGATGTTTGAGAAGCTACTAGTAACAGCAAATTAGGTAAAATTAGGGGAAAACAGCCAGTTTCTGTAATCCATAAGCCAATATAAACACACATAAATTATATATATATATATATATATATATATATATATATATATCAAAGAAACCAAACCTGAGATACGGATTTTGGGCTAATCAAGATATCTTCTCAAATAAAATTTCCAATTGGAAGTTGAAGGAGTAAAGTGAAGTACAGGTGATTGAAGGCCATTCATCCAAGTCTTTACATGTTTAAATTTTCCACAAGCTGCACTACAGAGTAAGAGTAATTACCAGTTGACAGATGGCAACAATTTCATCACAAAATCTCATAATATTTTAACAATTATGTTCAATTTCAAAAAAATATATACAATCTAAGTGAAATATGTTTGCATCAGAGTTTTAAGGGTGCATTCGTCGTATGAATGTGTAAATGTATAGTATGATAAGTAAGGAAAACATACATGAAATTGCTGGACGGGAGGCTTTTGAGGTTGGAGAAACCCTGAACCTCAGCGGCTGTAGAATGATTTGCGCCATTGTTGTACATGCCCACTACTACTGTCGTGGACAGCAGCTCTGCCATCTAATTCATGCCATTTTGGCTTCTTGGTATGAGAGATTTAGGCTCTTGTATAAGATATTAAGGGTGGATATGAGACATTTAGGCCTAGGTATGAGAGATTAGGGCTTAAATTACAGTGGTACGAGAGATTAGGGCTTGAATTGCAATGGTGGGGTTGGAATTTTAGTCATGATGGGCTACTAAGTTGACAGATTTTAGGGAGAGAGATATGGTTGGGAATGAGCTTTAGGGAGTTAGATATGGCTGGGTACGAGATTTAGCTCAGTAGACTGGGAGAGTTTTTTGGAGCGTGAAAATAATGGAGGGAGATGTACAGATAATTTCATTTAGGAGGGAGATGTTGACAGATATTATCCTATAGCTACGGTTCCGTCCCGACCGTCGCTATATCTCGTCCCTATAACTACGGTTCTGCCCCGACCGACGTTATATCTCATCGCTATAGCTCGATTTTCTAATAGTGTAGTGATGTTACTGACGGGCACATTACAAAATCAACCGCAGAATCAAACTGTGACATTTAAGGACTTCAAGACGGTTGGACCACTAGAATTCTGTGGGTCCATGAATCCAGTTGAGGCTCAGACCTGGATCATGGAGATAGAGAAAGTGTTTGATGTAGCTAGAGTAGGAGAGAATAAGAAGACTGCTTTTGCAACGTTCATGTTGAAAGCAGAGACTAGTTATTGGTGGCAAGCCAATAAAACTCGAGGAGGACAAGGGGTGATGACTTGTGATTGGTTTAAGGAGATATTCTTCGAGACTTATTTCCTAGAGAGTTCGAAGAATCAGATAGAGGTACAGTTTCTAGAACTGAAGAAGGGATCAATGATGGTATCGGAGTATGCCGCAAAATTTAATGAATTGGCGAGGTTTGCGTCATATCAAGTCAACACAGATGAGCGCAAGGCTAGGAGGTTTGAGCAGGGACTGAAACCTTGGTTTTACAATAGGGTCTCCCTGTTCCAGATGAAGACAGTCACAGTGGTGCTTGAGTAGGCAATTCTTGCCGAGGGTGGAGGCGAGGCTGTGACAAAGTACAATCAAGAACAAAGAAAGAAGAAGAATGAGGGTGAAGGTAAGAATGGTGGTGGTAGTGGTACAAATGGTAACAATAACCTGAAGAGAAAATGGAATGGAAATGTGGGTGCTGGAAACCAGCAGGGTAACCAACAGAAGAAGAATTTCGAAGCATGTGCTACATGTGGGAAGTTTCACGCGGGTGTGTGCTTAAGGGGGAAGCGTGTATGCTTTAACTGTGGCCAGGAGGGTCACATTGCCCCAAATTGCAATCAACCCAAGAAGAATGTTTGTTACACGTGCAGGTCAAAGGATCATTTTGCTCGTGAGTGCCCTAAGAAGAAGGCTGAAGAGACAACGAGAACCAAGGGAGGTAGCAGTGGAGGCACATTGACCATTGTCGGACCAACGTCATCAAACGGACCACGCCCAGAACCTTGACATGGTATGTGAGGATGATGCAAGACAATCAAAAGATGTTGTATCATGTATTATCCCAATCAATGATATTGATGCTTATGTATTATTTGATTCGGGTTCTACTTGCTCGTTTATATCTAATGAATTTGCTAAGAGGTTAGGATTGCCTAGTGAAGAATTGAACTTCCCTTTAAAAATAGAAATTGCGAATAGGGAGGTGATTCCTGTTAGGTTCGTATACAAGAATTGTATGGTGAACATTAAGGGGAATGTCATGATGGTAGATTTAATTTCGATAAAACTTGGAGAGTTTGATGTTATTTTGGGAATGGATTGGCTGTTCAATTATGGAGAGATAATTTATTGCCAAAATAAATGTGTAAACCTTATGACTCCATCAAAGGTAGTTTTCTATGGTAGCAAATCGTCTAGACATGTGAGATGTCTGACGATTATGCAGGCCAAGAAGTTGTTGAGTCAAGGCTGTGTGGGTTATTTATCTTACATAGTCGATACTCAGAGGAAGGCGGTGAAACTGGAAGAGATACCAATGGTTAGGGAATTTGTAGATGTGTTTCTGGAGGATTTGCCAAGACTGCCGCCTAATCGAGAGATTGAGTTCGTGATCGACTTAGCGCCAGGAACCGCTCCGATATCGAAGGCCCCATACAGGATGGCTACGGTAGAAATAAAGGAACTGATGGTACAATTGCAAGAGTTGTTGGACAAGAAATACATTCAGCTGAGTGTGTCACCGTGGGGAGCACCAGTGTTATTCATGAAGAAGAAGGATGGGTCAATGCGTCTTTGCATTGCTTATAGGGAATTAAACAAAGTCACTATTAAGAATAAATATCCATTGCCAAGAATAGATGACTTGTTTGATCAATTGAAGGGTGCTAGATACTTCTCAAAAATAGATTTGAGAAGTGGGTATCACCAATTGAAAGTAAGAAAGGAGGATGTACCAAAGACGGCATTCAGAACTTGGTATGGACATTACAAGTTTCTGATGATGTCTTTTGGTTTGACAAATTCCCCTACAGCTTTCAAGGATTTGATGAACAGAGTGTTTAAACCATTCTTAGATAAGTTTTTGGTGGTATTCATTGATGACATTCTGGTGTACTCCCAATCTCAAGAAGAACACGTGGAACATTTATGTTTGACGTTGGAGACACTAAGAAAGGAAAAGTTATACGTGAAATTCTCTAAGTGTGAATTCTGGCTAGAACATGTACAATTTCTTGGGCATGTGATTGACAAAGATGGGATTTCAGTGGATCCATCAAAAGTTAAAGCCGTAATTAACTGGGAACAACCAAGAAAACCTTTGGAGGTGAGGAGTTTCTTGGGACTGGCCGGCTATTATAGAAGTTTCATTCATGATTTTTCAAAGATTACCACTCCGTTAACAAATTTGACAATGAAAGCTGTAAAATTTGTTTGGACAGAAAAGTGTGAAGAGAGTTTTCAAGACTTGAAAAAGAAGTTAAGTGTGGCACCTGTGTTGTCATTATCGAGATATCTGAGGAAACTTTGTGGTGTACAGTGATGCATCACATAAAGGACTAGGGTGTGTGCTTATGCAAAATGGCAAAGTCATTGCGTATGCATCAAGACAACTGAAGGAATACGAGAAAGGGTATCCGACTCATGATTTAGAGTTGGCTGCGATTTACTTTGAAAATATGGAGACACTATCTCTATGGAGAGAAATGTGAGATATATACAGATCATAAGAGTCTGAAGTATATTTTCACTCAGAAGGACCTGAACACGCGTCAAAGGAGATGGATGGAATTAATAAAAGATTATGATTGTGAGATCTTTTATCATCCATGAAAAACGAATGTGGTTGCAGATGCTTTAAGCAAGAAAGGTCGGGAAAAGTTGATGCTGATAACCACTCAGGAGGAGCTTATTTCAGAAATGACAAAGCTAGAGTTGGAAATAAAATTTCCAAGAGAATTCGAGGAACGACTATTCCAAATAGAAGCTAGTCCAACTTTGGTGGATAAGGTAAAGAATGCTCAACTACAAAATGAAGAGTGTGTAAAAATCAAAGAGAAAGTGGTTGAGGGTAGTGAAGTGAAATACAAGATCGATACTGAAGGGTTACTAAGATTCGAGGGGAGAATTTGGGTTCCAGCAGTACCAGATATTAAAGACAAAATCTTGACCGAAGCTCATAACTCAAGATATTCGATTCACCCGGGAAGTAAAAAGATGTATCAAGATTTACAATGGCATTTTTAGTGGCCAAACATGAAAAGAGATGTCGCAGAATGTGTTGCGAGATGTTTTGACATGTCAAAGAATAAAGGCAGAACACCAGAGGCCAAGCAGATTACTTCAACCGTTGGAAATACCAGAATGAAAGTGAGAACACATCACAATGGATTTTGTTGTGGGTCTTCCAACTACTCAGAGAGGATACGATGCGATTTGGGTGATAGTGGACATACTGACAAAATCAGCACACTTTTTTCCAATAAAGATTAGATTCAATCTTGATCAGTTGGCAAAGTTGTACGTTAAAGAAATCATTTTGAGACATGGAGTTCCAGTGTCAATTATGTCAGATAGAGATCCGCGATTCACGTTAAACTTCTGGAAGAGACTACAAGAATGCATGGGAACATAATTGAGAATGAGTACGACATACCATCCTCAAACAGATGGCCAAAGAGAACGAACAATCCAGACGTTGGAAGATATGCTTAGAGCATGCATTATGGATTTCAAAGGGAGCTGGGATGAACATTTACCATTGGTGGAATTCGCTTACAACAACAGTTACCACACAAGCATTGGTATGCCATTCTGAAGCATTATACTGGCGGAAGTGCGAGAATTCCACATCTTTGGGATGAAGTCGGTGAACGCTAAATCGCTAGGACCAAATCAGCCGCAATGAAATGGCTAGATTGTTAAACTCATCAGGACAAGATTGGGAGCTGCTCAAGACATACAGAGGAAGTATGTTGATCAACACAAACAAGATCGTAAATTCGACGTAGAAAATTTCGTGTTCTTAAAAGTTTCTCCTTGGAAGGGGAAAATCCATTTTGGTAAAAAGGGAAAGCTAAGCCCGAGGATTATTGGACCTTTCGAGGTGTTGCGAAGAGTAGGAGAAGTGACTTATGAGGTAGATCTACCTCCAGAGTTGGAACACATTCATAATGTCTTTCATGTTTCGGTGTTACGACCATATAAACCTGATTACAAGTATGTGATCGAGTACGAACCATTACAGTTCGATAAAGACTTGTCTTATGAAGAGGTTCCTATTCAGATAGTCAACAGGAAAGAATAAGTGCTCAGGAATAAGGTGATACCTTCTATGAAGGTAATATGGAGGAACCACAATGTCAAAGAGGTCACGTGGGAACTCGAAGCTTAAATGATGAAGAATTACCCTGACCTATTTGTTTGATCTATGTCTTCGATTCTGGAGACAGAATCTTTATAAGGAGGGAAGAATGTGACGAATGATTTAATTGAGTTGTGATTCCGGGGACAGAATCCTTGTAAGGAGGGAAGGATGTAACAATCTGGAAAATTAAATTATAATTTCAAATATTTATTGAATTATATAAATATTTAATTGATGTGTGTATTGTTGTATAAATATTTGTTTAATTTGATTTGATTTGGTTAATTATTTGTTAAATAAATAATTAATGAGTGAAGGGAATTAATTATTATGAGATAATATTCTAATTTAATAATTAAATTAGAGAGTTGATAGGAATAAATGGATTATTATAATATTTTTAATTTAATGTGGTAATAAAAGTGTGACAATAAACTATGTTATAAATGGGATATTAAAATAAATTAAAGGAGTTTAATTTAGTTTTGCCAAACAAGGCTTAAAGATATTAAGTCTTTAATTTTTAAAGAGTTTTTGTCAAACAAAGCCTTATAGTTTTTGAATTTTGAATTTGAATTATAATAAATAAAATAAATCAAATAGAATATAAAATATAATTATAACTGATATACGTTATTACTTTGTAACTGCTAAATTAGTAACTAGGCGTATTATGGACTTATCAGTTTTATTTTACGCTTGGTGTTACTGGCTTAAGCCTAAGGAGAGAAAAGTGAAGTTGTCAGAAAAGGTTATAGAGAATTTGATAGACTAGAGAGAGTTTGAGAGGAGAGAAAGGTTCTGTGAATTTCAAGCAAGCACTTTGTCTTCTAAAAAATAGTAACCTTGATCAGCAGTCAAGGGGAAGTACATATGAGGGAGTTAGAATTTACATTAAGAAAAAATTAGAGAAGATGAGGTACGCAGACCCCATTTAATAAAACTCATACATTCATGCATTCAACTAAAATAAAATCCAATCACATTGGTCAATAGTCCATAATCAATCCCATTTATTATCACACACATCACCATATGTATCAATAAATAATATTCATCTCATGAATAATAAACATCCAATATATATATTGATATCATTTAATGGGAAAAATTAGTTAGCATAAAATCTAATTTTGAATCAAAAATAAACTCCTTTATTTTAATCCAAATTTAAATCAAAATAAATCTCTTTTATTTTAATTTATCCAATTTTGAATAAATAAATTATTTTATTTTAATCAAATTCTTTAATCAAAATAAACTCATTTATTTTAATTAATTATGGAATCCAATTCCAAGTCAAAATAAACTCTTTTTTTTTTTGGATAATATTAAATCTTATTACATATCTAAATAAACTTATTTATTTAAGAAAACACAGATTCTCTTTCCTATTCACAAATAAACTCCTTTATTTTGAATAATATGAAATCTTATTTCATATCTAAATAAACTCCTTTATTTAAGGAAACATGAAATCCAATTTCAACTCCAATTAGTTATCATGGAATCCAATTCTAACTCTAATTAGTTAGCATGAAATCCAATTTTAAAATTAAAATAAATTTTTATTTTAATTATAAAATTATTAAAATATTATATATAACGTAATATGAATCATGATTATTAACCATATATGTCAAGACAACATGATTCACATTCTCATGTAATAACAAGTTTATATATGATATATATATCTACCGAGAAAAGGTTCACTTCACATGTTAATATTATCACCTATCCCACAAAGCATACTGACAATATATATATATATATATATATATATATATATATATATATATATATATCACATAATGAAAAGATTCCGGCGTATATATATAATATATATATTAACCAAACTGACACACGCGGTTTTATTTTAATCAAGTTTAGTTTTTGTTTTTGTTTTTCTATTTTTTTTAAATAAATTTTATACAACAAATTATGCCCAATTAAATTATTCTAAACACATATCAATATACATATCAAATCAAAACAATTAATAATTCACATAAAGGTTTGGCTTTGATACCACTGTTAGGTTTGTAATATCCATGAACGCAATCAAATTGCACAAAGTAAGTAGAAACGTGGAAAAATAAAGTTTTAAAATTTTTACAAACCATATATCCGGATCATCTTTTATGCTCAATTATTAATTAAATGAAAAGATATAGAACAAGAATCATACCCTTGAAGATTCGAGCTTCCTCAAGTACAAGTTCACATCCAAATTATTTCGCGTTCAACTTGAATCCACCGGGTTTAGTTCCTTCCATTGATCAATGTTAGCCACCCAAGTGTTTGGCCTCTAGAGGTGATCCACCAAGGAAGAAGAAATATTCAAGAAGAATGGTGGTTGGCTTAAACCCTAGTTTTCTATTTCTATAGAAAAAGGTGTACCCTCCAACAATTGGAATCACGTATGTTGAGAAAGCGTCAACTACTTTCACTCATAATAAGACTCCTCTTATTTATAGATGTGGGCAACCCTACTTAACAATTAAAGAATTGAGTTTTATTTTAATTAATTAAACTCCTTTAATTAATTAGGCTCCCAATCTTATTAGGAATAATTAATTAAACTCTTTTAATTAATTAGCCTCCTAATCTTATTAGGATATATGAGAGTACTTTTATTAATTAATTCCTAAACTCTTTTAGGAATTAAATAATAATAATAGTAATAATAATAATAAGACTCCTCTTATTAATTTATATTAATATTTCCAAAATATTAAATAATAAATATTAAGTTATTTAATTTATTCTATCACCATAGATTAAATTAAATATACTTAACTTATTATTACGATTATGCCATTAACTTCTTAAATAATTATTCTTCCTTTTATGGTGCGACACTTTAGGTTCTCCATATTAAAGCTGGTTGTGAATAAATCAATTAGAAAAGTTCTAATCTTATTTAAATAATTAAATTAAACTATTTATTTATTTAAATAAATAATATTTATTCTACAATAAGGATAAGACTCCTTAGCGATTAACGATTTTCCAGATAATATAAATTTCAACATTAATCATAAAACAACCTTTGAGTAAATAGTTATTGTACAATTTAATCCTTCCACCATACAATGTCCCAATTAAATATAAGACATGGAATTACTGTCAAGTCTTATTTTATTTAATTATATGTATTTCGACTCTTAAATGTACAACTCCAAATAATATAAATTAGAAACTCATTTCTAATTTCATTCTGCCTTAGCCAAGGACTACTAGGTTGTCATTTATCGAATCACATAGGACATTTCTCTTCTTTTATTAGAAGTGGTAGATTCTCTATTGATCATACATTATCTCTATGTACAACTTATTATACCCAAGCATACCCTTTGATATACCCTAAGGGTCTTAAGGAATAAGTCAAAGTATAACTCATCATACACAAGATACTATGATGATCTCAAGTCCAAGGATCACTTGTACTACTATCACTACAGGAATTCCTATTGACAGGCAAGTAAAACTCCATTAGGTATTCCTTAGCGAGCCACGTTCAGTGAACTTATTCTCTAATAAGCACTTACATACTTGCTTTAGTGTCTCCACACAAATGATTATGAGATCAATCATCCTCATCTAATGAGAAGACAACGTATGTACCAATCTATCCAGATTCACTAATCCACAATTTAGTAATCCAACGATTGAAAATTATTTTAGTTTTAAGCTTTCTAAGAATTTAGATCTCATTAGAATGATCATCATCATTATTCTAAAAGCATTGCTTAAAACTATGCGTTTATCACATATTATAAAACAACATCATGTAGATAATTAAAAGCCTTTAATAAATTAATACTTTTTATTAATAAATGAATAAGATTGTTACAAAGTATATGCTTTATCATCAAACATGATTGGCTTGTGTGCATACTACTTTCAGTATTTTGCACGATAATTGTAATAATGAAGTTACAGTTTTTTTATGTACCATGTATTTGGCGACTCAGAATGGGTTGTGTGGACCTATTTTGGGGGCATCACAGTTGGTATCAGAGCTTAGGGATATGATCTCTAGTGGAGATCTGGGATTGGAACTAGGAGAGGAGAGACGAGTAAATCCTTCGCTAGTGTGTCCTACCTACGCTTATTTGTAGGCCGATTAGAATATAGGGATATTATGTGGCATGTCAATTTCTTTAATTAACCCTTATTTTGTGGCAGTATTTGATAATGACATCTGAAAATGTTGAGATGAGAAATGAAACACATGAGACCATTGAGACACCAAAAATCAACAACTAGGATAATGTGCATCAGGAAGGCAATATTCCTCCTGTAAACAACACCACTGACCAAAAAATGAATGATGGGATGTTTAGAAGCTTTTTACAGTTCATGCAAAACCAGACGAGAAAGACTCCTATTCAAAATACAGGTGGAAACAATGGCAACTCACGGCTGGTCACTGCTAGGCAATTCAAGGAGTTAGGATCGCCGAAGTTTTTGGGAAATCCGAATCCGATTAAGGCTGAAACGTGGATTAAGCAAATTACCAAGATATTTGATGTCTTGGACTGCATGGAGGAACAGAAAGTTCCATTCCCCACCTTTATGCTCTGTGGTGAGGCAGATTACTGGTGGAAATCTGTGAAGCATACCCAGCCTGCCACACTCAATATGTCTTGGGAAGCATTCCAGAAACTGTTCAATGACAAGTACTTTCCTGAAAGTATTCTTCATATGAAGGAGGTAGAGTTTATCAGACTAGAACAGAACAACATGATTGTGTCCCAGTACGAGGCTAAGTTCGCGGAATTATCTAGGTTTTCACCTCATTTGGTAGAGAATGGGAAACGTATGACGCGGATGTTTCTGAGAGGTTTAAAACCTGAAATTCATCAATACCTCATTTCTCACAAATTTTCTCTATATTCAGATGTTGTGAACAGGGCTCAATTATTAGAGTGAGATAATGAGCTTGTTCAACCAGGGGACCACAACCAGGGTCGTATCAGTGGTAGCAGTCATCGGAGCAATGACAACTAGCGGGGAGGAAAATATCAGGACAGGAGTGGTAACCACTCTAGTGGTAATCATGGCCATGATAGTAGAAGAAGCGAGTCAGGGGGAGATTTCAAAAAGAGAAGGTATAACAATGACAACGTGAAGACATCAGCACCAGCATCAACTGTTTCTAGGGGAGGAGAACGACCACCGGTTGTATGTTATAAATGCGGAAAAAAGGGACACATCAGCCCAAACTGCCCACAAAAATTCAAGGTGTGTTATAACTGTGGAAATGAAGGTCATCTCGAGATTGTCCTATAGAGAAACCAAGTCCAGCGGGGATGGTGACTCCAAAGGCTGTCCCAAACAAGTTAAAGTCGGTGGTTCTTGGAAGAGCGTTTGTCGTGACTGCCCAAAACACGAGGAACCCGAACGAGGTGATCACAGGTAAGCTAATCATAAACTCTTGCGAAGTTTATACCTTATTAGATATCGGTTTTACCCATTCTTTTATTTCTCCCGCTTGTGCTCAACGTTTGAACTTGACTCCTGAGAAATTAGACTTTGACTTATCTGTTGAAACTCCGTTACGAGAAACTTTCATTACATCCACTATTTATAAATCTTCCTGCATTCAAGTTGGGACCATCACATTACCTGTTAATCTCATCTCTTTGAAAATACTTGCATTTGATGTGATTTTAGGGATTGATTGGTTAACCACTCATTATGCTAAAATTGATTATTTTCGTAAGGTCGTTAGTTTTCATATTCCTAACCAACCTGTTATGCGAATTCAAACAACCAAACCACTAAAGTCAATCACTATCATATAAAGCCATAAAGCCATTCATTTATTAAAAAACGGATGTCAAGCTTTCTTAGCCCATGTCATGGATTTAAACAAAAATACGTCAGATTTGAATAATATTTCTGTTGTTAGTGAGTTTCCTGAAGAACTTCCTGGCTTAACCCTAGAGCGTGAAATCGAATTTTGTATTGACCTTGAACCCGGTACAAAACCCATTTCTAAAATCTCATATTGAATGACTCCAATGAACTTCAGGAGTTAAAAACCCAACTACAAGAGTTGGTACCCGAGCCTCTATCTGGTGACTTCCTTTGTGGAATGCACTGAAGCCAGACTCTCCATAGAGGACGCTATAATTGTGTGGTGGTAAAACGATAGGTGTCATTGTGACGTGCTATCCAAGGTTGGGATATAAGTCACAGTTGAGAGCAACCTAAGTTAGTAATCGAAAAATGTAGCTTTCTAGGCTTAGCTGGTTATTATCGGAGATTCGTAAAAGGATTTTTTTAAATTGCCACTCCATTAACTCAGCTGACTTGAAAAGTTACAAAATTCGAATGGAGCGAGGAATGTGAGAAGAGTTTCCAAGAACTCAATAGGAGACTCATTTCGGCACCTGTTCTGACAATACCATCAGGTTCATAGGGATTTGTCATTTACATCAATGCTTCAGGCAAAGGTTTAGGATATTTTCTCATGCAACATGGGAAAGTCATAGCCTATGCCTTAAGATAACTCAAAGAATATGAGAGGAATTATCCTACTCATGATCTACAGTTGGCAGCAGTCGTTTTCGCGCTAAAGATCTGGAGGCACTACCTGTTTGGGGAGAAAGTGGAGATCTATACAGATTATAAAAGCCTCAAATATTTCTTCACCCAAAAAGAACTCAACATGCGGCAACGATGTTGGCTCGAGTTGTTAAAAGATTACGACCATACCATTCAATACCATCCTAGAAAAGCAAACATGGTAGTTGACGCATTGAGTAGAAGATCGTATGCGAGTACGAGTGCGATGTTGTTAACACAAAGACCCATTTTTTACGACTTACAAAGGATAGAGATAGAGTTAAAGGCTCCAAGTACCCACGTGATGATATCAAATATACAATTAGAACTGACTTTAATCGATAAAGTTAAAGCTGCTCAAGCCACAAACCAAGAGCTAATGCGTATGGAGAAAAAAGTACAAGAAGGTGTTATTCCAGAAGCAAGAATCGATCAAGAAGGAATACTTCAAGTCAACTCCAGATTTTGTGTTCCTAACGACTCTGATTTAAAGTACAAAATCATGATGGAGGCAGACAACACCCCATTTGCAATTCATCCCTGAAGTACTAAAATTTATCGTGATCTTCGACATACATTTTGGTGGAGCAATATGAAGAAAGAGATCGCGGAGTTTATCTCAAGATGTTTAACTTGTCAAAGTGTTAAGGCGAAGCATCAAGTGCCAAAGGGTCCATTTCAACCATTTGAGATTCCAAAATAGAAGTGGGAACACATTACCATGGATTTCATAACGGGTCTTTCCAAGGTTTCTCAAGGCATAGATGCAATTTGGGTTATTGTTGATAGATTAACCAAGTTTGCTCATTTCTTGCCTATACAAAAAACTTATTCACTTGAACGTCTTGCTCGTATGTACATAAATGAGATTGTGAGATTACATGTTATGCCAGTATCCATAGTTTCCGATTGAGACCTAATATTCACTTCACGATTTTGGGTTAGCTTGTAGAAAGCTATGGGGATGGATATACGATTCAGTTCGGCGTAACATGCTCAAACGGACGGGCAATCGAAAAGGACTATTCAAACTCTTGAAGATCTATTGAGACTTTGTGTTCTAGACTTCAAAGGGAGTTGGGATAAGTACTTACCATTGGTGGAATTCTCCTACAACAACAGTTATTAAGCAAGTATAGGTGTGGCTCCATTCAAAGTATTGTATGGACGAAAGTGTCGCTCTCCAGTATGTTGGGATGAGGTGGGTGAATCAACATTGTTGGGAATAGAGTTGATACATATGACTACAAAAAAGATCCAAATTGAAAGTAGTATGCACACAAGCCAATCATGTTTGATGATAAAGCATATACTTTGTAACAATCTTATTCATTTATTAATAAAAAGTATTAATTTATTAAAGGCTTTTAATTATCTACATGATGTTGTTTTATAATATGTGATAAACGCATAGTTTTAAGCAATGCTTTTAGAATAATGATGATGATCATTCTAATGAGATCTAAATTCTTAGAAAGCTTAAAACTAAAATAGTTCCCAATCGTTGGATTACTAAATTGGGGATTAGTGAATCCGGATAGATTGGTACATACGTTGCTTGCTTTCATTTGGATGAGGATGATTGATCTCATGATCATTTGTGTGGAGACACTAAAGCAAGTATGTAGGTGCTTATTAGAGAATAAGTTCACCGAACGTTGGCTCGCTAAGGAATACCTAATGGAGTTTTATTTACTGTCAATAGGAATTCCTCAGTAGTGATAGTAGTCTGAGTAATCCTTGGACTTGAGATCATCATAGTATCTTGTGTATGATGAGTTATACTTTGACTTATTCCTTAAGACCCTTAGGATATATCAAAGGGTATGCTTGGGTATAATAAGTTGTATACATGGAGATAATGTATGATCAATAAAGAATCTACCACTTCTAATAAAGAAGAGAAATGTCCTATGTGATTCGATAAATGACAACCCAGTAGTCCTTGGCATAAGCGCGAATGAAATTAGAAAGGAGTTTCTAATTTGCATTATTTGAGTTGTGCATTTAAGGATCGAAATACATATAATTAAATAAAATAAGACTTGACAAGAATTCCATATCTTTATATTTAATTGGGACATTGTATGGTGGAAGGATTGAATTGTATTTGTAACTATTTACTCAAAGGTTCTTTTATGATTAATGTTGAAATCTATATTATCCGGAAAGTCGTTGATCGCTAGGGAGGCTTATCCTATTGTAGAATAAATATTATTTATTTAAATAAATTAATTGTTTAATTTATTTATTTAAATAAGATTAGAATTGTTCTAATTGATTTATTCACAACCTGGTTTAATATGGAGAACCTAAAGGGTCACAATTCATAAAAGGAAGAATAATTATTTAAGAAGTTAATGGCATAATCGTAATAATATATTTAAGTATATTTAATTTAATCTATGGTGATAGAATAAATTAAATAGCTTAATATTTATTATTTAATATTTTAGAAATATTAAATATAAATTAATAAGAGGAGTCTTATTAATATTATTACAATTATTATTATTTTAATTTCTAAAAGAGTTTAGGAATTAATTTAATATAAGTACTCTCATTTATTCCTAATTGGATTAGGAAGGAAAATTAGTTAAAGGAGTTTAATTAATTATCCCTAATAAGATTAGGGAGCTTAATTAATTAAAAGAATTTAATTAATTAAATAAAACCCAATTCCTTAATTGTTAAGATGGGTTGCCCACATCTATAAATAAGAGGAGTCTTATTATGGGTGGTATGGGTTGTTGACTTTAACAAAGTACGTAATAATTCCAAGTTGTTGGGAGTATGCCTTTTCTATAGAGATAGAAAACTAGGGTTAGCCATAACACCCATCTTCTTGAATTTTATTCTTCCTTGGTGGATCACCTCTAGAGGCCAAACATTTGGGTGGCTAACGTTGATCAAAGGAAGGAACCAAACCCAGTGGATTCAAGTTGAACGCGAAAAGGATTGGAGGTGAACTTGTACCTGAGGAAGCTCGATCTTCAAGGGTATGATTTTATTCCTTATCTTTTCGTTTAATTAATAATTATGCATAAAGGGTGATCCGGGTATATGGTTTGTAAATTTTTTAAACTCTGATTTTACCACGCTTCTGCACTTTTTATGCAATTTGATTGCGTTATGAATATTACAAACCTAACACAAATGATTCGACAACGTATATAAACGGCACAGGATCGACAAAAGAGTTATGTAGATCTTCATCAAAAGGACGTGGAATTTAATATTGGGGATAATGTATTGTTACGTGTTTCTCCATGGAAGGGAGATACAAGATTCAGGAAGAGAGGAAAGCTCAATCCATGATTTATTGGTCCATTTGAGATTCTTGACCAAGTATGAAATGTGGCCTAAAGACTCGCATTACCTCCTAGCATGTCTTGTGTTCATAATATTTTTCATATATCTGTGCTTCATAAATATGTGAAAGACCCAAACCACACTATTGAGTTAGAACTAGACGAGATAGCCGAAGATTTAACGTACGAGGAGGGTACCTGTCAAGATCTTGGATAAGAAGGAGCATGTTCTACGCACAAAAGTTATACCACAAGTTAAAGTTTTGTGGAGGAACCATACTATTGAAGAAATGACCTGGGAGTTGAAATCGGCAATAAAAGCGAGGTATCCTCAGCTTTTTGAAACACCAGGTACATACGTCAATTTTGAGGATGAAATTTCATAAGGAGGGGAGGTTGTAAGACCCCAACTTTTTATAAAATTGAATTTCCTCTATTTTAAAATAATAAGGGGTTGATTTGATTAATGTGGTTAGTTATGGGTAAAATGCACAAATATTTTAAATAAGCAAGTGGTTATAAAATATTCATTATTGTTGGGAAATATTTGTTTGGTCATGGAATATTTTTGGTGTCGGGGAATATTCGTATGTACCCACAACCATTGTGGGCTCCATAATGTAAAGTCATCGAATGAAAAAATGACAAGTATGAGTTTTTATAAATAACTACAGAAGTTATTCTGAATTAAAACTGTTGGAATACCCGGTGGTTAAAATAAAGTAATATGCGGTGTTGCATAGTAGCACACGGTATTGCACAAATTATTGATTCTTACGTAAGAAGTCACTACTTAATAATTGTTACAGTAATTATTGTTCAATATTTTATTTTATTGATTCAATAATTGTTATGCTGATATTTTATATTATTGATTCAATAATTATCATAGCACAATATTTCAAATTATCAGATCAATAATTCATATTATTTGAATAATATTATTAGATAACATTATTGGCATTGTCTAAGGAAGTTTTGTCTAGGAAAGGGGTTTGGTCACCTAATTACGCGTTAGTAAGGAGAAATCCTTATCGAAAAGCCCCTTCTTTCTTGGGAACGAACTGGTTGTCAATATTGTGGTTCTGTAATATTATTTGTAAATAATTAATTATTGATAAAAATGATAAGGAAATATTTATTTTATGTGGATATAAATGAAGGAATTAATGCTGAGGTGTTTTATCAATATTTTGTCGGATGGTAGAATTTTTAGAAAAGTGACAATTGTTTAAAATTGATATTTTATCTATATTATTATATTACATTATAAATGTATAATGTGATAATATAATAATATAATAATGGTGATATTTTTACACTAAATTCACGGTATATGAATAAAATGAGAAGAAAGAGAGCAACTTGGGTCCGAATTAATTTTGTTACAATAAATGCTAAAAACATATTTTGTGAGTTGGTGGGCCCCACTTGTTGTTGTAAAATGCTGATTGTTGATTTTTCAAAGTTAGTATACGGAGGTCTTTATCAGTATATATTTTGTCAGTGTGGGGGTTTGGAAAAATCGACTGTATGTAAACTTGGGTCATTTTTCGTTTAGAATTTGGAAAAATTTTCTTCTACAAAGTTGTAGAGAATTTAATTGGAATGGGCATAAGGTTCATATTTTTCTGATAAAAGAGATATTTATTATGAATTATTGAAGTTTCTGAATTTATAAATGATTTAAAATATTTTTGGTGCAGATTTCTAGAAGGTGGGCCCCACACTTGTCCTTTTGCATGTTGTAAATGCTAAAATATGATTTCAAAGTGGGCATAGGAATTTTTTATAAATAATAATATTTTATTAAATTTTCTACTTTGGTGTTCTAAGTATTTACCTATAAATAGGGTGTGCCGCCCCCAATATTGATATACATCACCCATTTTAAGTCGTCAATAACATGGTACAGAAACAACTACAACTTTATTAATACATCATAAAAATTGTGAGTTTAAATACAAATATTGTCTTATAGACAATATCCATACCCAAATAAATCCTCATCACAATTATTGATACATTATTTTACAAAAATAGTGAGGACAACTAAACAACTCTCTAGAACCATCATTCCATACCCAGACTAGAACTTGCTACATTCTCGCCTCCTGAGAAGAAAAATGGAACAAAAAGGAAAAGGGTGAGCTCAACTAGCCCAGTAAAGGAATATTATGACTAAGATAATATAGAACAAATTATCGTTAGTCTTCAACAAGAAAAAATTTGATAAAATACAATAGACAACAAGTTTCAGATTAATATTCGCAGCGGAAATAATAATTCATAGAAGAGTTATGTAGAGAATGAAATCAATATTTTATCCCTATAACATCAATCAATATACATCTTGAATCAAATATTCATCTTTGCACTACAGACCAAAGATATTCATCAGTTGGTCATGTTCATCTCAACACCTGTTCATCTTTGCACTACGGGCCAAAGATATTCATCATAAAATCATAAATCTTTGCACTACAGGCCAAAGATATTCAATAATATCATCATTTAGGACTGAGGATGATGAAAGATATTTTAAAGAAACCGAATCCAGCGAAAAAAAAGAATAAATATTAAGGATTCGTATTTCAGTTTATCTATGTCCAAAAATACCTCATAAATAATCATAGTGGCGTAAAATTCAAGAATGATTAAAACATGGATACAATCAAAGCTAGTATCCATAATAGATATTTTGGACGAAAAGCGAAAATTTAATTTTTCTGTGAATAGTGCCGTATACGTGAATAATAACCCCGACACTAAAAGACAAGAATTTCACAAGAAAAATATTACCAATACTCCGACATAATGATATTGAAAGAAATAATATCATTTTAAAAAAAATAATATCCCTTACCTCGAAAGAATAGTGCTTACATTTGGAATCTCGAATATAGTCTTTGAAGAGAACTTGCACCGTATAACAACACTCAAAGTATCAAAATACTCACAAGAATACACTCAATATATCGAGAGAGAAAGAGAGAGAAGATTTCAGTTTCTGGTGTAATTTTTAATTCTAACCTAAGCACCCTATTTATAAGAAAATGCTTAGAACACCAAAGCAGAAAATTTAATATAATATTAATATATTTATAAATTTTTCCTTAGCCCACCTCTAGACATTTGATTTCAGCACTTTGCACATGTTAATGATGTCCACAAAATACAAAAAACATTTTTCTTAATAAACATAATTAAAACTTCCAAAAATCAATTATTTCAGAATTTCAGAACTTCAATAATTCATAATAAATAGCCTTTTTATCAGAAAAATTCAAACCTCATGTCCTTTCCATAGGAAACTCAATTCTCTACAACTTTGAAAGTTTAAGTTTTTCCAAATTCCAAACAGAAATTGACCAAAATCCATAAACGGACGATTTTACAGGCTATAATCAAATTTCTGTCAAAAAATGGGGTCCACCGACACACAAAACATGTGTTAATCGTTTAATGCAACAAAAATACTCCTCCTCATATACTCATATATCCCACATTCATTGTAAAAATATTACTATTATTATATTATTAAAATATAATAATATATTTAAATGAATTATTTTATCAGAAAAAGATAAAATATTAATTTTCAACAATTGTCACATTAAAAATTTTCTCCATCTATATCCACATAAAATCAATATTTTCCTCATCATATAAATCAATAATTAATTATTCACAAATAATATTACAAAATCACAATCTCGATAACTAAGCGCCCCAAGAAAGAGGGGGCTTTCTAATAAGGATCTCTCCTTACTGGCACGTAATTAGATGACCAAACCTCTCCTTAGACAGAACTTTCTAGACATTGCCAATAATGTTATCCAATAATATTATTCAGATAATATGAATTATTGCTTCGATAATGGAAAATACTGTGTAGTGACAATTATTGAAACAACAGTAATATAAAATATCAACGCAGCAATTATTGAATCAATAAAATAAAATACTGAACATTAATTACTGTAACAAATATTGAGTAGTGCCTTCTAACGTAAGAATCAATAATTGGTGCAATACCGTGTGCTACTGTGTTTTAACCACCTAGTATTTCAACAATATTAACGGTAACAACTACGCCGTTATTTATAAACAACTTATATTTGTCATTTTCTTCATCCAATCGCTTTCCGTTATGGGGCCCACACAAGGCTGCGCTGTCTTACGAATATTCCCCTACAGTAAGAATATTCCACGACCAAACGAATATTTCCCAGCAACAATGAATATTTTATAACCACTTGTTTATTTAAAATATTTGCGCATTTTACCTATAACTAACCACATTAATCAAATCAACCCTTACTATTCCAAAATAATAAATATAGAAAAAATTTAATTTTATTTATAATAAGTTGGGGTCTTACAACCTCCCCTCCTTATGAAATTTCGTCCTCAAAATTGACGTACGTACCTGGTGTTTCGAAAAGGTGAGGATACCTTGCTTTCATTTCCGTTTCCAACTCCCAGGTCATTTCCTCTATAGCATGGTTCCTCCACAAAACTTTAACTTGTGGTATGACCTTTGTGCGTAGGACATGCTCTTTCCTATCCAAGATCTTGACAGGTACCTCCTCATGCGTTAAGTTTTCGGTTATCTCGTCCGGTTCTAACTCAATAACGTGGTTCGGGTCTTTCAAATATTTACGAAGCACGGATATGTGAAAAACATTATGAACACGAGACATACTTGGAGGTAACGCGAGTCTATAGGCAACATTTCCTACTCGGTCAAGAATCTGAAATGGACCAATAAATCGTGGATTGAGCTTTCCTCTCTTCCCAAATCTTGTAACTCCCTTCCATGGAGCCACATGGAACAATACATGATCCCCAATACTAAATTCCACGTCCTTTCGATGAAGATTCGCATAACTCTTTTGTCGATCCTGTGCCGTTTGTATACGTTGTCGAATCATTTGGATCTTTTCTGTAGTCATACGTACCAACTCGGGTCCCAACAATGTTGCTTCACCCACCTCATCCCAACATATTGGAGAGCGACACTTTTGTCCATATAATGCTTCAAATGGAGCCACACCTATACTTGCACGATAATCTTTGTTGTAGGAGAATTCCACCAATGGTAAATACTTATCCCAACTCCTTTGAAGTCTAGGACACGAGTCTTAATTGATCTTCAAGAGTTTGAATATTCCTCTCGATTGTCTGTCTGCTTGAGGATGGTATGCTTGAATCGAATCAGAAATCCGTGCCCATAGCCTTTTGCAAGCTAACCCAAAATCTTGAAGTGAATCTTGGGTCACGATCCAAAACTATGGATACTGGCATGCCATGCAACCTCACAATCTCATTCACGTACATACTAGCAAGACGTTCAAGGGAATAAGTCTCCTGTATCGGCAAGAAATGAGCAGACTTGGTTAATTTATCAACAATAACCCAAATAACATTTATGCCTTGAGAAACCGTGGGAAGACCCATAACGAAATCCATGGTAATATGTTCCCACTTCCATTTCGGAATCTCAAGTGGTTGCAATGGACCCTTAGGCACTTGATGCTCTGCCTTTACACGTTGACAAGTTAAACACGTTGAGATAAACTTTGCAATCTCTCTCTTCATATTGTTCCACCAAAATGTATGTCGAAGATCACGATACATTTTGGTACTTCCAGGATGGATTGCAAATGGTGTATTGTGTGCCTCCATCATGATCTTGTACTTCAAATCATAATTGTTAGGAACACAAAGTCTGGAGTGGACTCGAAGTATTCCTTCTTCATCGATTCTTGCTTCTGGAATAACACCTTCTTGCACTTTCTTCTTTATATGCATCAGCTCCGGGTCTATGGCTTGAGCAACTTTAACTTTTTTGATTAAAGTTGGTTCTATACATATACTTGACATCATTGCATGGGTCCCCGGAGTCTTGAATTCTATCTTCATCTTTTGTAAATCACACAAAATGGGCCTTTGTGTTGACAACATCGCACTCATTCCCGCATATGATCTTCTACTCAATGCGTCGGCTACCATGTTCGCTTTTCCAGGATGGTATTGAATGGTATGGTCGTAGTCTTTCAATAGCTCGAGCCAACGTCGTTGCCGCATGTTGAGTTCTTTTTGAGTGAAGAAATATTTGAGGCTTTTATGGTCTGAATATATCTCCACTTTCTTCCCATATAGATAGTGCCTCCAGATCTTTAGCGCGAAAACGACTGTTGCCAACTCTAGATCATGAGTAGGATAATTCCTCTCATATTCTTTAAGTTGTCGCGAGGCATAGGCTATGACTTTCCCACGTTGCATGAGAACACATCCTAACTTTTTGCCTGAAGCATCGCTGTAGATAACAAATTCATCCGAACCAGATGGTATTGTTAGAACAGGTGCCGAAATAAGTCTCCTCTTAAGCTCTTGGAAACTCTTCTCGCATTCCTCGCTCCATACGAATTTTGTATCTTTTCGAGTCAGTTGAGTTAACGGAGTAGCAATTTGAGAAAATCCTTCCACAAATCTCCGATAATAACCAGCTAAACCCAGAAAGCTACGTACTTCAGTCACCGTCTTTGGTTGCTCCCAACTTTGTATTGCTTCAATCTTCGCCGGGTCAACAGATACTCCATGTTTTGACACCACGTGCCCAAAGAATGCTACTTCCTCAAGCCAGAACTCGCATTTCTTCAACTTGACATATAACTTGTTTTCACGAAGCCTTTGGAGTACCAGCTTCAAATGGTGCTCATGATCTTCACGACTTTTGGAATATATGAAGATGTCATTAATAAAGACAACAACGAATTGATCCAAATATTCCTTGAATACTCGGTTCATCATATCCATGAAAGCCGCAGGAGCATTAGTCAATCCGAAAGACATGACTAAGAATTAATAATGCCCATACCGAGTTCTGAAGGCAGTCTTTGGAATATCCTCAGTTTTAATCTTCAGCTGATGATATCCAAAACGAAAATCAATTTTTGAAAAGAATTGTGCTCCTTGCAACTAGTCTAATAGGTCATCAATACGAGGTAGCGGATACCTATTCTTGATGGTAACATGGTTCAATTCACGATAGTCAATACAAAGTCGCATACTCCCGTCTTCCTTCTTTACGAATAAAATAGGAGCACCCCAAGCAGATGTACTTGGACGAATAAAACCGATGTCCAACAACTCCTGTAGTTGGACCTTTAACTCCTGAAGTTCAATAGGAGCCATTCGATATGGGGTTTTAGAAATGGGCTTTGTACCAGGTTCAAGATCAATAAAGAATTCAACTTCACATTTTGGGGGTAGACCGGGAAGTTCTTCAGGAAATACGTCAGGAAAGTCAATAACAACAGGAATATTATTTAAATCTGACGTGTCTTTATTCAAATCCATAACATGGGCTAAGAAAGCTTGGTATCCGTTTTTTAATAAACGAATGACTTTATGGCTTGATATAACAGTGATTGATTTTAATGGTTTAGTTGCTTGAATTCGAACAACAGGTTGTTTAGGAATATGAAAACTAACAACCTTACGAAAATAATCAATTTTGGCATGATGAGTAGTTAACCAATCAATCCCTAAAATCACATCAAAAGCAAGTATCTTTAAAGAGATAAGGTCAACAGGTAATGTGATGGTGCCAACTTGGATCAAACAAGATTTATAAATAGTGGATGGATGAAAGTTTCTCCTAACGGAGTCTCCACAGATAGGTCAAAGTCTAATTTCTCCGGAGTCAAGTTTAAACGTTGAGCACAAGCAGGAGAGATAAATGAATGGGTAGCACCGGTATCTAATATTGTATAAACTTCGCAAGAATTTACGATTAGCTTACTCGTGATCACCTTGTTTGGGTTCCTCGCATTTTGACCAGTCACGACAAATGCTCTTCCAGGAACTGTTGACTTTGTCTTTTCTGGGACAGCCTTTTGAGTCACCATCCCCGCTGGACTTGGTTTCACTACAGTGCAATCTCGAGCGATATGTCCTTCCTTTCAATAATTATAACATACCTTAAACTGTTGTGGGCAGTTTGGGCTGATATGTCCTTCTTTCCTGCACTTATAGCATATGACCGGTGGTCGTTCTCCTCCCTTGGAACCAGTTGTTGTTGGTGCTGACATCTTTATATTGTCATTGTTGAATCTCCTTTTTTTAAAATCTCCCCCGACTCGCTTCTTCTATTCTCATGGCCATAATTACCACCAGAGTGGTTGCCTCTCTTGTCCGTATTCTTCTTTCTCCGCTGGTTATCGTTGTTCTGATGACTGCTATCACCTGTATGATCCTAGTTGTGGTCCCTCGGTTGGTGTACTCGTTATCTCGCTCTAATAATTGAGCCTCATTGACAACATCTGAATAGAGAGAAAATTTATGAGAAATGAGATATTGACGTATGCTGGGTTTCAAACCTCTCAAAAACATTCGCGTCATACGTTCCTCATTCTCCACCAAATGAGGTGCAAACCTGGATAACTCCGCGAACTTCGCCTTGTACTGGGACACCGTTATGTTGTTTTGTTCCAATCTAATAAACTCTACCTCCTTCATATGACGAACACTTTCAGGAAAGTATTTGTCATTGAATAGTTTCTGAAATGTCTCCCAAGACATGTTGAGCGCGGCTGGATGGGTACGCTTCACAGATTCCCACCAGTAATATGCCTCATTACGGAAAATAAAAGTGGCAAATGGAACCTTCTGTTCCTCCGTGCATCCCAAGACATCAAATATCTTGGTAATTTGCTTGACCCACGTCTCCGCCTTAATCAGATCCGGCTTTCCCCAGAATTCTGGTGGTCCCAACTCTTTGAATCTGTTTGGTTTGTGACCAAATTAATGCGTTACCATTGTTTCTTCCTCAGATTTTGAACAGAATCTCCTTCGTCTCGGTTTTTCATGAACCGCAAAAAGCTTCTAAACATCTCATCGTTCATCGTCTGCTCAGTGGTGTTGTTTACAGGAGGAACATTGCCAGCCTGTTGCACGTTCTCCTCGTTGGTGAGTACATGCTTTTCCACTGTCTCATTTACTCCACTGTTAACATTCTCAGTTGCCATTCTCAAATACTTCCATAAAATAAGGGTTAATTTAACAAATTAACATATCACATAATATCCCTATATTATGACCGACCAACAAATAAGCTTAGGTAGGACATACTAGCGAAGGATTTACTCGTCTTTCCCCTCCTAGTTCAATTCCCTGATCTCCGCCAGAGATCATATCCCTAAGCTTTGATCACAGATCCCAAATTTTATGAATAAAGATTTAAATTTCTCAAAATATTTTTTTGAATATTATGGAATGAATTTGATATAATGTTATAGTTGTGGGTAATATTTATAAATTTTGAAAAGTATGCAAGTTGTTGTATAATATTCGATTGGTCGGAGAATATTCTTTTTGTCGGGGAATATCCGTACGACGGTACAATCATTGGTGGACCCCACAACGAAATTATTATCGAATTGAGAAAACGACAAAAATATTTTTTTATGAAAATAATGGGGGAAGTTTTACCGTTAAAACTGTTGAACTACTCGGTAGTAAAAGTACAGTAATACGCGTGGTTGCATAGTAGCACACAGTATTGATTATTGATGCTTACGTGAGAAGTCCCTCAGTTTTGTTCAATTATTGTTGCATAGTATCTCACGTTATTTGATTCAATTATTGTCGATATTTTATTAAATCAATAATTGAGACGATGAAATTATTAATATTATTATTTACAATATTAACGATGTCTAGAAGTTCTGCCAAGGAGAGGTTTGGTCACCTAATTGCGCGCCAATAGGGAGAAATCCTTATTGGAAAGCCCACTCTTTCTTGAGAACGACCTGGTCGATTAATATTGTGAATTATAATAATGATGATAAATGTTGTTAGATATATTGAGGTGTCTTTTTATGAAGTCGCGAAAGTTTATATATATATATATTATATAAATTTTGTTTTAATAGTATTATTAATGTAATAAAACAGAAAAGCTTTTTATATAAAATAGAATACTTTTATAAAGTTATTTGTTTTATTAGAAAATAATTAGAATATATTATATTCTATTATGCATAGTATTTTGCATAGTAAAATCTTTTTATATAAAAAAAATACTTTTATAAAGTTATTTGTTTTATTAGACTATAATTAGAATATATTATATTCTATTATGCATAGTATTTTGAATAGTAAAATCTTTTTATATAAAACAGAATACTTTTATAAAGTTATTTGTTTTATTAGTCAATAATTAGAATATATTATATTTTATTATGCATAGTATTGCATAGTGTCTGCATAGTGTTCTACATAGTAAATCAATATGGACCGTCCATTTAAAAGTAAATCAATCTGGACCGTTCATGAATTTGTTACTATTCAGTCCATTCTCCTATAAATAAAAGCTCATTCCTTCATTATTTCTTACGAATTCACTGAAACTTTAGAGAGAGAAACTATAGAGAGGATATTATTTGTTGTACTCGTAAGGGGTATTATTTCTTTTGTATTCATGAAGAGAACTTCTGTTATTCCACATTTTATTATTCTATTGGAATAACCTGTATACGCGGGCTATCCTATACTCGGTGAAATTTTTCTGTTATTCCATTCCTTATTATTATGTTGGAATAACCTGTCTATGCGAAGTACCCCATACATGGTGAAATTCTTCTGTTATTCCATTCTTTATTATTATGTTGGAATAACCTATCTATGCGAAGTACTGCATACATAGTGAAATTCTTCTATTATTCCATTCTTTACTATTCTGTTAGAATATCCTGTCTGTGGGTTTTACGCATGACCTGGTTCCATTCTTTATTATTCTGTCAGAATATCCTGTCTGTGCGTTTACGCATGACCTGGTTCCATTATTTATTATTATGTTGGAATAATAAATGTAATAAGATTGAATTTGAGTGTGACTATTGTCTAGATGACAATATTCGTGTTAAAACTCTCAGATATGTTTTGTCGTATTTTGAGTTTGAATACTGTCTAGAAGACAATATTTGTATTAAAACTCACAGCTCATGTTGTATAATTAAGTTTGTATTTGAATTCTGTACCATGTATTTGGCAACTCAAGATGAGTGATGTATATCTATTTTGGGGGCATCACAAAATCTCAACCAAATTCATTACATATCATTATATATATATATATATATATATATATCAAGAGAGAGAAAGTCTCATATTTTGCCTCATTTCTCTCCAAACACCCAACCAAGTCTCTTTCTCTCTAACCCTACGAAATATATTAGTATTTCAGTCCCAAGTTTAGTCCTTAGTTCAACCAAAACGGATCAAGAACCTTAGGATCAAGATTGGCCAAAGTATAGGTATAAAACTAACTTACAATCTGATCTTGAATGAATTGTTAGAAGTTATGTTTATGTGTTGTAATATGTTCTATGTGGTGTTAATCAATGATCTGGGTTGGTATTTAGTAGATCCATAACGATTAAAGGCTCGAAAGTGATGATTTTCAAAATTTGGAAAAAGTTGAAAAAGTGGTCTGAAAGTCGAATGTCAGACCCCGTAGATTTCATCCTGTTTATGGTTTTTGTGTTTTGAAGGTTGATACTTGTAGTATGTTATGTGGTCTATGATCTAGAACTTGAATCCGAGTCAAATCTATCATATATTGTAAGACATTCGTGGTCAAACAACGTTGACCGGCCATGACTGGGCATTTCTGGGTAACCCAGAAACTGCCCAGAAAGGGTTTGACAAGATATTCGCGAGCCTTGATCTTGCTGCTGTTTGTTGTTTTGTGGTTGTTGTTGTAATAGAATCGTAATATGGCATATAGACTACAGTTTAAAGCTTTTAGATCATCTAAATAACATATAGATTTAATGTAGTGGCCGGTCAAAGTAGTATGGTTAAGCACGAAAGCGGTTTTCTGGGTAACCCAAAAAACCTATGAACACGGTTCCTAAAATTCTTTGACTGACATGGATCTGCTTGTTGTGATGTTGTTAGACTTGTTTTATATTATAGATATGTTGTCTTGAATGTTGTCTACACACTAGAACCCTTAAATCACCAAACCAGGAAATGAAGAACAACTTTGATAGCTTATTCCAGACCTTAGATCTCTCTGATTGTTAATGTTTAGACTTGAATGTTGTTCAAAACGTGTACCCTGCTAGATACTATACACAGCCCGACGTCTAAACTACCTAATACATGATCAGATTGATAGATATAAGGTCAACAAAAGCGTTGACCGGCTATGACTTAAGTTTCTCACAAATTTTAAATGTTCGACACAAATAGTTTGGGACATTATATCTTGCAGATATGCTGTTATATGGCCTAGATTGTTGGTTTTAATTGTAGTGTTACATAAACACTACAAGATTTGAGTTTTAGTTTGCCTAGAAACACATTGTGTTAAGAATTAAACTTAGTCAAACCTAGTACCCTTGTGACTTCCTATGAATGTCTAGGTTTACTGAAGAACACCTATAGTTACAGTTTTGTCACTATAGGAACCTTTAGCGACATACTTTGTAATTTTAATTAATTTATTTTCTAAAAATCATTTAAAAATAGAAAGTAATTTCTGAAAATTACAAAAAATTATTTTAAGTTATAAAAATTAACTTTTAATAATTTAACATATTTTTCATAAATATTATTATTTATTTGAATATTATTAATATTTAATTTATTTAATAAATGCATTAAATAAATAAATTAAAAATAATTTTATTATATTAAAAATCATTTTAAATGATAATAAGGTATTTAAAAATATTTGAAGTTATAAAATATAACTTTTAATAATTTAGAGCTAATTTCATCAATTATTTAATATTAATGATATTAGATTTATTTAATAATTATATAAAATAAATTAATTTAAAAATGATTTTAATATTAGAAAAATCATTTTTTAATAAAAATAAAGTGTTTAGAAATATTTTAAGTTATAAAATATAACTTTTAATATTTAAAGGATAATTTTATTAATATTAATGATATTATTTAATATTAAATGGTATTTGATTTAGTTAATAATTATATTAAATAAATAGTTTAAAATGGTTTTATTAATTTTAAAAAAATCATTTAAAAGGTTATAAATGAATTAAAATATTTTTAAGTTATAATTAATGACTTTTAATATTTTGATAAATAATAAATTAATATTTTAATATTAATGGTAATTATTTAAAAATAATTTTAAATATTTTAAAAATCATTTAAGGGTACTATTAAAGTTTAAGAAGTATTTTAAGTTATTATAAATAACTTTAATATTTTGCAAATGGTTTCATTAATATTTTAATATTAATTAAATATTAATGATAATAGAATTATTTAATACTTAAATCATTTAATAATGATTCTAGTGTTTGAAAAATCTAAATAAATTATAATAATTATTTAAAAATTATTATAAGTCTATAAAAAATAATATAACCGATATTTAAATTATCCGTAATAATATTAAGGATACATAATAGAGTTTTAAACTCGATAATTACTTCGATAAAGTCAGTTTTCATAATCGGTTACATGTTTCGAAATCGATCTGACTTATATAATTTATTCATGTATTTAGTTTGTTTGTGATCCAATGACTGTTAAACATGTGTGACAATGTGATTAGGTTATGTGCTGACTTCAATAAGCAGTATTATGTGTTACGATATGTTATTCTAATCGGTAAAGTAATCGTATTAATGATAGGTTGTTATATAAAAGATAAAACTAAGTTGCGTATTGTAAGCAGCAGACCAAGCAAGTATCGTACCTTTGCATTTACTTTATGCAATTGACATAAGTAAGAAAGTTTCAGAATTATATTATCATTATGCCAAAATATTAACTCTATTGTTATCGATTATGTATCCAATTATTATTTATCAGTACAATATTATTGTATAATTTAGATATTTATTCTGTTCGTTAATTTCTAAAAATGGTTATATAAGTGTCCTCACTTGGATAATCATTATATTTAATCACATGTCGATACATACTTATTAATTTCCATTATATATACGTTGACTTAAAAGTTGTCTAAGCTATTTGATCCGGCTAGACACAAACTTAAAAATATTGTTGAACAAGATAGAACTTTATTATTATTTGACCAAATTGTTTTGGTTCGGATTCCCGACTAAGTATGAACATCCAGTATATGGGAAAACTTTTGTGTGCCAAAGGCGGATCAGATGAACGATAATATCGTTCTTGCATGTAGTATTGATCAATACAGGGCATAATGGGCTAATCACCCCCCGTGCCTGTAAGTTATGACGGTTTGCATATGAAGTTTTGTTTAACCTTTTCGAAAATAGAAAACAATATTCATAGTCTGTCGACTAATCTCCAGTTATAGTCAGTACGTAGTTTCAAAAATTTGATATAGAATTAATATATTGTTATTATTGGTTCAACTTACTTCACAACTGTTGATTCGTTGTAGAAGTGTCGCACAAAGAAAACATTTACTTCTTTCAGCTAATATTTATTATTACTATTACTTGCTGGGCACTCAAATGCCCATCCTTGCTTAATTTAAATGTTTTCAGCTAAGTGTGAACAACCAGAAGGTTCGACTAAGAACAAAGGGAAGGGGAAGGTTGCAGAATAAGTTGGAATTATATTATGTAATAATTTGACTTTATTATGATAAGGATGATATATATTATCTATCATGTTATGTAATGAATGTATTAAAGGTTACGTACTTGGGAATAGACTCTGATATTTATTTAAATTAAGTTGGGTATTTATATTATTGTTATTATTATTAGTATTATTCCACTAAGAGAAATGGTATCGTGAAGCACCGAGTTCGGGTTTCAAGTACCTGAATTTGGGGGCGTCACAGGTTACTATCAGAGCTTTAGGGTTAGAAACCTTACGTGGGATAGACCTTAGGCTATAACCTTAGAACAGAGAGAAACGTTGAAAATACAAATAACTCATATAGAGTTTAAAAAGAGATGAATTGGATAAATTCATCGTGAAACAAAATAAAAGATAACTTATATAAAACTACTATTTGCTGTGTGTATATACTATACGCTAATCAGGATAATTTATGTGTGTAGATGTCAGGAGGAAAAGGCTTATTATATGCTTATAACATAAAGAAGGATCAAATCCATACGCCCGAGCTAATATCGAAGCCAATAGCTGAAATAGAGGCTCATGTTGAAAGCAACTCGGATGAGGTGGTTATTGTGGAAAACGTAGTACCAGATACAGAAATAGTGGAACTGACAAATATTGATTCGGACACTGAAGTTGGAGCTGATCAAGCATCAACCGAAATGCATAATCTGCGAGACCAGGTTTCCTCTTTGGAAAAGCTATGGGAAATAGAAAAGCTGTTAAATAGTCAATTGCGTCAGGCGTTAATAGAAACAATGGAAGAACAAGATAAGCTTAAAATCCAAATTGATCAGATGAGAGCCAAGAGCAACAAATTATGTGCAGCTCCAAGCAATAAAAGGAAAAGAAAGATAAAAGACCACGATATAGGAAACTCCGATAACAACATAGGGAACCTTAACCGAATAGAGATGTGTACAAACTATGACAAGAAACATGAAGGTGTATGCAGGAAAGGGAAAAAGATATGTTAAATTTGCGGCTATGAGAGACATACCTCTCTTTATTGTCCCGACTATAAGCAAGGTGCATGTTTTATTTGTGGGTTGGAAGGTCATCAGGCGAAAGGTTGTCCAGAATCAGGAAAGAAGTGTAGGAAATAAGTAGAATTAGTATTTGATTATGTATGTTTGGTAATGTGTATATGATATATATGCGTGTGTAATGTAATATTCCCAACTTTTGTATAAATAGTAGAAGCGAATCCCAAATTTTGTGGTCACCAAGGTATAGCGGATGTTTAAAGCAGTATGTGCTATGCTATGTAAAATATTCGTTAAATGAATATAAATCTATGTTTGAGTAATGAAACAAGTTTAATATATTAAACTTATATGATAAGGTTTAGAATGTAAGTCACTGAAGTATATATTATGTTTTATTTAATCAGATAATGCCTCCAAGACGTCAAACTCAAAATCAAAGGGCTGAAGAATCTGTCAACAACGCTGAAGGAAAACAACAAGACCCGATGCAAAACTTTGCGAATATGGTAGCTCAGGCTATGCAACAAGGAATACCAGCCGTGGGAAACCAGCCAGATAATTATTTGGCAAATTTTAAAGATTTTAAGGCTATAGGACCACCAGAATTCAAAGGGACAACAGACCCTGTTGAAGCCCAAACTTGGATTAAGGAAATTGAAAAAGTGTTTGTAATAGCTAGGGTAGTTGAGGGGCAAAAGACCACTTTTGCCACCTATATGATGAAAGGGGAGGTGAACTTTTGGTGGGATGCAAATCAAGCTAGGGCAGGAGAAGGAGTAGTTAATTGGGCTATCTAGGTTCAAAACTTTGTTTTTTAAAAACTATTTTTCATCTAGTATGCAAGCTAGGATGGAGGTGAAGTTTCTGGAATTAAAGCATGAGAACATGACTGCTACGGAGTATACCGCAAAGTTTAATGAGTTGGCTAGGTTCGCTCCGCATCAAGTTGATACGGAGGCTAGGAAGGCGAGAAGGTTGGAACTGGGATTAAAACCCTGGCTCTACAACAAAGTGGCATTGTTGCAGATAAACACTTTTACAACACTCATGGAAAAGGCTATCATAGCCGAGGAGGGGAGTGAGGCCATGAGCCTCTACAACAAGGAGAAAAGGAACAAGGGCAAGGTTGAGGGAGTTGTGAATGTGGAAATTAATAGTGGGAGCAGGAGTGGAAATGGAAAGAGGAAGGTGAACAACTTTGGGAATGTTCAGGTGAAGCAAGAAGGTGTTAAGAAGCCAGCTGTACAATGTAAGACTTGTGGAAAGAACCATTCTGACGAATGTTTAAAGAGTAAGTTTGTATGTTACAAGTGCGGGCAGGAGGGTCATATCTCTCCCAACTGCCCCAATCCAAGGATGAACAGTGGGTGTTTTCTGTGTGGGTCAATGGAGCATAAGGTGAAAGACTGTCCGAAAATAAGAATGGAGGCAGGAAACATGAATACGGGGAAAGGCAGCGGGACTCTAGCGATCACAGGACCAACGTCATCAAGCAAGCCAACGAAATCAACCGCGAGAGTCTTCAACATGATGGTCCAGGATACTGTGGCAGCTGGTGAAAGAACTCCAGATATTATTCGAATAACTTTTATTTTTTTATACATGATTTTCCTATATATAGTAAATTATTTTTAAAAAAAAAATTTGAAGGAGGAATTTGAGTTCTTTTAGAAATCAAATTTTCCGTTTAATCAGATAGACAAGCTCTACGTTGAATAGTTAAAGATCAGTTCGATCGAATCCGATCGAGATCTACCTGAAATGACTGTGTATGCTATGTACCCTTATATGTATAAGTTTTGAAACGGTGATTCTGGGGAAGGAATCTTTATAAGGGAGGGTGAATGTAATAACCCGATATTTTCTATATAATTAAATCAGGAATTTTGCGTATAAATTTATTATTATTATTATTATTATTTTAAAGGTGAGAATAAGTGCAAGGTAAAGTATATGCATTTATGTGATAAATAAAAATATATTTATTACATGAATAATTACAAATGATTTTATTTTAGAATTAATGATCATTATAAATTATAATCTTATAATAAATTAAATTGGTAATAAAAATATTTTTATTACTTATTTTCCATGAAAATATGTTTATATATTATTTGATCATATACTGAATGATTATTAGAATTATTATAATAATTATTTTATTATATGAATTTTAGTTCAAATTTTTAAGTTAATTATTTTAACTTAATTAATAATGCTATTTATGCAAAATAAATTAGATATGGAATCTAAACCCTAATTTTGAATTTTGATCAAGGAAAGAGAATATTAATATAATATTAATTGTATTTCAAAGTCTTTATAAATATGTAATTGTATGTGTATATAGATAATGTTTGATTAATTATGGTGTATCATGATAAAACCTAATATAGAAGTCAATTACGACTGTAAGATTTGGCAAGTTATTGTGTTAAAGTGATTGTTTAATAAGTGTTAGAATTATAATGCTAATTAGGTAAACCCTAATTATTAAAACTCTAATTTAGTAATTAAAAACCCTAATTACTAACTTAGAACCCTAAGTGCTAAAAATAGAAACCCTAATTACTAAACTAGAACCTTAATTGATAAATTATTAAGCTTAATGTTAATTAGGGACATTTCTAATTATTACTTAGAAAACCCTAATTACAAATTTATAACCCTAATTGTTAGAATTAGTAAACCTAATTGCTAAATAGGAACCCTAATTGCTAAATTAGCAAGCTTAATTATAATTAGTAAATTCTTGATCTAATTTTTAAGTTTATGTAATTAGAAAACCTAAACTATTTTAGAAAACCCTAATTTATAATTTTTGAAACTAAAATTTTATTTTTACAAACCCTAATCAGAAATCCTATAAATTCAATATGCTAAACCTTAGGGTTAAACCCTGTCAAGATTACCAAAATGCCATTAAATTTTCAAGACAAAAGACCATTTTACCCTTATTGCATTATTTTGTGATAACTTGTAAATCTAGCTAAAATGTAGTTGGTGAACTACTCCAAAATCAGCCATGTGACATAATTCAATACAAATCAGCAGCAAATCTCAGCCAAATTCATTACATATATATATATATATATATATATATAGATCAAGAGAGAGAAAGTCTCATATTTTGCCTCATTTCTCTCCAAACACCCAACCAAGTCTCTCTCTCTCTCTCTCTCTCTAACCCTACAAAATACATTAGTATTTCAGTCCCAAGTTTAGTCCTTAGTTCAACCAAAACGGATCAAGAACCCTAGGATCAAGATTGGCCAAAGTAAAGGTATAAAACTAACTTACAATCTGATCTTGAATGATGTGTTAGAAGTTATGTTTATGTGTTGTAATATGTTCTATGTGGTGTTAATCAATGATCTGGGTTGGTATTTAGTAGATCCATAACGATTAAAGCCTCAAAATTGATGATTTTCAAAATCTGGAAAAAGTTAAAAAAGTGGTCTAACAGTCGAATGCCAGACCCCATAGATTTCATCGTGTTTATGGTTTTTGTGTTTTGAAGGTTGATACTTGTAGTATGTTATGTGGTCTATGATCTAGAACTTGAATCTGGGTCAAATCTATCATATATTGTAAGATATTCGTGGTCAAACAACTTTGACCGACCAAGATTGGGCATTTCTGGGTAAACTAGAAACTGCCAAGAAAGGGCTTGACAAGATATTCGTGAGCCTCGATCTTGCTGCTGTTTGTTGTTTTGTGGTTGTTGTTGTAATAGAATCATAATATGGTATATGGACTACAGTTTAAAGCTTTTAGATCATCTAAATAACATATAGATTTAATGTAGTGGCCGGTCAAAGTAGCATGGTCAAGCACGAAAGCGGTTTTCTGGGTAACCTAGAAAACCTACGAACACGGTTCCTGACATGCTTTGACCGACATGGATCTGTTTGCTGTGACGTTGTTAGACTTGCTTTATATTATAGATATGTTGTCTTGCATGTTGTCTACACACTAGAACCCTTAAATCACTAAACCAGTACATGTGTTGCAAGTTGTGGAAGCCCAAATGTGGTCACTCGAAACTGTTCTTCATTTCTTGGTAACCTAGAAATGAAGAACAGCTCTGACAGCTTATTCTAGGCCTTAGATCTCTCTGATTGTTAATGTTTAGACATGAATGTTGTTCAAAACGTGTACCCTGCTAGATACTCTACACAGCCCGACGTCTAAACTACCTAATACATGATCAGATTGATAGATACAAGGTCAACAAAAGCGTTGACCGACCATGACTTAAGTTTCTGGGCAGCCCAGAAACGTTCTGATAGCTAGTTTGGGACATTATATCTTGCAGATATGTTGTTGTATGGCCTAGATTGTTGGTTTTAATTGTAGTGTTACATAAACACTACAAGATCTGAGTTTTAGTTTGCCCAGAAAAACTTTGTGATAAGAATTAAACTTGGTCAAACCTAGTACCCTTGTGTTTCCCTATAGTGATAGTTTTGTCACTATAGGTACCTTTAGCGACAAACTTTGTAATTTTAATTAATTTATTTTCTAAAAATCATTTAAAAATAGAAAGTAATTTCTAAAAATTACAAAAAATTATTTTCAAAATTATTTTAAGTTATAAAAATTAACTTTTAATAATTTAACATATTTTTTATAAATATTAGTATTTATTTGAATATTATTAATATTTAATTTATTTAATAAATGCATTAAATAAATTAATTAAAAATGATTTTATTATATTAAAAATCATTTTAAATGATAATAAGGTATTTAAAAATATTTGAAGTTATAAAATATAACTTTTAATATTTAAGAGAAAATTTCATTAATTATTTAATATTAATGATATTAGATTTATTTAATAATTATATAAAATAAATTAATTTAAAAATGATTTTAATAGTAGAAAATCATTTTAAATAAAAATAAAATGTGTTAAAATATTTTACGTTATAAAATATAACTTTTAATATTTAAAGGATAATTTTATTAATTATTTAATATTAATGATATTAATTTAATATTAAATGATATTTGATGTATTTAATAATTATATTAAATAAATAGTTTAAAAATGGTTTTATTAATTTAAAAAAATCATTTAAAAAGGATATAAATGAATTAAAAATATTTTAAGTTATAATTAATAACTTTTAATATTTTGATAAATAATACATTAATATTTTAATTTTAATGGTAATTATTTAAAATGATTTTAAATGTTTTAAAAATCATTTAAGGGTAATATTAATGTTTGAAAAGTATTTGAAGTTATTATAAATAACTTTAATATTTTAGCGATAAGCTTCATTAATATTTAAATATTAATTAAATATTAATGATAATAGAATTATTTAATACTTATATCATTTAATAATGATTCCAAAGTGTTTGAAAAATCATGATAAATTATAATAATTATTTAAAAATTATTATAAGGATATAATAAATAATATAATATATATTTAAATTATCCAGAATAATATTAAGGATACATAATAGAGTTTTAAACTCGATAATTACAAATAAAAGCCGCTTGTTCTCGCATATTTGAAAATTGATCCGGACTTATATAATTTATCGCATGTATAGATCCATTTGTGATCCAACGACCGTAAAAACATGTGTGACAATGTAATTAGGTTATGTGCTGACTGCAATAAGCAGTATTATGTGTTACGATATGTTATTCTTATCGGTAAATTAATCTTATTAATGATAGGTTGCTATATAAAAAAAAACTATGTTGCGTATTGTAAGTAGCAGACTAGGCAAGTATCCTACCTTTGCATTTACTTTATGCAATGGACATAAGTAAGAAAGTTTCAGAATTATATTATCATTGTGCCAGAATATTAACTCTATTGTTATCGATTATGTATCCAATCATTATTTATCATTACAGTATTATTGTATAATTCAGATATTTATTCTGTTTGTTAATTTCTAAATATGGTTATATAAGTGTCCTCACTTGGATAATCATTGTATTTAATTACATGTTGATACATACTTATTAATTTCCATTGTGTATACGTTGACTTAAAAGCTGTCTAAGCTATTTGATCCGGCTAGACACAAACTTAAAAATATTATTGAACAAGATAGAACTTTATTATTATCTGACCAAATTGTTTTGGTTCGGATTCCCGACTAAGTATGAACATCCCGTATATGGGAAAACTTTTGTGCGCCAAAGGCGGATCAGATGAATGATAATATCGTTCTTGCATGTAGTATTGATCAATACAAGGCATAACGGGCTGATCACCCCCTGTGCCTGTAAGTTATTACGGTTTGCAGATGAAGTTCGGTTTAACCCTTTTGAAAATAGAAAACAATGTTCATAGTCTGTCGACTAATCTCCAGTTATAGTCAGTACGTAGTTTCAAAAATTTGATATAGAATTAATATATTGTTATTATTGGTTCAGCTTACTTCACAACTGTTGATTCGTTGTAGAAGTGTCGTACAAAGAAAATATTTACTTCTTTCAGCTAATATTTATTATTGCTATTACTTGCTGGGCACTCAAATGCTTATCCTTGCTTAATTTAAATTTTTTCAGGTAAGTGTGAACAACCAGAAGGTTAGGCTAAGAACAAAGGGAAGGGGAAGGTTGCAAAATAAGTTGGCATTATATTATGTAATAATTTGACTTTATTATGATAAGGATGATATATATTATCTATCATATTATGTAATGAATGTATTAAAGGTTACGTACTTGGGAATAGACTCTGATATCTATGTAAATTAATTTGGGTATTTATATTATTGTTATTATTATTATTATTAGTATTATTCTGCTCATAGAAATGGTATCATGAAGCACCAAGTTCGGGTGTCAAGTACCTGAATTTGGGGGCGTCACAACTAGCCTAGTTAGCCTCCCACCAAAAGTTGGCCTATCCCTTCATCATATAGGTTGCAAAAGCAACCTTCTGACCCTCGTCGACATTTGCAATGACAAATGCCTTTTCGATCTCTTTCACCCACGTTTGGGCTTCTACGGGGTCTGTAGTTCCTTTAAAATCTGGCGGACCGACACTCTTAAAATCCTTAAAAGTTATAGCTCGTACTACTCCAGAATTTACAGGGATATTAGCCCCATTTCTATTAAATACGACCGTTAACAAGTTAATAAACTCTTGCATTGGGTTAACTAGACCTCCCTCCGGTTGGTTAACATTATCATCTTGATTTCGTTGTCTCCTTCTTGGCGGCATTTTGCTATTAAGATAAACAACATATCATTATTACTCTTTTCTTATTACTTAGTTATTATTCATGATTAAACAATAACTTCAACTCATTACTCAATATGTTCCATAAAAAGGCTTATATTGATTTGCTTCTTGTAGTATAATACTACATCGTTCACATTACACAGCCTAAGCTAATTACATTACTATCCCGCAATTGCTTTTCAAAAATTGGGATTTACAAAAGACTACCCTTTTATATACAAAAGAATGTTTTACGTCACTACTAGATACATCATATTTACATATCTAACTCTACTATAGCTAATACTAGGTTACATCTTCCGTGAGGCATTATCAAAATCCGCGTTGGCAAGACCGGCCATAATATCACGGCTGATAGTATGCCGAGTATGCCCTTCCTCTATCAAATACCCAGCTACTTGTTGCTAAAAATTAGCATGAGAACTCCTATGTATATAGGACATCCTCCCTATCTTCTGTTTCTTGGTCTTTAGCTCCTGCCTGAGCTCAAAGACCTCCTGTTTCAGCTCGTGGACCTTGTCCTTCACCAAAACTCTTTCATCGTGCTCCTCCTCCCATATCAACTCTATACCCGTCTTATCTTCCAAGACAGCATGAAGCTCTTCTTTTAGTTTTTTCACCTCCTGGAAATAATGGAGGTTTCTATCCAACACTGTCATAAACAATGACATCATCGACTCCCCCGGAGGCGTTTCTTCTGTAAGTGCTACTGGCTTAAAGGACACTACCTCCATCTTTTCTTCCGACATGCCATCGAACACAGACATAAGGTCATGGTTCTCAGAGTCTCTAGACTCAATCACTACCACTTCTGCCTTTTCTACTATAGGGTTTGGTATAATCTCTATTTGATTAACCGATTTTTCACTTTCTACCTGTATATCTCTATACATTTCATTTTCTCTTGATATCTACAACAAAATAATTTAGTTTGATTAGTACACGTCAGTAGAATAATAAAAACACATATCATATATAATGCATTTTTTTAGGTTAATTTCATCTTTTACTTCTTTGACATTTCTTAAGGTTATGACTTAAGGTTTTAATTTCCCCCTTAAGTTTTATAACCTAAGGCTTTGATACCAACCTGTGACGCCCCCAAATCTGGGTATCTTCCAACCCGACATATGGCGCTACACAGTACTACCATTCACACATACATTCAATTGAAATGCCTCAAAAAATGAATATGTCTTACATATATTCCAAATAATATTACCATTTCCCCAGGTTCTTAATAACCATTACATTCATTCTTGTTATAATATCAAATAATATCAACATTCACTTATACTGTTACAAAAGTAAGCTATAGGTTCACCTTAGCCTTTCCTTTATCTTTTTCGGATCCTTCGGTCCGTTCGGTCTTAGCTGCATTCATATGGTTCAAGCAAGAGTGATCATAACTAGCTCAGCAAGTATGCCAAATCCATTTAATCAACATGCTTGAATCATACAAATCATATATCTTCAATAATTGAACAATAGTTATGAAGTACTATCGATAATTCAAAATAACACTTCTTTTTTTTTTTAAAACATTTTACAATGAATAATATTCAGTAAAACATCAATTGCGGTCCAAGACCTTGAGCATTTCATAATTTCTTTGAAAAGGATAATCTGACACTAAGTCCGTAAGTCCGAAATTACTAACGAGCACGTCTAGGTGATTAGCCTATAGTGCTCTATGTTGTACAACACTACTTTCTTTAAATGTATGTACGTTTAAGTTGTGGCAACCTCATGTGCCTGTCATTTGACGACAAAACATTTGTTTAGCATACTCAGTCTTCATTTGAAAACCATACTAACATAGTTTGGCAAAACATTGACAATAGTTCAACAGATTATATGAAATCCAAAGAAATATCTTAAGTCTAGCCAAAAGAATTGGCTTCGACTCCATCATACATCAATTCATGCGTAAGAATACATGAATCACAAAGCTTGTCCAGATTGAACATAGACAAGGGTTAGAACACTTGCCTTTAGCGTCTGCTACAGTATAATTACTTTCCCTTTAAGTCTTTAGAGTCTCTACAATACATAACCACATAACATACCACATTAGGTCATAATCAGATATGTATGGTACCTAACGTATCTTACCCTTCTTCTCAATCTAATCATTTATTAGATTTGTTATTATTGGTTCTGGCGTTCCGTTATGTTTTACATCGTTCTTACACTCACATTCAATTGTCTTATCTTCAACCTTTAGTGTAATACTTAAGGTTTATAACATCCTAAATGATGTTACATTAAGTTAATTAAGGATATAAATTTCCATTAATCAAACATCTCTTTCCTTTCATATTCAAAAACCTTCCTTTCTAGGTCTTGCCTAGTCTTTGGCACTCTGATTGCCGCTTTTCTCTCTTTAAGTCATGTGTGCTGCACCTTTCACTTTCTGAATGGCGAGGTTCTGACTCGTATTTGCAGTGCGAGTCCTAGTTTAGTTTACTTGTACATGAGCTGTAAACTATAAGAGAATCTTGGCGTGTACGACACAACAACTACGCTTGATGCCACCTATTTGCCTTGAAATTTGGCGCCAGCGCTGATTCTGCACTTTCATACTTTTGATGTTTTTCTACATTTTGAACTTCCCGGACTCTAAATTTGATCATTTTAAGTCCGAATTGGCTCGTTCAAAAGCCATTAGCTCATAAATCACATACTCTACATGTTCATGCAAGAATTTTACATTTTCAAATCCGTTAATTAGAAATTCACCCTTTTGTTCATTTTAACGAAAATGATAAATGTTCATGAACGTTCAACGCTCGTTTCTTCGTTCTAAGTCAAAATTCGGTCATTTTTGAGTCCGTAACTCTATAATTCCAAATAAGACTTATCCCCATCGAAAACCAACATTTTCGAGCTCAATGTCAAAATTCGACTTCCATTCCGAGAATTTCATGATTTCGATGATTATCGTCCAAACTCGTGTATTCCGCTATAACTTCGTTACTTAAGATTTGTTCATCATTTCAAATGAATTAATTCCATCATACTAACATCTTAACCAACATATTTCATTATGTAAACATATGATAAGTTCTTACATGTTCTTCATAAGTTTATAACTTATAAAAGTATAATTTGCTTATTCATGACTTATTAAAGCTTAAGTCCATTGATTAGCCATTCCTACTTCTTCTTAGCATACAAGTTCTACCACTACTCACTTCTCTAACAATTGATGAGAGGAAGAATTATGGTTTAAGATCATTACCTTTGAAGATCAAGGTTTATTCTTCTTCTTTTCTACTATGAAAGACTAGCTTTTTCTTACTTTTTCTCTTTAACAAATAAGTTATAAGTTGTTTGATGAAAGTTAACAAGTAACAAATGAATAATCTATCTCTCTATTTATAGGATTTCTAAGGTGAGGGCATAATGGCCAATAAACCAATCCCACCTCCTTAATCCACCTCCTTAAACCACCTCCTTACTATTCATTACTTAGCCATCAAGTTTACTTGGTCATCATAACTCTTATCCTTTGCTTGCCCACCAAGATCACCCATGTGACCATGAGGCCCACATGGGTTCCCCCATGGGTCATCCTTACCCATTGGATTCTTAGTTTGGGCTTTAATGTTTGCTTGCTCCACGTGTCATCCTTACCCATGGGTTTAATGTTTGTTGCATTAAACCAACATTAGTTTGTTCATTAATTCATATTGGACTTAACCATTCCTATCATTGGGCTTGCATAATTCCCATTTGGACTTTACAACCTCCTACACAATCCTACAAGCCCATTACATATAGCTTAAAGACTTAGAATGTATTGTCTACGTATTAATCTCGTATTCTAACTCGTATACTCATTAAACATATACGACATACCATCATTCCTACATACTCGTATAATACTTCGTATCATACTCATATTCATTACCTCGTATAATACCTACGTATTATACGATCATTACTTTAACTAGTTAAAGCTTTACTTTCCCTAACGTTCTCGAATTAAGTCCGCAGGCAAAAAACTGTGTTTACCATACGTGAATTATTATTACATAATTCATCTTCCTTTGATATTCTATCGTTACATATTTCTCGGAAGTTCAAAAAATTAATTCCCGAGCAGAAATTAGTGAATAGTGTTTTTCAAAAAATTTCTCGGAAAACTTTTATTTTCATCTTGGAAATTCAAACACTTTAATTCCTTCATACAGTCGAATTACTATGACATTCCGACATTCCTAGGTTATAGACTGACCTTCATCTTGCTAACACATAATAATAACAAATAATATAATTTTATTCATTGTTTAATTAAATAAAATTATTTTACAATAAATCTGAATTTCTCGGTTGTTACATAACTAACTCGTGATAACTTCGTTCGGGTTACTCGTTTTTTTGAGAAGTCACGAAAAATGCTCTTCTTGAAACCACCGACTTTGTTTTGTCCGTATCAGTATTTGGTGCCACCGTCTCAACTAGACTTAACTTCGCTATAGAGTACATTCCACCCTCAATTGCTTCGTCGCATTCCTGATCCATGATTTGAATCATTACTCTCCGATCCATATCGAATTGGGGTTGACCACTCTGCACAGGGTAATTCCAAACTTGATGTTGGATTCTCCCAATTGCTGTCCAAAAAGAGAAATCCATTTCTTCTATTTTGGCCTTCTTGGATCAGACGTCTTTTTCTACAATATTAACACGTCGTGCGGCTTTTACCCATGTATCCTCCATTCTTATTCATTCAGTTGTTTCTTCTTTCATCACAACTTTGATCATAGTATTCTCAGATTCCAGCTCTAATATCTTATACTCTGCTAAAGAGTGCTTCTGTTCAAGCATCGCACATCGGGTAACACAATTTTGAATTGTTGCATCCCTATGCTCCACAACTGCCTGCCATTCTTCAGCATGTTCTTCTAACTCATAAATACGATTTTGCAATTCTATATTTTGATCATAAAGTTCTCCTAATAAATCCTCCTCAGGTTACTCTAATTCCTCACTCTCAGATGCTACCTCTGCGATTAGCTCTGGTGCAACTATTAATTCTTCACTCACCACATGGATATCTATAATTTCTTCTTCGCTTGACATCACATTATCCTGGTTGGTGATTAGAGGTGTCTGAACGGTCTCATTCACTCCATTGCTAACATTTTTAGCTGCCATTCTCAAATACTGTTACAAAATAAGGGTTAATTAAATAAATTAACATATCACATATTAACCCTATGCTCCGATTAACCCATTAAATACCAAATAAGCTTAGGTAGAATACACTAGCGAAGGATTTACTCGTCTTTCCCCTCCTAGTTCTATTCTCCAATCTCCGCTAGAGACCATATCCCTAAGCTGTGATACCAACTATGACGCCCCCAAAATATGTCCACATAACCCATTCTGAGTCGCCAAATACATGGTACAGAAAAAAACTACCACTTCATTATTACAATTGTCGTGGAAAATACGACAACACATATACTGTGAGTTTTAATACAAATATTATCTTCTAGACAATATCCAAACTCAAGTAAAGTCCTCATTACAATTATTGATACACTATTTTACAAAATAGTGAGGACTGCTAAAACAACTGTCTTGAACCATCACTCCACACCCCGACTAGTTCCCGCTATATTCTCGCCTCATGAGAAGAAAATGGAACAAAAAGGAAAAGGGTGAGCTCAACTAGCCCAGTAAAGAATATTATGACTAAGATAATGTAGACCAAATTATCCTTAGTCCTCAACAGGAAAAAATCAGATAGAATATAATAGACAACAAGTTTTAGATCAACAACTGCAACGGAAACAACAATCCATTAGAAGAGTCAAGTAGAACATGAAATTTACTATCTTCTATGATTTAAAAGTCCATCATCAATATTTTATCACTGTATCATCATTCAATAAATATTTCAATTCAACGAATTATCCATGCACTACGGCCAAGGGTATTCGTTAGTATCACCAGTGGTCATGTTCATCTCAACACCTGTCCATCTTTGCACTATGGGCCAAAGATATTCATCAGGTAATCATTCATCTTTGCACTACAGGTCAAAGATATTTAGTTATATCACCATTTAGGAATGAGAATGATGAAAATAGTTTAAAGAAAACGAATTCAGTGAGATAAAAGGACAAAGATTAGGGATTCGTACTTTAGTTTATCCAAGTTCAAAAATACTCCATAATAAACAATTGTGGAGCAAAATTCAAGAATGAAGATCAAAACATGAATACAATCAAAGACAGTAACCATAATAGATAACTTGGACAAAGAAAAGAAAATTTAATTTTTCTATAAATAGTGCCGTATTTGTGAATAATGTCGTATACGTGAATAGTAACCCCGACATGAAAAGGTAAAAATTTCATAAGAAAAATCATACTTCGTGAATAGTACTCATGAATAATCTTGTATTAAATGAATACTACTAAGTATCGTGAATAGTCTTAGTATCGTGAATAGTAACTTCGACATAAAAAGGTAAAAATTTTATAATAAAATTAATACCAATATTTCGGTATAATGATATTAAAAGAAATAATATCATTTATGAAAAAAAATAACATCTCTTACCTCAAAAGAACAGTACATCTGGCTGAAATATCGAATATAGTGCTGAAGGAAACTTGCACTGAATAGTAACACTCAAAGTATTTAAATACTCACAAAAATACGCTCGATATTATAGAGAGAGAAAACTTCTGATTCTAGTGTAATTTTCAATTCTAACCTAAGCACCCTATTTATAGGAAAATGCTTAGAACACCAAAGCATAAAATTTAATAAAATATTATTATTTATAAAAAAATTTCCTACGCCCACTTTGAAATCAGATTTAAGCATTTATAACATCCAAAAGGACAAGTATGGGGCACACCTTCTAGAAATCTCCACCAAAATCATTTATAAATTCAGAAACTTCAATAATTCATAATAGATAGCCATTTTATCAGAAAAGTATGAACCTTATGTCCATTCCATATAAAATTAAATTCTCTACAACTTTGTAAAAGAAATTTTTCCAAATTCCGAACGAAAAATGACCCAAGTTTACATACAGACGATTTTTCCAAACCCCCATAGTGACAAAAAATATACTGATAAAGACCTCCGTATACCAACTTTGAAAAATCAAAAATTAATATTTTACAACAACAAGTGGGGCCCACCAACTCACAAAACATGTTTTTAGCATTTATTGTAACAAAATCAATTCGGACCCAATTTGCTCTCTTTCTTCTCATTTTATTCATATACGGTGAATTTAGTGTAAAAATATCATCATTATTATATTATTATATTATCACATTATACATTTATAATGTAATATAATAATATAGATAAAATATTAATTTTCAACAATTGTCATTTTTCTAAAAATTCCTCTATTCCGACAAAATACTGGTAAAACACCTCAGCATTAATTCCTTCATTTATATCCACATAAAATAAATATTTTCTTATCATTTTTTATCAATAATTAATTATTCACAAATAATATTACAGAACCACAATATTGACAATCAGGTCGTTCCCAGGAAAGAGGGGGCTTTCCGATAAGGATTTCTCCTTACTGGCGCGCAATTAGGTGACTAAACCCCTTTCCTAGACAGAACTTCCTTAGACATTGCCAATAATACTATCTAATAATATTATTCAAATAATATGAATATTTGATCTGATAATGGGAAATACTGTGCAGTGATAATAATATAAAATATTAAACAGTAATTACCGAAACAATTATTGAGTAGTGACTTCTTATGTAAGAATCAATAATTAGAATTATTGTGCAATACCGTGTGTTACTGTGCAACACCGTGTATTACTGTATTTTAACCACAGGTTACTCCAACAGTTTTAACGGTAACAACTACGTCGTTATTTATAAAAAACTTATACTTGTCGTTTTCTTCATCCGACAGTTTTCCGTTATGGGGCCCACAAAAATAACGGCATAGTTATTACCGTTAACACTATTGAAATACCAGTGGTTAAAGTAAAGTAATACGTATTGTTGCACAGTAGTACACGGTATTGAACATTATTTTATATTATTGTTGTTTCAATAATTGTCACTACTCAGTTATTTATATTATTAGATCAATAATTCATATTATTTGAATAATATTATTAAATAAAATTATTGAGAATGTCTAGAAAATTCTGTCGAGGAAAGAGGTTAGGTTATTTAATTGCGCGCCAGCATGGAGAAATCCTTATTGGAAGGACCCATCTTTCTTGGGAATGATCTGGTTGTTAATATTGTGGTTCTGTAATATTATTTGTGAATAATTAATTATTGATAAAAAATGATATGGAAATATTTATTTTATGTGGATATAAATGAAGGAATTAATGCCGAGGTATTTTATCAGTATATATTTTGTCATAATGGAGGAATTTTTAGAAAAGTGACAATTATTGAAAATTGATATTTGATTTATATTATTATATTATATAAGAAATGTATAATGTGATAATATAATAATGGTGATATTTTTACACTAAATTCACGGTATATGAATAAAATGAGAAGAAAGAGAGCAAATTGGGTCCGAATTGATTTTGTTACAATAAATGTTAAAAATATGTTTTGTGAGTTGGTGGGCCCCATTTGTTGTTGTAAAATGCTGATTGTTGATTTTTCAAAGTTGGTATACGAATGTATTTATTAGTATTTTTTTTTCAGTGCGGGGGTTTGGAAAAATTGTCTGTATGTAAACTTAGGTCATTTTTCGTTCGGAATTTGGAAAAACTTTCTTCTACAAAGTTGTAGAGAATTAAATTTTATATGGAATAGACATAAGGTTCATATTTTTTTTTTGATAAAAGGGTTATTTATTATGAATTATTGAAGTTTCTGAATTTATAAATGATTTAAAATATTTTTGGGTAAGATTTCTAGAAGGTGGGCTCCACACTTATCTTTTTACATGTTGTAAATGCTGAAATATGATTTCAAAGTGGGCGTATGATTTTTTTTTTATAAATAATAATATTTTATTAAATTTTTTGCTTTGGTGTTCTAAGTATTTTCCTATAAATATGGTGTTTAGGTTATAATTGAAAATTACACCAGAATCAGAAGTTTTCTCTCTCTATAATATCGAGGGTATTTTTGTGAGTATTTAGATATCTTGAGTGTTGTTATACAATGCAAGTTTTCTTTAGCATTATATCTGATATTTCACCCGATAGTACTATTATTTTGAGGTAAGGGATGTTATTTTTCAAGTAAATGATGTTGAATTCTTTCAATATTATTTCACCATAATATTGGTATAAATTTTATTGTGAAATTTTTACTTTTTCGTGTCGAGGTTACTATTCACGTATACGATACTATTCACGAATACGACACTATTCACTAAAAAAATAAATTTTCTTTTCTTTGTCCAAGTTGTCTATTATAGATACTATCTTTGATTGTATCAATGTTTTGATCTTCATTCTTGAATTTTGCTCCACAATTGTTTATTATGGAGTATTTTTGAACTTGGATAAACTAAAGCATGAATCCATAATCTTTGTCCTGTTATCTCACTTGATTCATTTTTTTAAAACTATTTTCATCATTCTCAGTCCTAAATGGTGATATAATTGAATGATTACCTGATGAATATCTTTGGCCCGTAGTGCAAAGATGGACAGGTGTTGAGATGAACATGACCACTGGTGATACTAACGAATACCCTTGGCCGTAGTGCATGTATAATTCATTGAATTAAAATATTTATTGAATGATGTTACATGGATAAAATATTGATGATGCACTTTTAAATCATAGAAGATAGTAGATTTCATGTTCTACTTGACTCTTTTAATGGATTGCTATTTCCGCTGCAGTTGCAACCCATTCTGAGTCGCCAAATACATGGTACAGAAAATAACTACAACTTCATTATTAAAATTGTCGTGCAAAATACGACAACACATATGCTGTGAGTTTTAATACAAATATTGTCTTCTAGACAATATTCAAACTCAAATAAAGTCCTCATTAAAATTATCGATACACTTTTTTACAAAATAATGAGGACTGCTAAAACAACTGTCTTGAACCATCACTCCACACCCCGACTAGTTCCCGCTATATTCTCGTCCCTTTAGAAGAAAAATGGAACAAAAAGGAAAAGGGCGACCTCAACTAGCCCAATAAAGAATATTATGACTTAGATAATGTAGAACAAATTATCCTTAGTCCTCAATAGGGAAAAATATAATACCCCAAAATCCAGTTTATTTTCACACCTGGATTCCGTACGTCACGATCTCACTATTTTCCAAGCATACATCATTCTATAGCTAAATATAACAACATACATTCTCAAATCCCAGGTTCTAATACCTTATATCCTCATTCATTACAAATAATGATAATTACATTATTCTTTACATCTTACAAGAGTGACTTTTATACCTCACCAAGGATACATAACAGTTCATTAAACTATTCTATAGTTTAATTACATTATTCTACATTACAAGTCTTGGCTTGATCTTCACGCTCATTTATATACTGAATGACACTTCATCTGGATACCGATCAACTTGATCTTTACGGGATCCTTAAGTTCTTTCTAATATCGTTCGCTGAAAATGTTTTTATTTAAAGCAAGTGTGAGCATTCAATTGCTCAGCAAGTTATAGCAGTTGAACAAACAACTTCAAGAATTTAAACATTCTTTTAAGACTTCCATAACCGAACAAAGGTTATGAAGCAGCTTGAATAATAGGAATAATTTTGATTCCTATCATTTTAAAACATTAGTCACATTCACTTTGAAATACTTTCATTCTTCTACTCTTTTTCATACACATCCTGTCTGGCTAGAATCATTAGCACAGGCTTAACAATAACAGTTCATGTATAAACAGAACATCCTCATATTGAACAGTTCAATCACAGAACAGTTCATCTCATAGAAATACCAAAGTGTTAAAATTGTGGCACAAGGCCTAATACATTCTACCACCTTATACAAATATCACACATTTGCACATAGACAAAACTTCTCAAGTTCAACATCTGAGAAGTTTAAGAAACTATCATTCATTTAAAATATGAATGAAGTTAGGAAATTTGCCTTACACACAGCTACAACTTATAGTTTACGCTGAACTGTTTACCGCAATCCCTATATAACACATAAGGAAATAGCACATACACTAATTAGTCATATACTTGACTTTACGCATTAGTTTACTTAACTTTCCTTCCTAGGGTTCGCGTTCTTATAAACTAAGTTTACGCGACTAACTTTCTTTACCGCTTTACGGCTTCATGACATACGGAGATGTCTTACTCATACGAACATCATCTTTGATGATTTATATTCTTATCTTCTTCTTATAACTCTTTTAGGACTTAGCACACATTGTGTCTTTACTAGTAGTCCATATGGTACTCTGAGTGGTTTCCCACAAACAACCAACTAACAAGTTCCCGTCTCATCTACACTGTCTTTCACAATGAGTTAGATCGGTTGCCAGTTTTGTATATACCTCCTCTTTCTGAAGGAATTATTTAGCCCAGCTCCCATATGTCAACCATCAAAGATTACTATTGTACTACAACCTAAACTCGGCTTAATTTATTCGAACCATTAAAAATATAACGTTCGTTAAGTCAATCAAGATTCAAGATGGATAAGGAAGGAATACTAAGATTTGAGAGTAGAATTTGGGTACCGCCAGTACCAGAGATTAAGGAAGAAATTTTGAGCGAGGCTCATAACTCAAGATATTTGATTCACCCTGGTAGTACCAAGATGTACCAAGATCTTCGACAATATTTTTGGTGGCCAAATTTGAAACGAGAGGTTACAGAATGTGTTGCCAAGTGCCTGACCTGTCAGAAAGTGAAAGAAGAACATCAGAGACCGAGTGGGTTACTACAACCTCTAGAGATTCCAGAATGGAAATGGGAACATATTACGATGGATTTTGTGGTTGGCCTACCGACAACTCAGAAAGGCTACGACGCAGTATGGGTTATTGTTGACCGATTGACGAAATTCGCACACTTCCTTTCCATCAAAATCAGATTCAACTTAGATCGGTTTGCAAGGTTATATGTTAAAGAGATTATTTCGAGGCACGGAGTCCCGGTGTCAATTGTCTCAAATAGAGATCCGCGCTTTACGTCGAACTTCTAGAAACGTCTACAGGAATGCATGGGTACACAGTTGCGAATGAGCACGACATATCACCCACAAACAGATGGACAGAGTGAAAGAACAATTCAGACATTAGAAGACATGTTAAGAGCTTGTATAATGGACTTTAAAAGAAATTGGGATGACCATCTACCGCTCGTAGAGTTCTGCTACAACAACAGTTATCACGCTAGTATTGACATGCCGCCTTATGAAGCATTATACGGTTAAAAGTGCAGAACTTCGCTATACTGGGATGAAGTTGGCGAAAGACAATTACTAGGCTCGAAATTGGTACAGCAGACAATAGAAATAGTTAAAGTGATCCGAACAAGATTAATAGCAGCTCAAGATAGACAGAAGAAATACGTTGATCAACATCATAAAAATGTTGAGTTTGAATCAGGTAGTTATGTGTTCTTAAAAGTCTCTCCCTAGAAGGGAAAGATCAGGTTCGGAAAGAAAGGGAAATTAAGCCCAAGATTCATTGGACCCTTTGAAGTACTGCAAAGGGTCGGAGAGGTTGCATATGAGGTAGCCTTACCTCCAGCTCTCGAGAATGTCCACAATGTTTTCCATGTTTCAGTTTTACGACCCTACAAACCCGATTATAAGCACGTGATTGAATATGAACTCCTACATTTTGACAAAGACTTATCTTACGAAGAAATTCTGTTCGGTTATCGGAAAAAGAGCAAGTTCTAAGAAATAAAGTAATACCTTCTGTTAAGGTAATTTGGAGGAACCACAACGCTGAAGAATCAACGTGGGAACTTGAAGAGAATATGATGAAGAATTATCCTCATTTATTTACTTAGATTAGTATAAGCGATTCTGGGGACAAAATCTTTGTAAGGGGGGAGAATATAATGGGACGAATTGTTTAAGTTGTGATTCTGAGGACATAATCTTTTTAAGGGGGGAAAGATATGACAACCGAGATTTTTGTAATTTAATTTTAATATTTATTGAATTGAATAAATATTTTTCGATGAATTAATTATTAGATTAAATAATTAATTGATGAAATTGTGGTAGATTAATTTAATTATATGTGTTACATTTATTAAATTAATGTGGAGAATTTTTATTATTCGAAGTATGTAATTATGTGAGCTTATTGAATTAAATGAAATATTTAATAAGACTAATGCTATTTTAATTAATTTAATAATTAATTAGAGATTTAATAATGTGACATAATTAATAAATGAGAAATTATTATATGTTATTTAAAATAAATTAAATAAGACATTTGATTTATTGTGCAATTGGACGTGACATGATTTAAACTATATTGTAAAATTTTAATTAAATTAAATGGGTGTAAGCCTTTTTAAGGCTAGCCAAACATGGCATTAGTGAAGGTTAGGAGCAGTTAACCCATGACTGGGTAACTGACCACCACCACGCCAGTTCTTTTACGCATTAGGCGTATTATTTTGCTTTTCACGTATGCTAAGTTAATTAAAAGTTGAGAGCTCAGAGAGAATTCAGAGGAATTGTGGGAGAAACTCTGTAATTGAAGTAGTATCTGAAAAAGGGATTTTATCTTTACTCATTCACGCTTTGGGTAATCTCTTCAACCCAATTTCTATTTTACGTCATTAAGATTTCATGAATATGGCTTTCAATTTTTCTGTAAAGTCTCTGTAAATTGGAAATTGTGTTGTTTATGTGGATATATGTGATAATATGTTAGCATAGCATGTTTTACTATGTATTATAGATTTCCATATCATCAGTTTCATAATATTATAACGTATATTATTGCTTCAAAGTTATAGAGTATAGAATATGGCCATATGGCCCTTATACGTAAATTTAATATGTCAAACATACATTGTTTCGTAGAATTCACACTTGTATATAATTATGCATGTTAAAACGAAGAAAACAAACCTTGAATGAATGGATTTGGGATTATAACGAATCCGTAGTGTTGATTTTTATGTTTTGTGTTCAAAACCTCCAAGAACATCAAGAACATTGAAAATTTCATGTTTTAATTCTGTAATTATGTGTTTTAATTGGTTAAAATAATTCTATAAAGGTTGGGTAATGATTATGTATGAATTCTAGTATGTGGGTATGTTTAATTTGATGAATTTAATGATCAAGTAATGATAATTTCGCCTGATTCTGTGTTCTTCGCGAACTAGAAATTTAGAAATTGGAGTTCCACGTCGCGACGCCAACTCCATGCTTAAGTTTAAGACCATGCACCACCGCCAGCATAAATCTTTGAGATTAAACCTAGCAGATGGCAAGCCATGCCACTTAGCAGAATGGTCCAGAAATGAATTTTTTTAAATGCTCAAGTCTAGCAATGTGATAGTAACTTAATCTAATGAACATAAAATTAGGTTAAACGTATAATGAGATGTTAAAATAAATTCTTAACATGTTAACAACACATTTATGTGTAAATTGAATGATCGAATGCATAGTTAGCATATTGTTCATGAAGTGTAAATTATGTGACAATGAGTATAGTAGTTGACTAAGTATAGTCATAATTCGAGTTAGACAAAAAGAATGAACGTATGATGATTAGTTACATTATAATTGACTGGTACTGTGAACGTAAATGATATGTAGGATTAAATCAAGGAACGAGTATAATTAACGTGTAATCTACGCATGAGGTAAGTTTCCTAACCCTACTCATTATCTTTATATGAGCTTATAAGTTGTCTCTTTACATCGAGCAAATTCTCGTTATTATTGATCTAGTACATTTTATTATATTAAAATGTATTAATCTTTCAAAGTATGATTCTGCTATACAATAATTATTCTATTGTATACCTTTTGAGATTGCTATTCAATTTCAAATTATTAGTTACTATTGAACTTTGTTAGACTAGTGAACCCTTAATGATTCGACTAGTCCATAGTTGATGAGCATTCTAAATTTCAGAACCCTTGATGAATTATCCAAACCAAACTTCCTTTGGTGCGGACTCTAATGTCAAACTGAGATGAACAACCATGTATATGGGATTACTTATGCGTTAGTGTTAAGATATTGTGCACAGTATGGTACTAAGGGCTGATCCCCCTAAGTACGAAAAGAAGAGTCCATAGTCTTATTACTGTTAAAGGTTTCAAGTATAAACACTTTGCGACGCTCCCAAAATAGGTATACATCACCCATCTTGAGTCGCCAAATACATGGTACAAAATTCAAATACAACTTAATAATACAGCTGTCGTGTAAAATACGACAAAACGTAAACTGAGATTTTTTATAAGAATCTTGTCATCTAGACAATATCCACACTCAAAAGATTCCTTATTATAATTATTTTCACACTATTTAACAGAATAGTGAGGACTACTAATACTATCATCTAGACCGTCACTCCGTTCCCAGACTAGTCCCGACTACGTTCTCATTTCCTGAAGAGAACAATGAAAGAAAGGGTGAGCTCAACTAGCCCAGTAAGAAATATTATGACTAAGATAATTCAGAATAAATTATCGTTAGCTTTCAACAGTGTTAAACTGATAAAATATAACAAACATCAAGTTTAACTGCAGCGGAACAAACAATCCATTAAAAGAGTCAAGTAGAGAATAAAATCTACTATCTTTTATGATTTAAAAGTTTTTCATCACTTTTATCACGAGACTCGACAATAAATAATCCACATCATCGAATCACCCCTGCATTATGGCCAAGGATATTCTTTAGTATCACGACCACAAATTATCTATGCACTATGGGCCAAGGATATTCGTGTATTCATTAATGGTCATGATCATGCCATAAAACAATTCATCTTTTCACCCTTGGCCGAAGAGAATCTATAGCCATAATCATACCAAAAACTGTCCATCAATGCATTACGGGCCAATGAGGACTTTTTCCACATCATTTGTAACATTACGGTCATGATTATACCGAATAATCCCTGGTCATAATCATATCAAGTCCATCTATGCACTAAAGGCCACAAATGACTTTCAATATAATATAAACATGAGGATGATGACAATGACATAATAATTCAATAAAACAAGTTCAAGAATTAATTTATCCAGGAATCAATAACATCCAAATTGTCAACATGATACTTCTTTGTAGAGTAAAATTCAAGAATGCTCAGAAGAATATTTCCATGAAAAAATACTGGATGAAGCGCAAATATCAATGATATTTCACAAATTTCCTGGAGTATAGAAGCCAAAACTTTAACCAACTGAGTATAATAGAATATATGAAACTGCAAATGGATATTCGCCTCCATGTGGTAATCCACTTAGACAGATCATTTCCACAATTTAATAAGTAATGAATACAAAGGATCATTCACCATGCATGAGATAATCCACATAGACAAGTTATTCCAACAGAATAATAAAGAATGGAATAACAGAAGAAATCACCATGCATGCGATAAACCGCACAGACAGATTATTCCAACAGAATATTAAAGAAATGGAACCAGATCATGCGTAAACGCACAGACAGGATATTCTAACAGAATAATAAATAACGGAACCAGGTCATGAGTAAACGCACCGACAGGATGTTCCAACAGAATAATAAAGAATGGAATAACAAAAGACTTCACCAGGCATGTGATAGACCGCGCAGATAGGTTATTCCAATAGAATAATAAATAATGGAACTAGGTCAGGCGTAATACGCACTGATAGGATATTCCAACAGAATAATAAAGAATGGAATAACAGAAGAATTTTACCATGTATGCGGTACTTCGTATAAACAGGTTATTCTAACATAATAATAAGTAATGGAATAACAGAAGAATTTCACCAAGTATAGGGTAGTCCGCGTATACAGGTTATTCCTACAGAATAATAAAGAATGGAATAACAGAAGTTCTCTTCATGAATACAAAAGAAATAATACCCCTTACGAGTACAACAAATAATATCCCTTACTTTTGAAAGAAGAGTACTCCGACTAGTAGGGCGAGGATATACTCGAAGAAAACTTGCACTATGCTCAAAGCTTTCTTAAACTCTAAAGAAATACGCTCAAGATTATAGAAGAAGAACTCTCTCTATAGTTTCTCTCTCTATAGTTTTAGTGAATTCGTAAGAAATAATGAAGGAATCAGCTTCTATTTATAGGAGAATGGACTGCATAGTAACTAATTCATAAACGGTCCAGATTGATTTACTTTTAAATGGACGATCCAGAATGATTTAATAAAATATTCTAATAAAACAAAATCTTTTAAATAAAATATAATATATTCTATTTATAATCTAATAAAATGAATAACTTTATAAAAGTATTCATTTTTATACAAAAAGATCTTACTATGCAAAATACTATGCAGTAATTATATACAACACTATGCATAATAAAATATAATATATTCTAATTATTGTCTAATAAAACAAATAACTTTATAAAAGTATTCTGCATTTTATATAAAAAGATTTTACTATGCAAAATACTATGCTTAATAGAATATAATATATTCTATTTATAGTCTAATAAAACTAATAACTTTATAAAAGTATTTTGTTTTATATAAAAGCTTTTCTATTTTATTACATTTATAATACTAATAAAACAAAACCGAGTGACTTATCACGTAAGCATCAATAATCAATACCGTGGTGCTACTATGCAACCAATGCCAGACATCGCATTTTTTACTTTACTACTGAGTAGTTCAACAAAGATTAATCAGTAAAACTTCCACCATTATTTTCATAAAATACTTTTGTCGTTTTCTCAATCCGACAATAATTCCATTGCGGGGTCCACCAATGATTGTGCTGTTGTACGAATATTCCCTGATAAAACGAATATTCCCCGACCAATCGAATATTATATAACAACTTGCATACTTTGCAAAATTTATAAATACTACCCATAACTATAACGTTATATCAAATCCACACCATAATATTCAAAAAATTATTTCGAGAAAATTAAATATTTATTCATAAAATCTGGGGTCTCACAATCTCCCCTCCTTATGGAATTTCGCCCTCGAAATTACGTACGTACCTGGTATGCCGAACAAATGAGGACACTTCATCAGATTCTAACTCTTGAGGTATAAGCTTTGAGCGTAAAATATATTTCAAGATTTTAACAGGTACGTCTTCATATGTTAAATCTTCCGCTATCTCGTCCGGTTCTAAATTAATAATATGGTTCGGGTCATCCACATATTTACGTAACATCGGTACGTTAAAAATGTTATGAACACGCGACATACTTGGCGGTAAAACGAGTCTATAATCCACAGTTCCTACTCGATCGAGGATTTCAAATGGGTCAATTAAATCGAGGGTTGAGATTTCCTCTCTTCGTCAATTTTTGCTTCTAGAATAACGCCCTCTTAAACCTTCTTTAGTCATCAGCTCCGGGTGTGTAGCTTGAGCGGATTTAACTTTATCGATTAAAGTCAATTCTAATCGTATATTCGTTATCTTCACGTGGGTTCCTAGAGTCTTTAACTCTATCTTCATCATTTGTAAGTTGTACGAAATGGGTCTTTGTGTTAACAACATCACACTCGTAAACGCATATGATCTTTTACTCAATGCATCAGCTACCACGTTCACTTTGTCACGATGGTATTGAATGGTACGATCGTAATCTTCAACAGCTTGAGCCAACGTCTTTGGCGCATGTTACGTTTGTTTTAGTTGAAGAAATATTTAAGGGTTTTAGAAATGGGTTTTGTACTGGGGTCAATACAAAATTCGATTTCACGCTCTATGGTAGGCTAAGAAGTCTTCAAGAATATGTCAAGAATTTATTAACAATAGAAATATAATTCACAATTGTGACTCTCATCCAAGACTTGGATAACACATCACATTGATACCTATCAACTTGCCATCGTTATTCACAACGTCCCCTACAAAAAGTTTGGCTTCGGTGCATTCCACATAAGGAAGTCAACAACGAAAGGACCGGGGCTCTTTACTTATGGCTTGATATGACAATAATTGACTTTAGTGGTTTGGTTGCTTGAATTCGCATAACAGGTTGGTTAGGAATATGAAAGCTAACAACCTTACTAAAAGCATGATGAGTAGTTAACCAATCGATTCCTAAAATCACATCAAAGGCAAGTATTTTCAAAGAGATAAGATCGACAGGTAACATGAAAGTGTTGATTTGAATCAAACAAGATTTATAAATAGTGGAGGTAACGAAGGTTTCTCCCAACTGAGTTTCAACAGATAAAGCAAAGTCTACCTTTTCCAGAGTTAAATTCAAACATTGAACACAACTAGGTGAAATAAAAGAGTGAGTAGAACCGTTATCTAACACGGTATAGACTTCACAAGAGTTTATGACTAACATACTCGTGATAATTTTATTCAGGTTCCTCGTCACGAAAAAAAATGCTCTCTCTTAAACTACCGACTTTGGCTTGTCTGGGACATCCTTTAACATCACTATCCCAGCTGGACTTGACTTCACCATTACCACAAAATCGAGCTAGGTGACCTTCTCTTCCACAATTAATACACGCTTTGGATTGCTGCATACAGTTTGGACGGATGTGTCCCTCCTGTCCGCATTTAAAACATACGACTGGTGGTCATTCTTCTTCCTTTGAAACGGGTGCTGCTGCCGACGTCTTCACGTCATTGTTGAACATTCTCTTCTTGAAATGTCCATTCTCATTATTTTGGCCATGATTACCACCGAAGTGGCTACCATTTCTGGCATGTTGATTCCCTCCATGCTTATTGTCACCGCTTTGATGACTGTTATCACCGGTATTATCATTTTACTGGCTGTACTCTTTTGGTTGGGTTGACTCATTATCGCGCTCCAATAACTAAACCCTATTAACAACATCTGAATACAAACACAGTTTGTGAGAGATAAGATATTGATGTATCTCAGGTTTCAAACCACTTAGAAACATTCACGTCATTCTCTCCTCATTATCAACCAAATGGGATGCAAATCGAGACAACTCGGCAAACTTGGCTTCGTACTGCGACACGGTCATGTTATTTTGCTCCAACTTGATAAACTCCACCTCCTTCATATGACGAATACTTTCAGAAAAGTACTTGTCATTGAACAGCTCTTGGAACTTCTCCCAAGACATCTTGAGTGCATCAGGCTGGGTTACATTTTACAGATTCCAACCAATAATCTGCCTCTTCACGCAACATAAAGGTGGCAAAGGGAACTTTTTTCTCCTTGGAGCATCCCAAGACATCAAATATCTTGGTGATCTGCTTTAACCACGTCTCTGCCTTAAGTGGTTCTGGCTTTCCCAAAAACTCCGGTGGTCCCATCTCCTTGAATTGCTTAGCGGTGACCGACCGTGGGTTGCCATTATTTTTACATGCATTACGAATAGGAGCTGCCTTCGCCTGATGTTGCATGAATTCTAAAAAGCTCCTAAACGTATCGCCGTTCAATTAATTGATCGATGTTGTTGTTTACGGGAGGATTATCGCCATCCTGCTGCATTATCATCCTCGAATATTGATCTGTGGAGACTCAATCTGTCTCTCATGCTCCATTGCTTATCTCAATATTTTCGATGCCATTTTCAAATCGCCACAAAACAAGGGTTAATTAACATATCACATATTATCTCTATACTCTGATCGACCAATTAAATACCAAATAAACTTAGGTAGGTCATACTAGCGAAGGAATTCCCTCTCCCTCCTAGTTCTTGTCTCACATCTCACCAGGATCATATCCTAAGCTTTGATACCAACCGTGACGCCCCCAAAATAGGTATACATCACCCATCTTGAGTCGCCAAATACATGGTACAAAATTCAAATACAACTTAATAATACAATTGTCGTGTAAAATACGACAAAACGTAAACTGAGAGTTTTAATAAGAATATTGTCATCTAGATAATATCCACATTCAAAAGAGTCCTTATTACATTTATTTTCACACTATTTAATGTAAATAGTGAGGACTACTAATGCTATCATCCGGACCATCACTCCGCTTCCCCGACTAGTCCCTTACGCTTCTCATTTCCTCAAGAGAACAATGAAAGAAAGGGTGAGCTCAACTAGCCCAGTAAGAAATATTATGACTAAGATAATGCAGAATAAATTATCGTTAGCCTTCAACAGTGTTAAACTAATAAAATATAACAAACATCAAGTTTAACTGCATCGGAACAAGCAATCCATTAAAAGAGTCAAGTAGAGAATAAAATCTCCTATCTTTTATGATTTAAAAAGTTTTTCATCACTTTTATCGATGAGACTTAGCTTAATAAATAATCCACATCATCGAATCACCCCTGGACTACGGCCAAGGATATTCTTTAGTATCACGACCACAAATTATCCATGTACTATGGGCCAAGGATATTCGTGTATTCATTAATGGTCATGATCATGCCATAAAACAATTCATCTTTGCACCCTTGGCTGAAGAGAATCCATAGCCATAATCATACCAAAAACTGTCCATCAATGCATTATGGGCCAATGAGGACTTTTTCCACATCATTTGTAACATTACGGTCATGATTATACCGAATAATCCTTGGTCATAATCATATCAAGTCCATCTATGCACTAAAGGCCATAGATGACTTTCAACATAATATAAACATGAGGATGATGACAATGACATAATAATTCAATAAAACAAGTTCAAGAATTAATTTATCCAGGAATCAATAACGTCCAAATTGTCAACATGATACTTCTTTGTAGAGTAAAATTCAAGAATGCTCAGAAGAATATTTCCATGAAAAGATACTGGATGAAGCGCAAATATCAATGATATTTCACTAATTTCCTGGAGTATAGAAGCCAAAACTTTAACCAACTAAGTATAATAGAATATATGAAACTGCAAATGGATTTTCGTCGCCATGCGTTAATCCACTTAGACAGATCATTTCCATAATTTAATAAGGAATGAATACAAAGGATCATTCACTATGCATGTGATAATCCACATAGACAGGTTATTCCAACAAAATAATAAAGAATGGAATAACAGAAGAAATCACCATGCATGCGATCTACACAGACAGGTTATTCCAACAGAATATTAAAGAAATGGAACCAGGTCATGCGTAAGCGCATACGTATGTGATATTCAAATGAATAATAAATAATGGAACCAGTCATGTATAAACGCGATCGGCGAATGTTCCAATGTAATAATAAAGAATGGAATAGCAAAAGACTTCACCGAGCATGCGATAGGCCAGCATAGGCAGTTATTCCAACGTAATAATAAATAATGGAACCAGTGTCGGACGTAATCGCACCTTCTGAGGATATTCCAACGTAATACTAAAGAATGGAATAATGTAAGAATTTCACCATGTATGCGGTTTGTTTAAACAAAGTTATTCCAACATAATAATAAGGAATGGAATAACAGAAGAATTTCACCAAGTATAGGGTAGTCCGCGTATACAGGTTATTCCAATAGAATAATAAAGAATGGAATAACAGAAGTTCTCTTCATGAATACAAAAGAAATAATACCCCTTACGAGTACAACAAATAATATCCCTTACTTTTGAAAGAAGAGTACTCCGACTGGTAGGGCGAGGATATACTCGAAGAAAACTTGCACTATGCTCAAAGCTTTCTTAAACTCTAAATAAATACACTTAAGATTATAGAAGAAGAACTCTATCTATAGTTTCTCTCTCTAGAGTTTCAGTGAATTCGTAAGAAATAATGAAGGAATAAGCTTCTATTTATAGGAGAATGGACTGCATAGTAACTAATTCATGAACGGTCCGGATTAATTTACTTTTAAACAGACGGTCCAGATTGATTTAATAAAATATTCTAATAAAATAAAATCTTTTAAATAAAATATAATATATTCTATTTATAATCTAATAAAACGAATAACTTTATAAAAGTATTATGTTTTATATAAAAAGATTTTACTATACGCAAAACACTATATCAGTAATCATGCAACACTATGCATAATAAAATATAATATATTCTAATTATTGTCTAATAAAACAAATAATTTTATAAAAGTATTCTGTTTTATATAAAAAGATTTTACTATGCATAATAGAATATAATATATTCTATTTATAGTCTAATAAAATGAATAACTTTATAAAAGTATTCTGTTTTATATAAAAAGCTTTTTTGTTTTATTACATTAATAATACTAATAAAAAAAACTGTGTGACTTATCACGTAAGCATCAATAATCAATACCGTGTCCTACTATGCAACCACGCGTATTACTGTACTTTTACTCCCGAGTAGTTTAATAGTATTAACGGTAAAACTTCTGCCGTTATTTTCATAAAATACTTTAGTCGTTTTCTCAATCCGACAATAATTCCGTTGCGGGGTCCACCAATGATTGTGTCGTTGTACGAATATTCCTTGATAAAACGAATATTCCCCGACCAATCTAATATTATATAACAACTTGCATACTTTGAAAAATTTATAAATATTACCCACAACTATAATATTATATCAAATCCACACCATAATATTCAAAAAATTATTTCAAGAAAATTAAATATTTATTCATAAAATCTGGGGTCTCACACACTTGACAACCTAGGACATAGTTCAAGGTCTTATGACCCTCAGAAGTTCTTTTGTTTCTTGTTATTCATTCTTGATTCAAAAGCTGAGTTTTCATGTTTTCGAAGCCTTTGATTTATTCGCATGTTATTATTTCTTTGTTATATTGTTACACTTGTGGGAAATCGTGCTCACTTTTGCGTAATAATAACATTGTAGTTAAGAACGAAAGATCAGACGAGCCTTCCACTAGTAAAGGCAAGGGCAAGGTTAACAAATGAGGAAGACTTGTTATTTAAGACTTGATGTGTATTTATTTACAGACTTGATGTTATTTAAGACTTGTTATTGTTTATGATTCCTCACAGATGTTTAAGGTTAGAGTGACCTGGGATTGTATTTTATGCAGATGATCTAACCCCATAAGGGGAGATTTATTTATTTAATTCTATCTATTGCATGGTTTGTTTTTATTTATGGGTAGATAAATAGATGATATTTGTATAGTAAACACTAAATCCTGCAGAAATGGAAGTACCCGGATTTGGGGGTGTCACAGGTTGGTATCAAAGCTGTAGGTTATGAACCTTAGGTGGGGGGAACAACCTTAGGTAGTAGCCTTATAGGAGATTGAGAACATAGTGGTGGTAAACTCTTATCGAGTTATAAGAAATGAATTTCTTAATTCATTGAAGATAACAAAAGACTTTATGTGCTTATGTGTTAAAGTATGTGTTCGCTAGCACGGATTAGTAACTAAAACTTAAAATTTTGTTGTCAGGATGTCGGATGTTAGAGAAGCTAGTCGAGCTGGGGAGGAGGAACCCCGAGTACCTACAGAGGAGAAGCCCCGAGACATTCATGTCGTCAGGGAACAGTTGGTACAGAGAGAGCCATCTCCTATGATCACTGTTGTTGGTCGGGAGCATGAGCCTGAGACTGATGCAGAGGAGGATTCTGATGAAGAAAAGGAGGAAGAAGAGTTGCCCCCGAACTCCATTGATGCTGAGATGTATGATGCGCTTTATGATCGTAACATAGAGTTGCAAGACACTGTTCAAGAGCTGAAGGAGCGGACTATTATCCAGCAGATTACCATCGAGCAGAAGGATGGGGAAACTGTGACTCTTTACACACGTTTGGGAAACGTGGAGTGGGATTTGGTTCATGAGAAGGGTCAAACCGAGGAGAAGTCCGAAGAAATAAAAAAGTTGAAGAAGGATCTGAAAGAGAGCTCAGAAAGGCTGGCCATGCAGCAGGAAGAATTTGGGTAAAAGAGAGTCACGTCGTGCTGATCTTGCTGAAGAGGATTGTTGTGCAAAGAAGGCTAAGCTTGGGGAGACGTAACTCTACACTTCACAATGCAATGGATGCAACCCAGGATCTAGTTATGAAGTATCCAATCCAGTTTGAAGGTCTACCATCATATATGCTAGATCGCAGGACGATGGCACACATCACATGGAAGAAGAACGTGGCAAGGCTATTCAGTGCCTTAACAGGCAGTGATAGGATTAGTTTAATTATGTGAAACCTATCTGGTAGTTAATGATGTAAATTTTGATGTGATTATAAACAAAGGAATATTTTAATGTTTTAAATCCTGTAGATTCTTTATCTCGGGATAGTTGATGTAAATAGCATTAATGCTATCGTATGATGTTAAAACTTTTGAATTAAATAAAATGTCAGAATTTATTCGTGATAATGTGTTAAGTGAATTATGATTAAATGTTTTAGTTAAGCCTTAAATGTTTAAGGGATTGAATAAAGACTTAATAAGCGTATTTTCTTAACAGAAATATGCCGCCTAGAAGAAGACAAAACTGTCAACAAGCTGAAGGAGAACCGATGAATAACAACAACGACGCCAATGATAACCTTGTTCAGCAGTTAGTGAACCTATTAGCCGGAGCAATTAACAATCAACCACAAGCTCCGCCAAACACATCGTTTAAGGATTTCAAGGCGGTGGGACCGCCAGAGTTTAAGGGTTCCATAAACCCAATTGAGGCTCAAACCTGGGTTATGGAGATGGAGAAGGTGTTTGATGTCGCTAGAGTAAGAGAAGACCAGAAAACCGCATACGCAACATTCATGCTTCAAGTCTGCCGCTTATTGGTGGCGAGCAAACAAAAAATGCGGGAGGAGAAGGTGTAATAACCTGGGAGAGATTCAAGGAGATGTTTTTCAAGATGTATTTTCAGACCAGTTCGCAAAACCAAATGGAAGTTCAGTTTTTGGAGTTAAAACATGGGAGTATGTCTATAGTAGATTATGTGGCAAGGTTCAACGAGTTGGCTAGGTTTGCCACATACCAAGTGCATACTGATGAGAGGAAGGCAAGACATTTCGAAGCGGTGGACCGAAGCCTCAGTTGTATAGCAAGGTGTCAATGTTCCAATTGAACACTTTTGCTGGAGTGTTAGAGAAGGCCATACTCGCTGAAGGTGGAAGCGATGCAGTAACTAAATATAATCAGGATCAGAAGAAGAAAAAGAGTGAGAATGAATGAATTAACAAGACTGGTAGGAGTAGCACGAGGGGTAGTCATAATCAGAAGAGAAAGTGGTCTGATAACTCGTCAGCTGGAAATCAACAAGGAGGGAAGAAGAAGAAGATCGAAGCGTGCCAAACCTGCAGAAAAGCTCATCTGGTAGTTTGCATGAAGGGAAAACGAGTGTGCTACAATTGTGGTCAGGAAGGCCATATAGCACCTAACTGTCCTAACCCAAAGAAGGATGCCTTCTTCACTTGTGGCTCAAAGGATCATCTCGCAAGTGATTGTCCTAAGAAGGGATCTGGAGGGACGGGATCAGGAGGGAATAGAGGAAATAACGGTGGAAGCACTCTGACTATCGCAGGACCAACTGCAACCAACCGACACGACCGCCAGAGCATTCAACATGACGGTCAGGAGGATGCGCTGCCGTCTCGTGATATGGTGTCGTATAATCTGATCAATAAAGTTAATGCTTATGTATTATTTGATTAAATGCTACTTGTTCATTTATATCCGATGACTTTGCTAAGAACTTAGAATTTCTTAAGGACGAGTTAGAATACCCCATGAACATAGAAATTGCGAATAGAGAAATCATCCTTGTTAAGTATGTACATAAGAACTGTAGAGTGGATATTAAGGGTAATATCATGAACGTAGATCTTATCCTTATTCGACTTGGGGAATTCGACGTTATTTTGGGTATGGACTGGTTATCCAATTATGGGGCGGTAATTGACTGCCAGAAGAAGCGTATTAACCTTATGACTCAAATCGAAGGTTATGTTTTATGCTGACAAGTCGCCTAGACAAGCGAGTTGTCGGCGATGATGCGAGCCGAGAGGTTGTTAAGGCGAAAGGTCGTGTATGATATCTAGCTTACATAGTCGATAGTCGTAAAGAGAATCTGAAAATAGAGGAGATACCAGTAGTGAGAGATTTTACAGACGTATTTTCGGATGATTTGCCAGGACTTCCTCCAGATAGAGTAGTTGAATTTGTGATCGATTTGGCTCTAGGAACGACCCCAATATCGAAGGCACCGTACCGAATGGCACCGGTAGAGATGAAAGAACTGATGGTCCAACTACAAGAATTACTGGACAAGAAGTATATCCAACCAAGCGTATCATCATGGGGAGCGCTGGTTTTATTTATGAAGAAGAAGGATGGGACAATGCAGCTTTGCATCGACTATAGAGAACTGAATAAGGTCATAATTAAAAATAGATATCCATTACTTCGAATCGACGATCTGTTCGATCAGTTAAAGGGAGCAAGATACTTTTCAAAGATAGACTTGAGAAGTGGTTATCATCAACTAAAGGTGAGACCAGAGGATGTATCGAAGACAGCGTTCAGAACACGATACGGTCACTACAAATTTTTGGTAATGTCATTTGGTCTAACGAATGCTCATGCAGCATTTATGGGCTTAATGAATGGAGTGTTCAAGCCGTTTTTGGACAAATTCGTAGTGGTATTATAGATGATATTTTGGTATATTCAAAAACTAAGGAAGAACATGAAGAGCATTTGAGGGTGACGTTAGAGACATTGAGGAGGGAGAAGTTGTATGCCAAGTTTTTGAAATGTGAATTCTGTATTGAAAGAGTACAATTTCTTGGACATGTGATCGATAGGGATGGAATTTCGGTGGATCCCTCCAAAGTCGGTCGCGTGATTAATCGGGATCAAATTGAAGACACCGCCGTAAGTAAGAATTTTTCTTGGATTGGCAGGTTATTACAGAAGATTCATTCAGGATTTTTCCAAGATCGCAACTCCGTTGACAAATTTGACTAGAAAATCGGTGAAATTTGTTTGGACGGAGAAGTGTGAGGAAAGCTTTTAAGAATTAAAGAAGAGGTTGAGTTCAACACATGTGTTATCTTTTCCAGATAATACAGGAAATTTTGTGGTTTATAGTGATGCATCGCATAAAGGACTTGGTTGTGTGCTTATGCAGAATGGTAAAGTCATTGCGTATGCGTCACGACAATTGAAGGATTATGAGAAGGGGTATCCGACCCACGACTTGGAGTTAGCTGTAGTGGTTTTCGCTTTGAAAATCTGGAGGCACTATCTCTATGGGGAGAAGTGTGAAATATATACAGACCACAAGAGTCTGAAATATATTTTTACACAGAAAGACTTGAACATGCGCCAAAGACGGTGGTTGGAGTTAATTAAGGACTACGATTGTGAGATTCTATACCATCCGGGTAAGGCAAATGTGGTTGCCGACACCTAAAGTAGAAAGGGTCAGGAGAAACTGATGATCTTGGCCGATCAGGAGGAGTTAATTTCAGCAATGAAAAAGCTGGAATTGGAAGTGAAGTGTCCTATGGAGATTGATGAGAAGCTATTTCAGATGCAATCTGGTACAACTCTACTAGACAAGGTTAAGGAGGCTCAACTTCAGGATGACGAATGTAAAACGGTGAAAAAGAAGATATCCAAAGGAAACGAATCAAGATTCAAGATGGATATGGAAGGAATACTAAGATTTGAGAGTAGAATTTGGGTACCGCCAGTACCAGAGATTAAGAAAGAAATTTTGAGCGAGGCTCACAACTCAAGATATTCGATTCACCCTGATAGTACCAAGATCTTTGTCAACATTTTTGGTGGCCAAATTTGAAATGAGAGGTTGCAGAATGTGTTGCCAAGTGCCTGGTATGTCAGAAAGTGAAAGCAGAACATCAGACACCGAGTGGGTTACTACAACCTCTAGAGATTCTAGAATGGAAATGGGAACATATTACGATGGATTTTGTGGTTGGCCTACCAACAACTCAGAAAGGCTATGACGCAGTATGGGTTATTGTTGACCGATTGATGAAATCCGCACACTTCCTTTCGATCAAAATTAGATTCAACTTAGATCAGTTGGCAAGGTTATATGTTAAAGAGATTATTTTGAGGCACGGAGTCCTGGTGTCAATTATCTCAGATAGAGATCCGCACTTTACGTCGAACTTCTTGAAACGTCTACAGGAATGCATGGGTACACAGTTGCAAATGAGCACAGCATATCACCCACAAACAGATGGACAGAGTGAAAGAACAATTCAGACATTAGAAGACATGTTAAGAGCTTGTATAATGGACTTTAAAGGAAATTGGGATGACCATCTACCGCTCATAGAGTTCAGCTACAACAACAGTTATCACGCTAGTATTGGCATGCCGCCTTATGAAGCGTTATACGACAGAAAGTGCAGAACTCCGCTATACTGGGATGAAGTTGGCGAAAGACAATTACTAGGCCCAGAATTATTGCAGTAGACAACAGAAATAGTCAAAGTGATCCGAACAAGATTAATAACAGCTCAAGATAGACAGAAGAAATACGCTGATCCACATCATAAAAATGTTGAGTTTGAATCGGGTAGTTATGTGTTCTTAAAGGTCTCTCCCTGGAAGGGAAAGATCAGGTTCGAAAAGAAAGGGAAATTAAGCCCAAGATTCATTGGACCCTTTGAAGTACTGCAAAGGGTCGGAGAGGTTGAATATGAGGTAGCCTTACCTCCAGCTCTCGAGAATGTCCACAATGTTTTCCATGTTTCAGTTCTACGACCCTACAAACCCGATTATAAACACGTGATTGAATATGAACTCCTACATTTTGACAAAGACTTATCTTACGAAGAAATTTCTGTTCAGATTGTCGACCGAAAAGATCAAGTTCTAAGAAATAAAGTAATACCTTCTATTAAGGTAATTTGGAGGAACCACAACGCTGAAGAATCAACGTGGGAACTCGAAGAGAATATGATGAAGAATTATCCTCATTTATTTAATTAGATTAGTATAAGCGATTCTGGGGACAAAATCTTTGTAAGGGGGGAGAATATAATGGGACGAATTGTTTAAGTTGTGATTCTGAGGACATAATGTTTTTAAGGGGGGAAAGATATGACAATCGAGATTTTTGTAATTTAATTTTAATATTTATTGAATTGAATAAATATTTTTCGATGAATTAATTATTAGATTAAATAATTAATTGATGAAATTATGGTAGATTAATTTAATTATATATGTTACATTTATTAAATTAATGTGGAGAATTTTTATTATTCAAAGTGTGTAATTATGTGAGCTTATTGAATTAAATAAAATATTTAATAAGCTTAATGTTATTTTAATTAATTTAATAATTAATTATAGATTTAATAATGTGACATAATTAATAAATGAGAAATTATTATATGTTATTTAAAATAAATTAAATAAGACATTTGATTTATTGTGCAATTGGACGTGACATGATTTAAACTATATTGTAAAATTTTAATTAAATTAAATGGGTGTAAGCCTTTTTAAGGCTAGGTAAACATGGCATTAGTGGAGGTTGGGAGCAGTTAACCCATGACTGGGTAACTGACCACCACCACGCCAGTTCTTATATGCATTAGGCGTATTATTTTGCTTTTCACGTATGCTAAGTTAATTAAAAGTTGAGAGCTCAGAGAGAATTCAGAGGAATTGTGGGAGAAACTCTGTAATTGAAGTAGTATCTGAAAAAGGGATTTTATCTTTACTCATTCACGCTTAAGATTAGGCCTAGCAGTGGCGCCGCAGTGCCACTTAGCCGAATGGTCCAAAAATGAATTTTTTTGAATGCTCAAGTCTAGCAATGTGATAGTAACTTAATCTAATGAACATAAAATTAGGTTAAACGTGTAATGAGATGTTAAAATAAATTCTTAACATGTTAACAACACATTTATGTGTAAATTGAATGATTGAATGCATAGTTAGCTTATTGTTCATGAAGTGTAAATTATGTGACAATGAGTATAGTAGTTAACTAAGTATAGTCATAATTCGAGTTAGACAAAAAGAATGAACGTATGATGATTAGTTACATTATAATTGACTGGTACTGTGAACGTAAATGATATGTAGGATTAAATCAAGGAACGAGTATAATTAACGTGTAATCTACGCACGAGGTAAGTTTCCTAACCCTACTCGTTATCTTTATATGAGCTTATAAGTTGTCTCTTTACATCGAGCAAATTCTCGTTATTATTGATCTAGTACATTTTATTATATTAAAATGTATTAATCTTTCAAAGTATGATTCTGCTATACAATAATTATTCTATTGTATACCTTTTGAGATTGCTATTCAATTTTAAATTATCAGTTACTGTTGAACTTTGTTAGACTAGTGAACCCTTAATGATTCGACTAGTCCATAGTTGATGAGCGTTCTAAATTTCAGAACCCTTGATGAATTATCCAAACAAAACTTCCTTTGGTGCGGACTCTAATGTCAAACTGAGATGAACAACCCTGTATAGGGGATTACTTATGCGTTAGCGTTAAGATATTGTGCATGATGATGGTACTAAGTAATTTGATCCCCTAAGTACGAGAAGAAGAGTCCATAGTCTTACGATCATTAAAGGTTTCAAGTATAAACACTTGACAACCTAGGACATAGTTCAAGGTCTTATGACCCTCAGAAGTTCTTTTGTTTCTTGTTATTCATTCTTGATTCAAAAGCTGAGTTTTCATGTTTCAGAAGCCTTTGATTTATTCGAATGTTATTATTTCATTGTTATATTATTATACTTGTGGGCAATCGTGTTCACTCTTGCGTAATAATAACATTGCGCTTAAGAACGAAAGATCGGATTTAGCCTTCCACTAGTAAAGGCAAGGCAAGGTTAACAAATGAGGAAGACCTGTTGTTATTTAAGACTTGACGTGTATTTATTTACAGACTTGATGTTATTTAAGACTTGCTATTATTTATGATTCCGCATAGATGCTTAAGGTTAGAGTGACTTGGGATTATATTTTATGCAGATGATTTAACCCCATAAGGGGAGATTTATTTATATTATTCTATCTATTGCATGGTTTGTTTTTATTTATGGGTAGATAAATAGATGATATTTGTACAATGAACACCAAATCCTGTGGAAATGGAAGTACCCAGATTTGGGGGTGTCATAGTCTAAGTCATACAGTCTTTTGTATACTCAGAACGACCATTCAATATTAATTCTACGCATTCAAAGCGTTAAGCATTTTACATTACCTTATTCTTAATTTACAACATCCGGTTCATTCGACTCGGAACGTCATCCAAGTTAATCATTAACTCGACTTCTTTACGTTAAACATCATTGTCTCTAATTCAGTTCTTCACCGTTCACAGGTTTAATCATTGGTCTTCATTACCCTACATTCAAACCATCCACGGGGTGTAGGTTCTGTCCGTTTAATATTCACGTAGACTCAATGTAATAACCATGAATTTTAAGTCACTATATATGTATGTACATTATTGATATTTAAAACTTTGTGTTATATAGTGATTTAATATGTGACAACATATGTGAAGTGGTGCATGGATCAATAAACATATATACTATAGTTATGGATATATACATTTATATATTTCATTAAAAATGAAAGCTTCGTAACCTAATTATACATTAGGTGAGACAATTAAAGAACCTAAGGGTTATGGTAATAAGGAAAGGTTAGTATTTAATATGTATACTAACTTAAGTGGATAATCTTGTTATTTCAAGTGACTAATAATTTTAAACCTATTTTTAGTAAACCTAATTAGGTTATGAGCTAAAGTCACATGTATAAGTAATTAAATTTCATAAGATTGGGAATGGAAACCCTAAATAAATAATTTGGGTAACATATATTAAAATTGTTAGACTATGTTTATTACATGGCCCAAAACAATTAAAGGAGAAGCCCAAAAGAAAAAAAATGCAAACCAATACTTAGCCCACTTGATTAAGGGTATTTTAGACTTTTGATTAATCAAATTTGTGCATTAAAATAAAAGCAAAATGGAGGAGATAATGAGGGCAAGGGGACCGGCCATATTAGGCCTTTTAAGGCAACAAAGTTAAGCTAATCAAGTTCCTTAATTAGTAACTCTTACTTTAAGTACAAGTGTGTCCATCAACCATTGGTAGAAAATCTACTTAGCACCCTTAATCACATGATTAGGTTCAATTGAAAGAGATAAGGTGAAGCCTTTTATCCAAGGGACAACAAAAGTATGGGGGATATTAGTTAATCACCACATTTCATTTTGCTAGACATTTCATTTCTCTTATTCTTCTTCTTCTATTTTTCTCCCAAGCTAGCAAGATACAAAGAGAGAAAAGAGAGAGAGAGGGGTTCGGTTTTTAAGAGAGAGAGAGGAGTGTGCTAGCTTGATTAATGCACCCTAAGGTTATATATTACTTTGGTAAATCAAGGAAGGTTGCTACTAGATCAAGGTATAACCTAAATCTTCATCTTCTTCTTCTATTTTGTGTTATAGCAAGATTTGTTGGAGTTATGAACTAATACTCAAGATACCCTAGTTCTACATATCATCATGTATGGAACTAAGTATCTTGAGTTTTAGATCAAAGGTTTAGAGGAAGAAAATGAGCATATGTTCTCCTAGGGGTTAAACTCTTGTTTTTCTTCCACTAAATCTTGTGTAACTCAAGTTTTACAACTTGGATTTGTGATCCGTCGAAGGGGGGGGGGGTGCTAGATACATGAGTTATCTAGTAAACCTAAGTGGTAGAACACAAATCTAGCAAGTATTGAAGCCATGGGCGCTGTTTTCCCCAAAATAGTCCACATAAAGTATTAAGATTTTAAAACCCTAAAAAGCTATTGTCCCCGTTTTTCTTAAGGTTGTTTTGTACAGTTTCAAGTCTTTTCAAAATCTGGGAAAAATTACAGAGGTACCTTAAGAAGTTATCTACATGTGGGAAAAAGAACGGACACATTTCGATTTATAGGTTGTGCGTAATGGCTATTTCCCTAAAGGACTCCTAAATATTAACACCCGAATTTCTCACAGTGTATACATGGGAAATATCCAAAATATTTACAGTATGTTCATGTATGTTATGAGAGTATACCCTGAAAATTTCAGATTTTCCTGAGCAAAACTCGATTTATGAAAAATGAAACAAGATCCGAGTGTTTTGGGCAATTTAAAATTAGTAAATCACTTTCTAAAATTCCAGAAAAATTTGGGGATCATTTTTGGGTCATATACTGTCCAAACCCAGAAAAGAAGAGTTTTTGGAATCAGTTTGATATTTTTCCTAAAAATGATGAAGTTATGAATAAAAGGAAATAAATAGTTAAATGATGTCTTAAATAAGAAAAATGTGATTTTAATGCTTGAATACTCCTAATATATAATATTATGACTATTTTAGGGTATTTTGGTAATTTATAATAAGAAATATTATTTATGACCTTTTATGGATATTAAATAAGTAGTTTAATAAAGGGTGAACAATTAGAATAAATTCTTTACTTGATCTAATAAATTTTTAAAATGTTATTATGATATTAATAATATTAGAATATGATATTGTTAAGTAAATAAAAATATTAAGATTAAAACTTCATTAAAATATTATTAAATGGTTAATAATATTTGATTTAAGCATTAATAAATGATTAAAGTATTATTAAATGATTAATAATATTAGATTAAAATATTAATCTTAGATTAAAATATTATTAAAAGATTAATAATATTAAATTAAAGTATTATTAGATGATTAAAATATTATTAAGTAAATAATAATATTCGAGATTAAATAAAATATTATTAAAAATATAATAACATTAGTAAAGGAATAAAATATTATTAAATAATTAATAATATTAGTAAATGAATAAAATATTAATACTATTGAAAAATGAATAAAAGTATTATTAATTGATTAATGATACTAAAGCATAAGTAAGATATTATTAAAGTAATAATATCAATGCATGATTAAAATATTATTAAGGGATTAATAATATTAGTAATGTATTAAAATATTATTAAGATGTTAATAATATTAGTAAGCGAATAAAAGTATTATTAATGAACTAATAATACTAAGAGGTGAATTAAATATTATTAAGAATAATAATATTAAGTGAATTAAAGGTAGTTGTTATTTAATAGTAACATTATCAAGTCAAGATAATATTTCTAAGAACTAAATGTAATATATAATAATTATGTAATTACATAATCTAATGTTATGCTATGGCTAATTGAAAGATTAACTATAGGTCTCTCAAAGGAAGATAACTAAACTGCCTAGCGGATAGAATTTAATTGCATGTAGTAAACTCTCAAACGAGGCAAGTTTTCTAACTCAAACTCGAGTTATTATTTTCAAAGCATGTTAGTGAATAATTATTGATGATTATTCACATTTATAATGATTATTGAAATCCCCACTTTGTGCAATTGAATTCTTGTTCCATTATTATTGAACTGTGAATTAAATTAAAGTTCTTTCATTCATGAACTGTTTATGAGATAGATCTATGCTAATTGTATCAGCTAGATCAAGCATGTTTAAATTTATTAAATCAAATGTGTTTTAAAAAGTTATTCTTATTAAATTGATATGATAAGAACTCTTGACTGAGAAAAGGACGAATTTGATTAAGGCATGATATCGATGATGAATTATTAAGTGTTTATGCATAAATCATGGGGTATGAAAGGCTGATCCCCTTGAATACCAAAACTTATTAAGAGGTCCAGTTTAAATGACTAAGAACCTCAGCAAATGTTCATGGTTATTTCAAAACCACTCAGTACACATTATTCAATTATTCAAATATTCAATTGTTGATTATTAATTCATGTTCCTTCACAATCTTATACTATTGTTGAACATTGAAAGCAAAACTTCTTTCTAGTCATGATATATCTCCCTTGTATATAAACTTGCTAAGAAAATTAGTTGCTTACCCTTGCTATATCATGACATTTATTTCAATTAAGTCTAAAGGATCTAATGTGAAAGACAAAGGCAAAGGCAAGATCCAAGAATAGTTTAGAATGAATGTTAGTTATTATTATCTGATGGAATTTCTTATGTAAACCTTTTGTAATATGAATGGTGTGTTAAGTTAAGGTTAAGAAGACCTTGGGACTATGTTATGAAGCTTTATTATAATGAACAATGTATGTTTATTATTCCGTAATAGTTATACAATGCTTATGATGATGATAGATCGTGAGCACCGAATCTGAGGTTAGAGAACCTAGATTTGGGGGCATCACACTCAACCCTCACGTCGGTTAAAGTGTTTAACACTTACATTTCATTCTAACATTCTCTATCCGACTCACATTCGACTTTCATTAATCTTGATACCGTTCATTACAGCTTTCTTGATAAATCATATCTTACATACTTTTTTCGTTATCCATTACATGAACCCCACATTTATTATTTTTTCTTAATGTCGAAGCCATATGATTCGTTGTATGCTAAGATCGATCGTCCATCACAACAACGTTGCGTTTATATTATTTATCTTTTAATCTTGTTCAATCTTTCCATTCAACCTTTACTAAAGGTTTAAGTCACTTGATTAAGTGTTACTTTAAGTGAACAATATGTTCTTTATCTTCCCTTACACTTTCCCCAAGATTTGAGAAGTTAAAAGCTCTTCTACACCGCAAATTTTTTTTTTGTTATTGCTTGCGCTGCGACGCGAGTCTCCAAAGATCCTATTCCCGATGCAGCCGCTGTATTTATTTTCCTTCTTCTCTCTTCTTCGTGACTGCAATACCACTCACCAAATGTTCCTTCCCAAGATAGCGCTGCGGCACCGCCTTCCAAGGCATGACTGGCGCTGCGGCGCCAAGAATCAACCTTGGAAATTTTTCTAAGTGTTGAATCATGTTTGAGACGCTTATTTCATAATCTCACAAATTATTTGATATAACTCAGAACGAGGTCGTTCCAAAGCAATTATCTTCCTTATCCTATGTACTTCAATTCCCCTCAGACAGAAATTCATTTTGAATCCATTAACATGTCATTCGATTGGCTTAATCTTCATCCTTTGTTCATTTTATGTTATTAACGTTCTTCGTTCGTTCGTTCGTAATTCGGTCATCCGAACTCGGAACTTGTTCATTCTTGAGTCCACGACTCACGTTTTCTACGTTATCTTACATTCTTATGAAACCCTACACATTCGGGTTCATTTACATACTTTCTAGTTCTCGTTTGTCTTTTACAAAATTTTCGTCATAACTTCGTTATAGCTAAGTTTAATCTGTTCTTCATGAACTTTTATATCATTCCTAACTAAGAAATAAGCAACTAACTTATACGCGATGGTTTTAAACTTGTACATCAACAACAAATTATACTACAATGGTTTTAAATTTGTCCATCAACAACGTTCTTCGTGTTCTTCGCGTTCTTCGTTCTTCATTTTTAATCCATATTTTGATTACGATTTTACATTTTCTTATAATTTGGTGCTATAAAACATCATTCCTTACTTATTTCACCGAATTGTTCATATGATTCATTCGGATCGCTCAAATTCATTACGAATCTTATACTTCCTTAAGAAATTTATAAACTAAACTTCTAATTCTTATTTCTTCATTTTCTCATGATTTCAACCATATGAAATCATTCTTAACATCTCTTACTTCTATTCTCAATAAGTTATGTTTTGAACATATAAAACTTAATGAAAATTTAAGTTAGGTTTCGGATTACCTTTCTCCTATAATCTCCTTCCGTTGGACAAAGTTTGCACACGAGCAAGCTTTTTCTACTCCTTTTCCTTCCCATCCGAACTCTTTCTCTCTCTCTCTCAAGTGTTGGTGATTTTCAAAATCACCAACAAATGAATTAAGGCTTCCTTTTATAGAAAACCAAAGCTAGGGGTAAAATAGTCATTTTCCCCAATGGTTAATATTCCCACCTTCTTAACTAACCTCCTTACTATTCATGAAGCTTCTCTTGGAAGCTTCATGGTTCTGTCTTTCGGGATTCATCTGATAGTTTTAAAAGCTGCGATTCTCAGAATCTAAATATTTTTGGATATTTCATCTTTCCTTTACCGATTAACTTTTACGTATTCTTCGGATCTCCGAAAAACTAAAAAACACTTTTTGACGTTAAGTGTTTTCCTTCGCGTTGTCCTTCATTTTTTTCCCTAACGTAGTTAAACGAATGAAAGTATATAACAGTACTTTTCGTCATTTTTATTTCATCCGATTTTTACACGTTTTTCGAGAAAAACTTTTATTGGCTTACTTAACTTTTTATGATATATTATCGTCATATCTTTTGATGGAATGTCATTTCGACAAACTGAACTCTCGAAAAAGGCTTAGGTTATTCAAACCCTAACCATTAGGGTTTCGTCAGGTAAATAGTGTATAATTCGTCTTTTTCCCCCGAAAATATTTTGTTCCCAATTTTTTTTTATTTTCGTCTTGAAAATTCTTACTTGTTCAGTCTAGCTCGTAGCCAGAATCTTCTCGTATTATAATCATACTAGGTTATAGAACGATTAATAAACAGATAGCACATAATATTATTAATAAAAATTCCTTTTATTAATAACTAATTTTTTAAACTTAAATTCTAAACAATCCGATTTTCTAGGTTGTCACAAAAAATCTGATTGAATATAATAGACAACAAATTTAGATCAATAACTGCAGCAGAAAAAACAATCCATTAGAAGAGTCAAGTAGAACATGAAATCTACTATCTTCTATGATTTAAAAGTCCATCATCAATATTTTATTCTTGTAGCATCATTCAATAAATATCTCGATTCAACGAATTATCCATGCACTACGGCCAAGAGTGTTAGTATCACCAGTGGTCATGTTCATCTCAACACCTGTCCATCTTTGCACTACGGGCCAAAGATATTCATCAGGTAATCATTCATCTTTGCACTACATGCCAAAGATATTCAGTTATATCACCATTTAGGACTGAGAATTATGAAAAGAGTTTAAAGAAAATGTATCCAGTGAGATAAAAGAACAAAGATTAGGGATTCGTACTTTAGTTTATCCAAGTTCAAAAATACTTCATAATAAACAATTGTGGAGCAAAATTCAAGAATGAAGATCAAAACATGGATACAATCAATGATAGTAACCATAATAGACAACTTGGGCAAAGAAAAGAAATATTAATTTTTTCTGTGAATAGTGCCGTATACGTGAATAGTGTCGTATACGTGAATAGTAATCCCGACACGAAAATGTAAAAATTTCATAATAAAATTCATATCAATATTTCAGTATAATTATATTAAAAGAAATAATATCATTTATGAAAAAAATAACACCCCTTACCTCAAAAGAATAGTACTTCTATCGGATATAATGATGAAGGAAACTTGCACTGAATAGTAACACTCAAAGAATTTAAATACTCATAAAAATACGCTCGATATTATAGAGAGAAAAAACTTCTGATTCTGGTGTAATTTTTAATTCTAACATAAGCACCCTATGTAAGATCCCAACTTATTATAAATAAAATTGAATTTTTCCTCTATTTATTATTTTGGAATAGTAAGGGTTGATTTGATTAATGTGGTTAGTTATGGGTAAAATGAGGAAATATTTTAAATAAACAAGTGGTTATAAAATATTCATTGTTATTGGGGAATATTCGTTTGGTCGTGGAATATTCTTACTGTTGGGGAATATTCGTACTATGGCGCAGCCTTGTGTGGGCCCCATAACAGAAAGCGATTGGATGAAGAAAATGACAAATATAAGTTGTTTATAAAGAGCGGCGTAGTTGTTACTGTTAGGTTTGTAATATTCATGGACGCAATCAAATTGCATAAATAAGCGGAAGCGAGTAAAAATCAGAGTTTAAAAATTTACAAACCATATACCCGGATCACCCTTTATGCATAATTATTAATTAAACGAAAAGATAAAGAATAAAATCATACCCTTGAAGATCGAGCTTCCTCAGATAGAAGTTCACCTCCAAATCCTTTCGCGTTCAACTTGAATCTACCGGGGTTTTGTTCCTTCCTTTGATCAACATTAGCCACCCATATGTTTGGCCTCTAGAGGTGATCCACCAAGGAGAAATAAAGATTCAAGAAGAAGGGGTATTGGCTCAACCCTAGTTTTCTATCTCTATAGAAAAGAACGTACTCTCCAACAAATTGGAATTATTACGTATGTTGTAAAAGTCAACAAACCCACCACCCACAATAAGACTCCTCTTATTTATAGATGTGGGCAACCCACCATAACAATTAAGGAATTGGGATTTATTTAATTAATTAAATTCTTTTAATTAATTAAGCTCCCTAATCTTATTAGGGATAATTAATTAAACTTTTTTAACTAATTTTCCTTCCTAATCCAATTAAGAATAAATGAGAGTACTTATATTAAATTAATTTCTAAACTCTTTTAGAAATTAAAATAATAATAATTGTAATAATATTAATAAGACTCCTCTTATTAATTTATATTGAATATTTCTAAAATATTAAATAATAAATATTAAGCTATTTAATTTATTCTATCACCATAGATTAAATTAAATATACTTAACATATTATTACGATTATGCCATTAACTTCTTAAATAATTATTCTTCCTTTTATGGTGTGACCCTTTAGGTTCTCCATATTAAACCTATTGTGAATAAATCAATTAGAATAATTCTAATCTTATTTAAATAAATAAATTAAATAATTAATTTATTTAAATAAATAATATTTATTCTACAATAGGGATAAGCCTCCCTAGCGATCAAACGACTTTCCGGATAATATAGATTTCAACATTAATCATTAAAGAACCTTTGAGTAAATAGTTCCGTCTGATTCAATCCTTCCACCATACAATGTCCCAATTAAATATAAGACATGGAATTCATCACAAGTCTTATTTTATTTAATTATATGTATTTCGATCCTTAAATGCACAACTTCAAATAATGCAAATTAGAAACTCCTTTCTAATTTCATTACGCCTAACCCGAGGACTCTTTGGGTTGTCATTTATCGAATCACATAGGACATTTCTCTTCTTTTATTAGAAGTGGTAGATTCTTTAATGATCATACATTATCTCCATGTACAACTTATTATACCCAAGCATACCCTTTGATATACCCTAAGGGTCTTAAGGAATAAGTCAAAGTATAACTCATCATACACAAGATACTATGATGATCTCAAGTCCAAGGATTACTTGTACTACTATCACTACAGGAATTCTTATTGACAGGCAAGTAAAACTCCATTAGGTATTCCTTAGCGAGCCACGTTCAGTGAACTTATTCTCTAATAAGCACCTACATACTTGCTTTAATGTCTCCACACAAATGATCATGAGATCAATCATCCCCATCCAATGAGCAAGCAACGTATGTACCAATCTATCCGGATTCACTAATCCCCAATTTAGTAATCCAATGATTGGGAACTATTTTAGTTTTAAGCTTTCTAAGAATTTAGATCTCATTAGAATGATCATCATCATTATTCTAAAAGCATTGCTTAAAACTATGGGTTTATCACATATTATAAAACAGCATCATGTAGATAATTAAAAGCCTTTAATAAATTAATACTTTTTATTAATAAATGAATAAGATTGTTACAGAGTATATGCTTTATCATCAAACATGATTGGCTTGTGTGCATACTACTTTCAATCTCCCACTTGCACTAAAGCCAATCGTCGTGGTATCTTATACTCTTCTTCTCTAAGTGACGATTATCCTGCTGTTGGATAAGCTTTAGTTAATGGATATGTAATGTTGTTCATGAGAGTCCACTATCTGTATAGTGATTTCCCATCTTTCAATGATTCTAATAATCAAATGAAAGTGCCACAACACATGTTTAGATCCAAGATGAGACTTAAGAACTATTCCAAGTTCCGTAATGAACTTTTAATCCAAACAATCAACTTGCAGCTTCATTTATAGCTATTTACTTTGTCTTTATCACTAAACCAAAGAACTCTTTCATTGTTTGGAACCTTTCCAATTCAACGCACCACTGCTCAAGATAACGCTTTTACCTTAAAGTGGATTTTCGTCATCTTGGTCTCGTCTCGAAAAACTTGAGTCTGTTAAGCCCTCTAGTTTTAATTTAGACCCACCATGAATATGATCACATCCTTAGTGTCGGTTAAGCACTTTAAGATGTTTTTCACTAACTCATAGTGAACTTCTCCATAATATGACTGATCAACATCAGGTCTCGTACATTTCATTGCATGCATGATTGTCATTCATGCAACCTCTCTTTTTAGGAGTCTGTGGGGACTATTAAGAGAGATACACTCCATAGCTCATCGACATGAGACATCTCTTGGAGTTTGCCATGCTAAACGACTTTAACATCAAATGAATATACGTTCCTTGGGTTAAGTCGAGCATCCTGTTGTATCTATCTATATAGATTTTATCCCCAATTAAGATACTCTTCCCAAACCATTCATGGAGGAATGTTTAGACAACTTTATCATTACTGATTGTAGCATTGGTATGTCATTCCTTATCCGTAGTATATCAATATATAGTACTAGGAATGTCACGATGCTCCCACTGACCCTTTTGTACACACTAGAACTCTTACCTCATCGTATGTAACTCTGGATCATCATCTTCTATGATGCGCACCTCATCATCATCATCCATGATGAATCCATACCTCCTAGGTATCTTTGGTACTATTCCAGATTTACGATTCGGTTGTGGTACAATAGGTTTATCTACAGGTCCCTCTTGTTTGACTTATAGTGTTTTGTGGTTCTTGAACTCTTCAAGATCTATTATCCTCCCACTAGCCCCTTCAATGATAAACACCTTTATCTTAGAAGGTAGCGTGTTTCGCAATAAACACCTTTTGCTATGTAGGATTATAGAACATATGTCCTAAACTTACTTTAGGATGTCCCACAAATCTGTACTTGTAAAATTTTGTCCCAAGCTTATCCTTTGAAACCTTTTCACATAAGTTGGACAACCCTTATCTTAACATACTTAAGATTAGGAATCCTCCCCATCCATAACTTTTATGGAGTCTTGGGGTGGATTTTGAGGTTACCATTTCGTAGATATGTCGCCCATTTCTAGGACATGATCCTGAAGGATCTTTGGAATGTCGGTAAAATCATTTTGGACCGTACCATGTTCAACAAGGTATGATTTTCATTCAGATACATCAATCAATTATTAAGTGTCGGGATGTGTCCATTATGAGAAAACCATTTGAGATGATCTAGAAACTTATTGCACAAGTATTTATTCCTTGATCTAATCAAAGAATCTTAATACTTTGTCAATTTGTTTCATTTCTGAATTCTTTGAACCTTTCAAATAATTCACACTTGTATTTCAACAAATACATAAATTCAACTCTTTGAATGATCATCTCCTTTTCTTATACTAATTTGTTCAATATGTAAAATTATTTTCATGTAAGTCAAGTATACAAAATTTATTAAGTAATATTCCAGTTCTATACAAAACATTATTATTATAAATAGAACAACAATTGTTCTTAATTATAATACCAAAGATTTCATTGTCCAACAATAAAATGGAAATAATGTTTCCAACGAGAACTGGAATACAATAACAACTTATTGACTTAATAGATTTGCCCGTAGGCATTGCTAAACTATAAGTTTCTATGGCTAATATGGCAACCTTTGCTACATTTCCCGCACATAGGATTACTTATATTTGTTTATCTTTCTACTTCTGCTTGGTCCCTTCATAAATCTATACTTATGATAACCAAAATCGGTATCCAATACCCAAGTAGAACCTTAACTTAAAGAAAAATTTATTTTAAATCATGAACAAATTTGTATTTGTAACCGAAACTTCACTAAGCTTCTTTTGGTTAGCCTCTGCAAGATGCTTCTTCGAGCTTCTTTCCAAAGGTCGAGCTTCGCAGGTAGAAGCAAACTCCTTTGCTATCCGTGACGCTTTTGTTCTTATTATCCTTTGTTTACGCCTTTATATTTACCTTCTTTGAATCGTTCTTCTTTTCAGAAGATCCTTTGGCCCCTACCAGTAAGACTCGGTCTTTCTTGGTTGGAAAGTGACTCTCAACATTTTTCAATATGTCAAGCAAATTAGCGAGGCTGATATCTAGCTTGTTCATATGAAAAATTCACAACAATTGTGAAAGGAGTCCGGGAGTGAGTGCAAGATCAAATCTTGGCTCAACTCTCCATCCATGACAAAACCAGTTGTCCTAATTGATCAATCAAATTGATTATGTTAAGAACTTTTTGTCTGTACTATAGTGCCATTGGCCATTCTAGATCGGAAGAGCTCCTTAGATATCTGATATCTATCAGTCCTACTTTCCTTACCATCAACTTCTTGATGTGCAGGAATATAGTAGAAGCATCCATAGTTTCATGCTGACACTGAAGCTCGTTACTCATGGATGCGAGCATGATGCGTTGAGCTAATCAGTGCATCATCTTGCCACTTTCTAAAAGTAGCAATCTCTTCCTCGGAGGCATTATGCGCAACCATTGCGAGGATAGGCGTATTAAGGACATAAGATAGCTTTTCAGCTATGAGAACTATTCTCAAATTCCTTAATCAATCCGTTTAATACGGTCCGGTTAAATAACATCTAATATGTTTCGCAGTGATAGTAATTTAGACATTGTAAAATTCTGAAAATGAATTTGTATTTAACAACATTTTAACATACATTCTTTTATTAATTACCAAAATAAATTAGGTCTTGTTTTAAATTGGTATCTCCCACTATTTTCTTCAAACTATATTACCCTCAATATATATAGTTCGACAAAATCTAATTAAAGATTTGCTAGTGAGAATAAGGATCCCATTTCAAATGTATATAGCCTTGTGGTGACACAACAAACTATATATAAATAAATAGGTAGACAACTTTTGTCAATTACATCAACTATGCAACTCATTTTCTTTTGCCTCTTAGATTATTTTGATCAAGTGGTGGCACATCCGAATCAAAATTATCTAAGTTAAGTCCGACCTAGCACTCCATATATTCAAAAAAGAAAAATATCATCCTTGTGGTGACACAACAAAACAATATTGTTCAATTTTCTTTATAAGCATCAAATGTGATAAATTAACATCTTAAATACTTAATACTTGCCTTGTGGTGACACAACAAACTCATATTAAATATTTAATACTCTATTAATTTTATCATGCTAGAAGGCGACGCTCGATATTCCAAATATCTTTGAGCGATTAGGACTTAATATAAAAATTGAGGGTTTGTTATTAATTTGTCTCATCTTGTTTAGCGTGCATGCACATATATATATAAAAAATACGCGTCGTATTAATGAACATGCGAAGCATGTTTGTATAATATATAATATATATAGTATAAGCATGCACATATAGAATACTATATTCTACCCGGATTGATTATGGACTTTTATTCTAGTTTGGTTCACTAGAGCCACCAAGTGAACCAAAAGGTCAAATCTAGGGGTGCAAGAAATAATATTTAAATATAACTATTACATTTAAACCCGGGCTCCATTACAAACCCGGGTCTTCAAGCGCCTCCTTGCTCCTTGATCTCCAATTTTTCAAAAATTAATTCTAACTATTCCTATTACAAAACTATTTAAAATAAATAGAAACCTTGATCGTGATCGAGGGAAGTACATAGGAGGAGATAAAATTTACATTAAGAAAAATTAGAGAAGGCGAGATACTGTGAGACCCCATTTAATAAAACCCATACATTCATGCATCCAACTAAAATAAAATCCAATCATATTGGTCAATAGTCCATAATCAATCCCATTTATTATCATACACATCATCATATGCATCAATAAATAACATTCATCATATGAATAATAAACATTTAATATATATATTGATATCATTTAATGGGCAAATTTAGTTAGTATAAAATCTAATTTTGAATCAAAATAAACTCCTTTATTTTAATCCAAATTTAAATTAAAATAAAACTATTTTATTTTAATTTATCCAATTTTGAATAAAATAAACTATATTATTTTAATCAAAATCTTTAATCAAAATAAACTCCTTTATTTTAATTAATTATGGAATCCAATTCCATGTAATAAAAAAAAAATTATTAAAGGAAACACGGATTATCTTTCCTATTCACAAATAAACTCCTTTATTTTGAATAATATGAAACCTTATTTCATATTTAAATAAACTCCTTTATTTAAGGAAACTAGGATTCTCTTTCCTATTCACAAATAAACTCCTTTATCTTGAATAATATGAAATCATATTTCATATCTAAATAAACTCCTTTATTTAAGGAAATTATGATTCTCTTTCTATTCACAAATAAACTCCTTTATTTTGAATAATATGAAATCTTATTTCATATATAAATAAACTCCTTTATTTAAGGAAAGATGGAATCCAATTTCAACTCCAATTAGTTATCATGGAATCCAATTCCAACTCTAATTAGTTAGCATGAAATTTAATTTTAAAATTAAAATAAACTTTTTATTTAAAATTAAAATAAACCTTTATTTTAATTATAAAATTATTGAGAATAATATATATATATATATATAACAGTATATATAATATATATATATATATATTAATACTAGAATATATTATATATATAATAAGAATTAAATGATTTGAGCTACTAATTCTTGTTAACTTTTGATTCATTAAGCTCCTTGAAATCCATGCAAGTATAAGAGTTATATAAAGTGCAAATGGAAATCAAGGCCAACATTTAGTGTGAATTCTAGTAATCCGTTGACATGCCATTGGAAAGAAAAAAATAACCACTATATATATATTATATAAAAAAACTATTTTATGCGAAAAGAAAATAAAAAAGCGGTTCCGTTTTTTTTTGATAAATTTTATACAATAAAATTATGCCCAAATAAATTGTTCTAAACACATATCAATATACATATCAAATTTTGAACAATTAATAATTTGCAAAAAGGTTTGGCTCTGATGCCACTGTTAGGTTTGTAATATTCACGGACGCAATCAAATTGCATAAATAAGCGGAAGCGAGTAAAAATCAGAGTTTAAAAATTTACAAACCATATACCCGGATCACCCTTTATGCATAATTATTAATTAAACGAAAAAATAAAGAATAAAATCATACCCTTGAAGATCGAGCTTCCTCAGGTACAAGTTCACCTCCAAATCCTTTCGCGTTCAACTTGAATCTACCGGGGTTTTGTTCCTTCTTTTGATCAACATTAGCCACCCATATGTTTGGCCTCTAGAGGTGATCCACCAAGGAGAAATAAAGATTCAAGAAGAAGGGGTATTGGCTCAACCCTAATTTTCTATCTTTATAGAAAAGAACGTACTCTCCAATAAATTGGAATTATTACGTATGTTGTAAAAGTCAACAACCCCCACCACCCATAATAAGACTCCTCTTATTTATAGATGTGGGCAACCCACCTTAACAATTAAGGAATTGGGATTTATTTAATTAATTAAATTATTTTAATTAATTAAGCTCCCTAATCTTATTAGGGATAATTAATTAAACTCTTTTAACTAATTTTCCTTCCTAATCCAATTAAGAATAAATGAGAGTACTTATATTAAATTAAAATAATAATAATTGTAATAATATTAATAAGACTCCTCTTATTAATTTATATTGAATATTTCTAAAATATTAAATAATAAATATTAAGCTATTTAATTTATTCTATCACCATAGATTAAATTAAATATACTTAACATATTATTACGATTATGCCATTAACTTCTTAAATAATTATTCTTCCTTTTATGGTGTGACCCTTTAGGTTCTCCATATTAAACCTATTGAATAAATCAATTAGAACAATTCTAATCTTATTTAAATAAATAAATTAAACAATTAATTTATTTAAATAAATAATATTTATTCTACAATAGGGATAAGCCTCCCCTAGCGATCAACGACTTTTCGGATAATATAGATTTCAACATTAATCATTAAAGAACCTTTGAGTAAATAGTTACTGCATACAATTCAATCCTTCCACCATACAATGTCCCAATTAAATATAAGACATGAAATTACCGTCAAGTCTTATTTTATTTAATTATATGTATTTCGATCCTTAAATGCACAACTCAAATAATGTAAATTAGAAACTCCTTTCTAATTTCATTACGCTTATGCCAAGGACTACTTTGGGTTGTCATTTATCGAATCACATAGGACATTTCTCTTGTTTTATTAGAAGTGGTAGATTCTTTATCGATCATATATTATCTCCATGCATACAACTTATTATACCCAAGCATACCCTTTGATATACCCTAAGGGTCTTAAGGAATAAGTCAAAGTATAACTCATCATACACAAGATACTATGATGATCTCAAGTCCAAGGATTACTTGTACTACTATCACTACTGAATTCCTATCGACAGTGAGTAAAAAACTCCATTAGGTATTCCTTAGCGAGCCACGTTCAATGAACTTATTCTCTAATAAGCACCTACATACTTGCTTTAGTGTCTCCACACAAAAATGATCATGAGATCAATCATCCCCATCCAATGAGCAAGCAACGTATGTACCAATCTATCCGGATTCACTAATCCCCAATTTAGTAATCCAATGATTGGGAACTATTTTAGTTTTAAGCTTTCTAAGAATTTAGATCTCATTAGAATGATCATCATCATTATTCTAAAAGCATTGCTTAAAACTATGGGTTTATCACATATTATAAAACAAAGATCATGTAGATAATTAAAAGCCTTTAATAAATTAATACTTTTTATTAATAAATGAATAAGATTATTACAGATTATATGCTTTATCATCAAACATGATTGGCTTGTGTGCATACTACTTTCGCCATTCACTAATATCTTGTTGAAATACCTCGGTGGTTAAAACACAAGAGCACGCCAGTATTGCACCAATTATTGATTCTTACGTAAGAAGGCACTACTGAATAATTGTTACAGTAATTACTGTTCAGTAGTTTATTTTATTGATTCCATAATTGCTACGTTGATATTTTATATTACTGTTGTTTCAATAATTGTCACTACACAGTATTTTTCATTATCGGAGCAAAATTCATATTATCTGAATAATATTATTGGATAACATTATTGGCAATGTCTAGAAAGTTCTGTTTAACGAGAAGTTTGGTCATCTAATTGCGGCCAAGATGAGAGATCCTTATTGAAAGCCCCTCTTTTCTCGAACCGCTTGGTTATCGTGATGTGATTCTCATAATATTATTTGTGAATAATTAATTATTAATTTATATGATGAGAAAAATATTGATTTTATGTGGATATAGATGGAGAAAATTTTAATGTGACAATTGTTGAAAATTAATATTTTATCTTTTTCTGATAAAATAATTCATTTAAATATATTATTATATTTTAATAATATAATAATGGTAATATTTTTACAATGAATGTGGGATATATGAGTATATGAGGAGGAGTATTTTTGTTGCATTAAATGATTAACACATGTTTTGTGTGTCGGTGGACCCCATTTCTTGACTGAAATTTGATTATAGCCTGTAAAATCGCCTGTTTATGGATTTCGGTCAATTTCTGTTTGGAATTTGGAAAAACTTAAACTTACGAAGTTGTAGAGAATTGAATTTCCTATGGAAAGGACACGAGGTTTGAATTTTTCTGATAAAAGGGCTATTTATTATGAATTATTGAAGTTCCAAAGTTCCGAAATAATTGATTTTTGGAAGTTTTAATTATGTTTATTAAGAAAAATGTTTTTTTTTATTTTGTGGACATCATTAACATGTGCAAAGTGCTGAAATCAAATTTCTAGAGGTGGGCTAAGGAAAATTTTATAAATATATTAATATTATATTAAATTTTCTGCTTTGGTGTTCTAAACATTTTCCTATAACTAGGGTGCTTAGGTTAGAATTGAAAATTACACCAGAAACTGAAATCTTCTATCTCTTTCTCTCTCGATATATTGAGCATATTCTGGTGAGTATTTTGATACTTTGAGTGTTGTTATACGGTGCAAGTTCTCTTCAGCACTATATTCAGTATTCCAGCCAGAAGCACTATTCTTTCGAGGTAAGGGATATTATTTTTTTTAAAATGATATTATTTCTTTCAATATCATTATGCCGGAGTATTGGTAATATTTTTCTTGTGAAATTCTTGTCTTTTAGTGTTGGGGTTACTATTCACGTATACGGCACTATTCACGAATACGACACTCTATTCACAGAAAAATTAAATTTTCGTTTTTCGTCCAAAATATCTATTATGGATACTAGCTTTGATTGTATCTATGTTTTGATCATTCTTGAATTTTACTCCACTATGATTATTTATGAGGTATTTTTGGACATGGATAAACCGAAATATGAATCCTTAATATTTATTCTTTTGTTTCACTGGATTCGTTTTCTTTAAAATATTTTTCATCATCCTCAGTCCTAAATGATAATATTATTGAATATCTTTGGCCTGTAGTGCAAAGATTTATGATTTTATGATGAATATCTTTGGCCCGTAGTGCAAAGATGAACAGGTGTTGAGATGAACATGACCAACTGATGAATATCTTTGGCCTGTAGTGCAAAGATGAATATTTGATTCAAGATGTATATTGATTGATGTTACAGAGATAAAATATTGATTTCATTCTCTACGTAACTCTTCTATGAATTATTATTTCCGCTGCGAATATTGATCTGAAACTTGTTGTCTATTGTATTTTATCAGATTTTTCCCTATTGAAGACTAACGATAATTTGTTCTATATTATCTTAGTCATAATATTCTTTTACTGGGCTAGTTGAGCTCACCCTTTTCCTTTTTGTTCCATTTTTCTTCTCAGGAGGCAAGAATGTAGCAAGTTCTAGTCGGGGTATGGAATGATGGTTCTAGAGAGTTGTTTAGTAGTCCTCACCATTTTTGTAAAATAATGTATCAATAATTATGATGAGGATTTATTTGGGTATGGATATTGTCTAGAAGACCATATTTGTATTTAAACTCACAGTTTTTATGATGTATTAATAAAGTTGTAGTTGTTTTTGTACCATGTTATTGACTACTCAAAATGGGTGATGTATATCAATTTTGGGGGCGTCACAGTTGGTATCAAAGCTTAGGGATATGATCTCTGGCGGAGATCGGGGAATAGAACTAGGAGGGGAAAGACGAGTAAATCCTTCGCTAGTGTGTCCTACCTAAGCTTATTTGTTGGTCGGTCATAATATAGGGATATTATGTGATATGTTAATTTGTTAAATTAACCCTTGTTTTATGACAGTATTTGAGAATGGCAACTGAGAATGTTAACAGTGGAGTAAATGAGACCGTGGAAACGCCTGTACTCACCAACGAGGAGAACGTGCAACAGGCTGACAATGTTCCTCCTATAAACAACACCACTGAGCAGACGATGAACAATGAGATGTTTAGAAGCTTTTTGTGGTTCATGCAAAACCAGACGAAGGAGATTTCTGTTCAAAATACAGGAAGAAACAATGGCAACGCATACCGTGGTCATAATGCAAGCGATTCAAAGAGTTGGAACCACACGAGTGGGGAAAGCGGATCCGATTAAAGGCGAGGCGTGGGTCAAGCAAATTACCAAGATATTCGATGTCTTGGGATGCACGGAGAGAATGAAGGTTCCATTCGCCACTTTTATGTTCCGTAATGAGGCGATTCGGGTGGAAATCATGAAGCGTACCCATCCAAAGCGCTCAACATGTCTTGGGAGACATTTCAGAAACTGTTCAATGACAAATACTTTCCTGAAAGTGTTCGTCATATGAAGGAGGTAGAGTTTATTAGATTGGAACAAAACAACATGACGATGTCCCAGTACAAGGCGAAGTTCGCGGAGTTATCCAGGTTTGCACCTCATTTGTTGGAGAATGAAGAACGTATGACGCGGATGTTTCTGAGAGGTTTGAAACCCGGCATACGTCAATATCTCATTTCTCATAAATTTTCTCTCTATTCAGATGTTGTCAACAGGGCTCAATTATTAGAGCGAGATAACGAGTGCGGTCAATCGAGTGACCACAACCAGGATCATACCGGTGACAGCAGTCATCAAAACAACGATAACCAGCGGAGAAAGAAGAATACGGACAAGAGCGGCAACCACTTTGGTGGTAATTATGGCCATGAGAATAGAAGAAGCGAGTCGGGGGGAGATTTTAAAAAAAAGGAGATTTAACAATGACAATGTGAAGACGTCAGCACCAGCAGCAACTGGTTCCAAGGGAGGAGAACGACCACCGGTCATATGCTATAAGTGCAGGAAAGAAGGACATATTAGCCCAAACTATCCACAATAGTTTAAGGTATGTTATAATTGTGGAAAAGAAGGACATATCGCTTGAGATTGCACTGTAGCGAAACCAAATCCAGCGGGGATGGTGACTTAAAAGGCTGTCCCAGAAAAGACGAAGTCAACGGTTCCTGGAAGAGCGTTTGTCGTGACTAGTCAAAATGCGAGGAACCCAAACGAGGTGATCACGGGTAAGCTAATCGTAAATTCTTGCAAAGTTTATACAATACTAGATACCGGTGCTACCCATTCATTTATCTCTCCTGCTTGTGCTCAACGTTTAAACTTGACTCCGGAGAAATTAGACTTTGACCTATCTGTGGAGACTCCGTTAGGAGAAACTTTCACCACATCCACTATTTATAAATCTTGTTTAATCCAAGTTGGCACCATCACATTACCTGTTGACCTTATCTCTTTAAAGATACTTGCTTTTGATGTGATTTTAGGGATTGATTGGTTAACTACTCATCATGCCAAAATTGATTATTTTCGTAAGGTTGTTAGTTTTCATATTCCTAAACAACTTTGTTGTTCAATTCAAGCAACTAAACCATTAAAATCAATCACCATTATATCAAGCCATAAAGCCATTCGTTTATTAAAAATGGATGTCAAGCTTTCTTAGCCCATGTTATAGATTTGAATAAAGACACGTCGATTTAAATAATATTCTGTTGTTATTGACTTTCCGGCGTATTTCTGAAGAACTTCCCGCCCTACCCCGAACGTGAAGTTGAATTCTTTATTGATCTTGAACTCCGGTACAAAGCCCATTTCTAAAATCCCATATCGAATGGCTCCTATTGAACTTCGTGGAGTTAAAGGTCCAACTACGGAGTTGTTTGACATCGGTTTCATTCGTCCCTAGTACATCTCCTTGGGGTGCTCTGTTTTATTCAGTAAAGAAGAAAAGGCGGAGTATGCGCGACTTTGTATTGACTATCGAATTGAACCATGTTACCATCAAGAATAGGTATCCGCTACCTCGTATTGATGACCTGTTTGACAAGTTGTAAGGAGCATAATTCTTTTAAAAATCGATCTTAGCTTACGGATATCATCAATGAAGATTAGAATCGAGGATATTCCAAAGACTGCCTTTAGAACTCGGTATGGGCATTATGAATTCTTAGTTATGTCTTTCGGTTTGACTAATGCTCCTGCGGCTTTCATGGATATGATGAACCGAGTATTCAAGGAATATTTGGATCAATTTGTTGTTGTCTTTATTGATGACATCCTCATATATTCCAAAAGTCATGAAGATCATGAGCACCATTTGAAGCTGGTACTCCAAAGGCTTCGTGAAAACAAGCTATATGCCAAGTTGAAGAAATGCGAGTTCTGGTTTGAGGAAGTAGCATTCCTTGGGCACGTGGTGTCAAAACATGGAGTATCTGTTGACCCGGCGAAGATTGAAGTAATACAAAGTTGGGAGCAACCGAAGACGATGACTGAAGTACGTAGCTTTCTGGGTTTAGCTGGTTATTATCGGAGATTTGTGGAAGGATTTTCTCGAATTGCTACTCCGTTAACTCAGCTGACTCGGAAAGATACAAAATTTGTATGGAGCGAGGAATGCAAGAAGAGTTTCCAAGAGCTTAAGATGAGACTTATTTTGGCACCTGTTCTGACAATACCATCTGGTTCGGATGAATTTGTTATCTACAACGATGCTTCAGGCAAAGAGTTAGGATGTGTTCTCATGCAACGTGGGAAAGTCATAGCCTATGCCTCGCGACAACTTAAAGAATATGAGAGAAATTATCCTACTCATGATCTAGAGTTGGCATCAGTCGTTTTCGCGCTAAAGATCTGGAGGCACTATCTATATGGGGAGAAAGTGGAGATATATTCTGACCATAAAAGCCTCAAATATTTCTTCACCCAAAAAGAACTCAACATGCGGCAACGACGTTGGCTCGAGCTGTTGAAAGACTACGACCATACCATTCAATACCATCCTGGAAAAGTGAACGTGGTAGCCGACGCATTGAGTAGAAGATCATATGCGGGAATGAGTGCGATGTTGTCAACACAAAGGCCCATTTTGTGTGATTTACAAAAGATGAAGATAGAATTCAAGACTCCGGGGACCCATACAATGATGTCAAGTATATGTATAGAACCAACTTTAATCAAAAAAGTTAAAGTTGCTCAAGTCACAGACCCGGAGCTGTTGCATATAAAGAAGAAAGTGCAAGAATGTGCTATTCCAGAAGCAAGAATCGATGAAGAAGGAATACTTCGAGTCCACTCCAGACTTTGTGTTCCTAACGATTCTGATTTGAAGTACAAGATCATGATGGAGGCACACAATACACCATTTACAATCCATCTTGGAAGTACCAAAATGTATCGTGATCTTCGACATACATTTTGGTGGAACAATTTGAAGAGAGAGATTGCAAAGTTTATCTCGACGTGTTTAACTTGTCAACGTGTAAAGGCGAAGCATCAAGTGCCTAAGGGTCCATTTCAACCACTTGAGATTCTGAAATGAAAGTGGGAACATATTACCATGAATTTCGTTACGGGTCTTCCCACGGTTTCTCAAGGCATAAATGCTATTTGGGTTATTGTTGATAGATTAACCAAGTCTGCTCATTTCTGACCGATACAGGTTGAACGTCTTGCTAGTATGTACGTGAATGAGATTGTGAGGTTGCATGGCATGCCAGTATCCATAGTTTCAGATCGTGACCCAAGATTCACTTCAAAATTTTGGGTTAGCTTGCAAAAAGCTATGGGCACGGATTTACGGTTCAGTTCGGCATACCATCCTCAAACGAACGGACAATCAGAGAGGACTATTCAAACTCTTGAAGATCTATTAAGACTCTGTGTCCTAGACTTCAAAGGGAGTTGGGATAACTATTTACCATTGGTGGAATTCTCCTACAATAACAGTTATCAGGCAAGTATAGGTGTGGCTCCATTTGAAGCATTATATGGACGAAAGTGTCGCTCTCCAATATGTTAGGATGAGGTGGGTGAAGCAACATTGTTGGGACCCGAATTAGTACGTATGACTACGGAAAAGATTTAAATAGTTCGACAACATATACAAACGGCACAGGATCGACAAAAGAGTTATGCGGATCTTCATCGAAAGGACGTGGAATTTAGTATTGGGGATCATGTATTGTTGCGTGTGGCTCCATGGAAGGCAGTTACAAGATTTGGGAAGGGAGGAAAGCTCAATCCATGATTTATTGGTCCATTTCAGATTCTTAACCGAGTAGGAAATGTAGCCTATAGACTCGCGTTACCTCCAAGTATGTCTCGTGTTCATAATGTTTTTCACATATCTGTGCTTCGTAAATATGTGAAAGACCCGAACCACGTTACTGAGTTAGAACCGGACAAAATAGCCAAAAACTTAACGTACGAGGAGGTACCTATCAAGATCTTGGATAGGAAAGAGCATGTCCTACACACAAAGGTCATACCACAAGTTAAAGTTTTATGGAGGAACCATGCTATAGAGGAAATGACCTGGGAGTTGGAAACGGAAATTAAAGCGAGGTATCCTCACCTTTTCGAAACACCAGGTACGTACGTCAATTTCGAGGACGAAATTTCATAAGGAGGGGAGGTTATTAGACCCCAACTTATTATAAATAAAATTGAATTTTTCCTCTATTTATTATTTTAGAATAGTAAGGGTTGATTTGATTAATGTGGTTAGTTATGGGTAAAATGCGCAAATATTTTAAATAAACAATTGGTTAAAAAATATTCATTGTTGTTGGGGAATATTCATTTGGTCGTGGAATATTCTTACTGTAGGGGAATATTCGTAAGACGGCGCAGCCTTGTGTGGGCCCCATAACGGAAAGCGATTGGATGAAGAAAACGACAAATATAAGTTGTTTATAAATAATGGCGTAGTTGTTACCGTTAATACTGTTGAAATACTCGGTGGTTAAAACACAGTAGCACACGGTATTGCACCAATTATTGATTCTTACGTAAGAAGGCACTACTCAATAATTATTACAGTAATTACTGTTCAGTATTTTATTTTATTGATTCAATAATTGCTGCTTTGATATTTTATATTACTGTTGTTTCAATAATTGTCACTACACAGTATTTTCCATTATCGAAACAATAATTCATATTATCTGAATAATATTATTGGATAACATTTTTGGCAATGTCTAGAAAGTTCTGTCTAAGGAGAGGTTTGGTCATCTAATTGCGCCAAGAGGAGAGAGATCCTTATTGAAAGCCCCTCTTTCCTGAACCTGCACTGTTGTCGATGATTGTGATTCTGTAATATTATTTGTGAATAATTAATTATTAATTTATATGATGAGAAAAATATTGATTTTATGTGGATATAGATGGAGAAAATTTTTAATGTGACAATTGTTGAAAATTAATATTTTATCTTTTTCTGATAAAATAATTCATTTAAATATATTATTATATTTTAATAATATAATAATGGTAATATTTTTATAATGAATGTGGGATATATGAGTATATGAGGAGGAGGAGTATTTTTGTTGCATTAAATGATTAACACATATTTTGTGTGTCGGTGGACCCCATTTCTTGACTGAAATTTGATTATAGCCTGTAAAATCGCCCGTTTATGGATTTCGGTCAATTTCTGTTTGGAATTTGGAAAAACTTAAACTTACAAAGTTGTAGATAATTGAATTTCCTATGGAAAGGACATGAGGTTTCAATTTTTCTGATAAAAGGGCTACTTATTATGAATTATTGAAGTTCCGAAGTTTCGAAATAATTGATTTTTGAAAGTTTTAATTATGTTTATTAAGAATTTTTTTTGTATTTTGTGGACATCAATAAAATGTGCAAAGTGCTGAAATCAAATGTCTAGAGGTGGGCTAAGGAAAATTTTATAAATATATTAATATTATATTAAATTTTCTGCTTCGGTGTTCTAAGCATTTTCCTATAAATAGGGTGCTTAGGTTAGAATTGAAAATCACACCAGAAACTGAAATCTTCTCTTTCTTTCTCTCTCGATATATTGAGCGTATTCTTGTGAGTATTTTGATACTTTGAGTGTTGTTATACGGTGCAAGTTCCCGTTCAGCACTATATTTAGTATTCCAGCAAGAAGCATTATTCTTTCGAGGTAAGGGATATTATTTTTTTTAAATGATATTATTTCTTTCAATATCATTATGCCGGAGTATTGGTAATATTTTTCTTGGGAAATTTTTGTCTTTAGTGTCGGGATTACTATTCACGTATACGGCACTATTTACAGAAAAATTAAATTTTTGTTTTTCGTCCAAAATATCTATTATGGATACTAGCTTTGATTGTATCCATGTTTTGATCATTCTTGAATTTTACTCCACTATGATTATTTATGAGGTATTTTTGGACATGGATAAACCGAAATACGAATCCTTAATATTTATTCTTTTGTTTCACTGGATTCATTTTCTTTAAAATATTTTTCATCATCCTCAGTTCTAAATGATGATATTATTGAATTTCTTTGGCCTGTAGTGCAAAGATTTATGATTTTATGATGAATATCTTTGGCCCGTAGTGCAAAGATGAATAGGTGTTGAGATGAACATGACCAACTGATGAATATCTTTGGCCTGTAGTGCAAAGATGAATATTTGATTCAAGATGTATATTGATTGATGTTACAGAGATAAAATATTGATTTCATTCTCTACGTAACTCTTCTATGAATTATTATTTCTGCTACGAATATTGATCTGAAACTTGTTGTCTATTGTATTTTATCAGATTTTTCCCTGTTGAAGACTAACGATAATTTGTTCTATATTATCTTAGTCATAATATTCTTTTACTGGGCTAGTTGAGCTCACTCTTTTCCTTTTTGTTCCATTTTTCTTCTCAGGAGGCGAGAATGTAGCAAGTTCTAGTCGGGGTATGGAATGATGGTTCTAGAGAGTTGTTTAGTAGTCCTCACCATTTTTGTAAAATAATGTATCAATAATTGTGATGAGGATTTATTTGGGTATGGATATTGTCTAGAAGACAATATTTGTATTTAAACTCACAGTTTTTATGATGTATTAATAAAGTTGTAGTTGTTTCTGTACCATGTTATTGACGACCAATGCTTATATTACTATCTTAAACTTATAATCTTTTGGTATTTCAGGTACTTAGGAAGTGTATTAATACGTGTTAGATGCAAAGTATGGGAAAAATAAGTGTAACTGCAACGTACCCCCCCCCCCTCCCAAAAAGGCGGACTTTACAAGAAGGAAACCCCCGCCGGGGCGGGGGTTTTGACCAAATAACAGTAGACCCTCCCCGTCGGGGAGGTCAATTTGCACAACATAACTATTAGGTTTGTAATATTCATGAACACAATCAAATTGCACAAAATAAGCAGAAACGTGTAAAAATCAAAGTTTAAAATTTTACAAACCATATACTCGGATCATCCTTTATGCAGAATTATTAATTAAACGAAAAGATAAAGAATAAAAATTATACCCTTGAAGATCGAGCTTCCTCAGGTACAAGTTCACCTCCAAATCCTTTCGCGTTCAACTTGAATCCACCGGGTTCGGTTCCTTCCTTTGATCAACGTTAGCCACCCAAGTGTTTGGCCTCTAGAGGTGATCCACCAAGGAAAAAGAAAATTCAAGAAGATGGGTATTTGGCAAAACCCTAGTTTTTTTATCTCTTATAGAAAATGGTGTACTTTCCCAACTATTGAAATTACGTATTCTATGAAAATGTCAACAACCACCTCACCCATAATAAGACTCCTCTTATTTATAGATGTAGGCAACCCTCCTTAACAATTAAGGAATTGAGTTTTATTTTAATTAATTAAACTCCTTTAATTAATTAGGCTCCTAATCTTATTAGGAAAAATTAATTAAAATCTTTTAATTACTTTACCTCCTAATCTTATTAGGAAATATGAGAGTACTTTTATTAATTAATTCTCAAACTTCTTTAGGAATTAAATAATAATAATAGTAATAATAATAATAAGACTCCTCTTATTAATTTATATTTAATATTTCAAAATATTAAATAATAAATATTAAGCTATTTAATTTACTCTATCACCATAGATTAAATTAAATATACTTAACTTATTATTACGATTATATCATTTTCTTCTTAAATAATTATTCTTCATTTTATGGTGTGACCTTTTAGGTTCTCCATATTAAACCTAATTGTGAATAAATCAATTAGAACAATTCTAATCTTATTTAAATAAATAAATTAAAATATTAATTTATTTAAATAAATAATATTTATTCTACAATAGGAATAAGTCTCCCTGCGATCAACGACTTTCCGAGATAATATAGATTTCAACATTAATCATAAAAGAACCTTTGAGTAAATAGTTACTGCATGCAATTCCATCCTTCCACCATACAATGTCCCAATTAAATATAAGACATGAAATTACTATCAAGTCTTATTTTATTTAATTATATGTATTTCGACTCTTAAATGCACAACTCAAATAATGCAAATTAGAAACTCCTTTCTAATTTCATTCTCGCTTTAAACAAGGACTATTTGGGTTGTCATTTATCGAATCACATAGGACATTTCACTTTTTTTACTAGAAGTGGTAGATTCTTTATTGATCATACATTATCTCCATATACAACTTATTATACCCAAGCATACCCTTTGATATACCCTAAGGGTCTTAAGGAATAAGTCAAAGTATAACTCATCATACACAAGATACTATGATGATCTCAAGTCCAAGGATCACTTGTACTACTATCACTAAAGGAATTCCTATTGACAGGCAAGTAAAACTCCATTAGGTATTCCTTAGCGAGCCACGTTCAGTGAACTTATTCTCTAATAAGCACCTACATACTTGATTTAGTGTCTCCACACAAATGATCATGAGATCAATCATCCTCATCCAATAAGTAAGCAACGTATGTACCAATCTATCCGGATTCACTAATCTCTAATTTAGTAATCCAACGATTGGGAACTATTTTAGTTTTAAGCTTTCTAAGAATTTAGATCTCATTAGAATGATCATCATCATTATTCTAAAAGCATTGCTTACAACTATGAGTTTATCACATATTATAAAACAACATCATGTAGATAATTTGAAAGCCTTTAATAAATTAATACTTTTTATTAATAAATGAATAAGATTGTTACAAAGTATATGCTTTATCATCAAACATGATTGGCTTGTGTTCATACTACTTTCAATCTCCCACTTGCACTAAAGCCAATCGCCATGGTATCTCATACCCTTCTTCTCTAAGTGACGATTATCCTACTATTGGATAAGCTTTAGTTAATGGATATGAAATGTTGTTTTTGAGAGTCCACTATCTCTATAGTGATTTCCCATCTTTCAATGATTCATATAATCAAATGACAGTGCCACAACACGGGTTTAGATCCAAGATGAGACTTAGAAACTATTCCTAGTTCTGTAATGAGCTTTTCATCCAAGCAATAAACTTGCAGCTTCATTTACAGCTATATACTTTGTCTTTATCACTAAACCAAAGAACTCTTTCTTTGTTTGGAACCTTTAATTCATTTGCACCACCGCTTCAAGGTAACGATTTACCTTAAAGTGGATTTTCTGTCGTCTTGGTCTGTTTGAAAAACTTGAGTTTGTTAAGCCCTCTAGTTTTAATTTAGACCCACCATGAATATGATCACATCCTTAGTTCAAGTTAAGTACTTTAAGATGTTTTTCACTGTCTCACAGTGAACTTCTCCAGAATATGACTGATCAACATCAGGTCTCGTACATTTCATTGCATACATGATAGTTACTCATGCGATCTCTATTTTTTGAGTCTTTGGGGACTATTAAGAGAGATACACTCCATGGCTCATCAACATGAGACATCTTTTGGAGTTTGCCATGCTAAACGACTTTAGCATCAAATGAATATACGTTCCTTGGGTTAAGTCGAGCATCCTATTAAATCTATCTATATAGATTTGCATCCCCAATTATAATACTCTTCCCAAATCATTCATGGAGGAATGTTTATACAACTTTATATTTACTGATTGTAGCATTGGTATGTCATTCCTTATCCGTAGTATATGAACATATAATAATAGGAATGTCACGACGCTCCCACTGACCCTTTTGTACACACTAGGTTCATTCTTATTTTTGATAAAATCAAACTCTTTTGATTATTTCATCAAAACGAATGTTCCATTTTGAGAAACTTGCTTCAATTCATTTCTCTGAGTGTCTACAACTCTTACCTCATTGTATGTAACTGGTTCATCATCTTCTATGATGTGTACCTCATAATCATCATATATGATGAATCCATACCTCCTAGGTATCTTCGGTACAATTCCATATTTACGATTCGGTTGTGGTACAATAGGTCTATCTACAGGTTCTTCTTATTTGACTTATAGTGTTCTGTGGTTCTTAAACTCTTCAAGATGTATTATCCTCCCACTAGCCACTTTAATGATAAATGCCTTTATCTTAGAAGGCAGCGTATTTCGCAATAAAACACCTTTTTGCTAAGTAGGATTATAGAACATATACCCTAAACTTACTTTAGGATGTCCCACAAATCTACACTTGTCAAATCTTGTCCCAAGCTTATCCTTTGAAACCTTTTCTCATAAGTTGGACAACCCCTTATCTTAACATACTTAAGATTAGGAATCCTCCCTGTCCATAACTCTTATAGAGTCTTGGGGCCGGATTTTGAGGTTACCTTTTCATAAATATGCAGCCATTTCTAGGACATGATCCTAGAAGAATACTGGAATATCGATAAAATCATTATGGACCGTACCATGTCCAACAAGGTACGATTTTTCCTTTCAGATACATCAATCAATTATTGCATATCAGGAGGCATCCATTATGAGTAAACCATTTAAGATGATCTAGAAACTTATTGCACAAGTATTTATTCCTTGATCTAATCAAAGAATCTTAATACTTTGCCAATTTGTTTAACTTCTGAATTCTTTGAACTTTTCAAATAATTCACACTTGTATTTCAACAAATACACACATTCAACTCTTTGAATGATCATCTCTTTTTCTTATACTAGTTTGTTCAATTTGTAAAATTATTTTCACGTAAGTCAAGTACACAAAGTCCATTAAGTAAGATTTCAGTTCTATACAAAACATTATTATTATAAATAGAACAACAATTGTTCTTAAATATAATACCAAAGATTTCATTGTCCAACAGTAAAATGGAAATAATGTTTCTAACGAGAACTGAAATACAATAACAATTTATTGACTTAATAGATTTGCCCGTAGGCATTGCTAAACTATAAGTTAAGTTTTTATGGCTAATGTAGCAACCTTTGCTTCATTTTCCACACATAGGATTACTTCTCCTTTGTTTAGCTTTCTACTTCTGCTTGGTCCCTTCATAAATCTATATTTATGATAACCAAAGTCGGTATCCAATACCCAAGTAGAACCTTGACTTAAAGAAAAATTTATTTCAAATCATGAACAAATTTGTATTAGTAACCGAAACTTCACTAAGCTTCTTCTGGTTAGCTCTGCAAGATGCTTCTCGCAGTTTCTTTTCCAGTGTCCTGGCTTATTGCAGTGGAAGCAAACTCCTTTGCTATCTGTATCAGTTTTGTTCTTATTATCCTTTGTTTTTGCCTTTTCTATTTACCTTCTTTGAATTGTTCTTCTTTTTAGAAGATCCTTTGGCCCCTACCAGTAAGACTTGGTCTTTCTTGGTTGGAAAGTGACTCTCAATATTTTTCAACATGTTAAGCAAATCAGCGAGGCTAATATCTAGCTTGTTCATATGAAAAATTCACAACAATTGTGAAAGGAGTACGGGAGTGAGTACAATATCAAATCTTGGATCAACTCTCCATCCATGACAAAACCTGTTGTCCTAATTGTTCAATCAAATTGATCATGTTTAGGACCTTTTATCTGTACTGTAGTGTCATCGGTCATTCTAGATAGGAAGAGCTCCTTAGATATCTGATATCTATTAGTCCTACTTTTCTCACCATCAACTACTTGACATGTAGGAGTATAGTAGGAGTATCAGGCTGACGCTGAAGCTTGTTACTCATGGATGCGAGCATGATGCATTGAGCCAACTGTGCATCATCTTGCCACTTTCTAAAAGTTGCAATCTCTTCCTCAGAGGCATCGTCTGCAACCATTACAGGGATAGGCGTATTAAGGACATAATATAACTTTCCAGCCATGAGAACTATTCTCAATTTTCTTAACCAATCCGTTTAATTCGGTCTGGTTAAATAGCATCTAATATGCTACGCAGTGATAGTAATTTATACATTGTAAAATTCTATAAATAAATTTGTCATTAACAACATTTTAGCATACATTCTTTTATTAATTACCAAAATAATTTAGGTCTTATTTTAGATTGGTATCTCCCACTATTTTTTTCAAACTATATTACCCTCAATATATATAGTTCGGCAAAATCTAATTAAAGATTTGCTAGTGAGAATAAGGATCCCATTTCAAATGTATATAGCCTTGTGGTGACACAACAAACTATATATAAATAAATAGGTAGACAACTCTTGTAAATTACATCAACTATGCAACTCTTTGTATTTTGCCTCTTAGATCATAATGGTCAAGTGTGTGCACATCCGAACTAAAATAATCCAAGTTAAGTCCAACCAAGCACTCTATATATTCAAAAAAGAAAAATATTGTCCTTGTGGTGACACAACAAAATAATATTGTTCAATTTTCTTTATAAGCATCAAATGTGATAAATTAACATCTTAAATACTTAATAATTGCCTTGTGGTGACACAAAAAACTCATATTAAATACTTAATACTCTATTAATTTTATCATGCTAGAAGGCGACGTTCGATATTCCAAATATCTTTGAACGCTTAGGACTTAATATAAAATATTTGAGGGGTTTGTTATTAATTTGTCTCATCTTGTTTAGCGCGCATGCATATTTATATATATATAAAATACGCGTCATATTAATTAACATGCGAAGCTTGTTTGCATAATATATAATATATATAGTATAAGCATGCACATATAGAATACTATATTCTACCCGGATTGATTATGGACTTGTATTCTAGTTTGGTTCTTTAGAGCCACCAAGTGAACCAAAAGGTCAAACCCTAGGGGTGCAAGAATTAATATTTAAACTTAACTATTACATTTAAACCCGGGCTCCATTACAAACGGGTCTCCAAGCGCTCCTTGATCCTTGATCTTCAATTCTTCAAAATTAATTCTAACTATTCCTATTACAATACTACTTAAAATAAATAGAAACCTTGATCAACAGTCAAGGGGAAGTACATAGGAGGGAGATAAAATTTACATTAAGAAAAATTAGAGAAGACGAGGTATGCAGACCCCATTTAATAAAACTCATACATTCATGCATCCAACTAAAATAAAATCTAATCACATTGGTCAATAGTCCATAATCAATCCCATTTATTATCATACACATCACCATATGCATCAATAAATAACATTCATCTCATGAATAATAAACATTTAATATATATATTGATATCATTTAATGGACAAAATTAGTTAGCATAAAATCTAATTTTGAATCAAAATAAACTCCTTTATTTTAATCCAAATTTAAATCAAAATAAACATCTTTTATTTTAATTTATCCAATTTTGAATAAAATAAACTATTTTATTTTAATTAAAATTTTTAATCAAAATAAACTTCTTTATTTTAATTAATTATGGAATCCAATTCAAGTAAAAAAACTCCTTTATTAAAGGAAACACGGATTCTCTTTCCTATTCACAAATAAACTCTTTATTTGGAATAATATGAAATTTTATTTCATATCTAAATAAACTCATTTATTTAAGAAAATTAAGATTCTCTTTCCAATTCACAAATAAACTCTTCTATTTTGAATAATATAAAATCTTATTTCATATCTAAATAAACTCCTTTATTTAAGAAAACATGGAATCCAATTTCAACTCCAATTAGTTATCATGGAATTGAATTCCAACTCTAATTAGTTATCATAGAATCTAATTCCAACTTTAATTAGTTAGCATGAAATTTAATTTTAAAATAAAATAAACCTTTTTATTTTAAGATTAAAATAACACTTTATTTTAATATTAAAATAAGTTTTTATTTTAATTATAAAATAATTAATATTATATATATATATATAAAAATTATCGTTGAAACGCGAGCCATCAGATAAATAACTTAAAGATAAAATGATTCATGTGTATCATGAACTCCCGATATCATATCATATAAATATATATATCTATTATATCATATATATATATATATATATATAATATAAAGAAACATGATAGAATATATAAAAGTAATCATACTTAATAAACTCCCATGTAGGATACACCATTGACCATACACATGAATCATCTTACATATTTAACTACGGTAGTTATATATATATATATATATATAATTATAAACCAAAACTATGAATCAGGATCTCGCATGTTCCAAAAAAAAATATTCACAGATACAGCGAAATCAAAAGAGATCGGAATTACCATTTTTTTTAAAATAAATTTTATATAATAAAATTATGCCCAATTAAATTTTTCTAAACATATATCAATATACATATCAAATTAAAATAATTAATAATTCGAATAAAGGTTTGACTCTGATGCCACTGTTAGGTTTGTAATATTCATGAACGCAATCAAATTGCACAAAATAAGCGGAAACGTGTAAAAATCAGAATTTAAAATTTTACAAACAATATACCCGGATCATCCTTTATGCACAATTTGAAATTAAACGAAAAGATAAAGAATAAAAATCATACCCTTTAAGATCGAGTTTCCTCAGGTACAAGTTCACCTCCAAATTCTTTCGCGTTCAACTTGAATCCACCGGGTTTAGTTCCTTCCTTTGATCAACGTTAGCCACCCAAGTGTTTGGCCTCTAGAGGTGATCCACCAAGGAAGAAGAAAATTCAAGAAGATGTGTATTTGACAAAACCCTAGTTTTTCTATCTCTCATAAAAAATTGTATACTCTCCCAACTATTGAAATTACGTATTCTATGAAAACGTCAACAACCACTTCACCCATAATAAGACTTCTCCTATTTATAGATGTAGGCAACCCTCCTTAACATTTAAGGAATTGAGTTTTATTTTAATTAATCAGGCTCCTAATCTTATTAGGAAAAATTAATTAAAATCTTTAATTAATTTACATCCTAATCTTATTAGGAAATATGAGAGTACTTTTATTATTTAATTCCCAAACTCCTTTAGGAATTAAATAATAATAATAATAATAATAATAATAATAAGACTCCTCTTATTAATTTATATTTAATATTTAAAAATATTAAATAATAAATATTAAGCTATTTAATTTATTCTATCACCATAGATTAAATTAAATATACTTAACTTATTATTATGATTATGCCATTTTCTTCTTAAATAATTATATTTTCTTTTATGGTGTGACCCTTTAGGTTCTCCATATTAAACCGGTTGTGAATAAATCAATTAGAACAATTCTAATCTTATTTAAATAAATAAATTAAAATATTAATTTATTTAAATAAATAATATTTATTTTACAATAGGGATAAACCTCCCTAGCGATCAATGACTTTTTAGATAATATAGTTTTCAATATTAATCATAAAAGAACCTTTGAGTAAATAGTTACCATACAATTCAATCCTTCCACCATACAATGTCGCAATTAAATATAAGACATGGAATTGCTGTTAAGTCTTATTTTATTTAATTATATGTATTTCGACTCTTAAATGCACAACTCCAAATAATGCAAATTAGAAACTCCTTTCTAATTTCATTCTGCCTTGGCCAAGGACTGTTGGGTTGTCATTTATCGAATCACATAGGACATTTCTCTTCTTTTACTAGAAGTGGTAGATTCTTTATTGATCATACATTATCTCCATGTACAACTTATTATACCCAAGCATACCCTTTGATATACCCTAAGGGTCTTAAGAAATAAGTCAAAGTATAACTCATCATACACAAGATACTATGATGATCTCAAGTCCAAGGATTACTTATACTACTATCACTACAGGAATTCCTATTGACAAGCAAGTAAAACTCCATTAGGTATTCCTTAGCGAGCCACGTTCAGTGAACTTATTCTCTAATAAGCACCTGCATACTTGCTTTAGTGTCTCCACACAAATGATCATGAGATCAATCATCCTCATCCAATGAGCAAGCAACGTATGTACCAATATATCCGAATTCACTAATCTCTAATTTAGTAATCCAACGATTGGGAACTATTTTAGTTTAAAGCTTTCTAAGAATTTAGATCTCATTAGAATGATCATCATCATTATTCTAAAAGCATTGCTTAAAACTATGAGTTTATCACATATTATAAAACAGCATCATGTAGATAATTTGAAAGCCTTTAATAAATTAATACTTTTTATTAATAAATGAATAAGATTGTTACAAAGTATATGCTTTATCATCAAAAATGAATAGTACCCTATGTGAATAGTACTCGAGTGAATAGTACCCCATGAATAGTACCCTATGAATAGTACTTCATGAATAGTACTTTATGAATAGTATTTCGTGAATAGTACCATATTTATGAATAGTATCATATTTATGAATAGTGCCCATGAATAATACTCTGTGAATCGTACTGTACATATGAATAGTGCCGTATAAATAAATAGTACCCATGAACAGTACTCCGGCATGAAAAACTTAAAATTTAACAAGAATGTTCAGAAAAATATCATTGTGAAACGATATTAGATGAAGCGCAAATTTCAACGATATTCTACTAATTTCACGGAGTATAGAAGCAATACTTTAACAAAATTAGTGCAGAATTAGGAATACGAATCGAAATAATATTACTTACATACTACAGAGTATGGAAGAAAATATTATTTTATACGAATATTGAATGAAAGAAAATTCCTTACGAATACGAAAAATAATATTGTAAGCGAATATGAAATAAATAATAACCCTTACCTTAGTAGAAGGCTGGATACTGAAATAGTGAAGTAGAAGAATACTCTTCTTCTTTCTCTCTATAGCTTCTCTCTCTATAATTGCTCCTGTGAGTCTTACTGAATTGGTGAGAATGAAAGAAGAATGAACTTATAATTATAGGAAAATATAGTTTCGATAATTGCACGATTAGGGGCTCGAATTATTACAGTAAAGTACCTTCATTTATACCCATTTTTAATTTAGTGCTTGAAGTATTATCAATCTTGCACCATCTCCGCTAATAGTACATGCATGTGAATCAATAGTTCCATACATGTGAACCATCAATAATTTGCATGTGAACTAATAGCAATTAATTACTCATTTATCCGATTAATTGCCCGTTTGGTCGATTTAACATCCAGAAATCAATTATTATCGAAATAAATGTCGATTTCCACTAACACTAATAATCCCAACACAATGGAAATATTTTTTATCAATAATTTCATCTTAAATCAACATGAACTTATTCATCATTAATATTATAACTCACAATATTTAACAACCAGATCATTCACAGGAAAGAGGGAGCTTTTCGATAATGATTTCTCTCTATTGGCGCGCACTTAGGTGACCAAACCCCTTTCCTCGACAGAACTTTCAAGACATTGTCAATAATGCAAATAATAAAATGAATAACTTTGTCATCTCAATTATTGAATTAATAATATAAAATATTGTGCAAATGATACTTTGACAATAATTGAATCAATAATATGAGAGATATTATGCAGCAATTACTGTGATAATAATTGAATAAAATTGAGTATCTTCTCACGTAATCATCAATAATCAAAGATAATATACAATACCGTGTGCTACTATACAATCACACGTACTACTGTTCTTTTACCACTGGGTATTTCAACAGTTTAATTGTAAAACTTTCACCGTTATTTTTATAAAAAGATATTTCTGTCATTTTATAACTCAGACACTAATTCCATTGTGGAGTCCACCAATGATTGTGCCGTCGTACGAATATTCCCTGATAAAATGAATATTCCTCGACCAATCGAATATTTTATAACAACATGATTACTATGCAAAAATTTTCATATATCACCCTTAACTTTAACCTTTTATCAATTTAACCATTTACTAAATAGAATAATAATTATAAGAAAATTAAATACTTTAATTTTATAAAATTCGGGGTCTTACAAACTGGCTAGACATGAGTACTATTACCTATTGGACTTACCAGATTAACAACTTTCTAGATAATATAGATTTCAACATTAATCATAAAAGAACCTTTGAGTAAATAGTTACCGTATAATTCAATCCTTCCACCATACAATGTCCCAATTAAATATAAGACATCGAATTACTGTCAAGTCTTACTTTATTTAATTATATATATTTCGAATATTAAATACATAACACCAAATAATGCAAATTAGAAATTCCTTTCTAATTTCATTCTGCCTTGGCCAAGGACTACTGGGTTGTTATTTATCGAATCACATAGGACATTTCTCTTCTTTTACTAGAAATGGTAGATTCTTTATTGATCATAATTTATCTCTATGTATAACTTATTATACCCAAGCATACGCTTTGATATACCCTAGGGGTCTTAAGGAATAAGTCAAAGTATAACTCATCATACAAAAGATACTATGAAGATCTCAAGTCCAAGGATCACTTGTACTACTATCACTACAGTAATTTCTATTGACAGGTAAGTAAAACTCCGTTAGGTATTCCTTAGTGAGCCACGTTCAGTGTACTTATTCTCCAATAAGCACCTACATACTTGCTTTAGTGTCTCCACACAAATGATCATGAGATCAATCATCCTCATCCAATGAGCAAGCAACGTATGTACCAATCTATCCGAATTCACTAATCCCCAATTTAGTAATCCAACGATTGGGAACTATTTTAGTTTTAAGCTTTCTAAGAATTTAGATCTCTTTAGAATGATTATCATCATTATTATAAAATCATTGCTTAAAACACTACTAGAAATTTAACCTATAGAGACGAGCTATAGCGACGGTCGGGATGGAACCGTCGCTATAGAGTGTCTATAGAAATGGTCACGGACTGGCCGTCCGTATAGAGAGAAAAAACAGCTCTATTGCGAGGGTCGCCGCTTGAACAACGCTATAAACATAAAAAAGGCCCTATATCGAGGCCTTTTATTTGGCCGTAGCTAATGGGACTTTCGCTCCAAGCTGAATTTACTCCCTCCATTATTTTCAGGCTCCAAAAACTTAAGTCTTAGCTAAAGCTATCAGCATACTAATTTATTTTCCAAAAACTCGATCCCTCTCAAATCCTCTAAATCTGTTATAGAGATCCCTAAATCTCTCATACCCCACTGTAAATCTCATAAGACAAAATCATCTTACCCAACTCCTAAATGGCCAGCAACGATTCAGAGCAAAGAGAAGAGGAAGAAACTGTTACCAACAAAGATGAAGATATCGGAGCACAAGTCGCTCCGATAGTAAAGCCAGAAGCGGTCGTCGTCACCACTGGTAAAGAAGATGAAGACACAATCCTCGATCTATACTTTCTCTCAATCTATTATTTGCTAATCGATCTGTTAGAGCAAAATTTAGGGTTTATTTTTTTGTTTAACTATTTTGTATTTTTGTGCAGTAAATCAAACCTTTATAGATTTATTAAAGATGGAAATCGGTAGAAGGAGAGAGGCTGGTACAGTGAAGAAAAAAGAGGGATTGGGATGGATAGAATGGATGAGAGGATGATTAAATTTGATTTATGAAATTCTATTTCAGAGAATAATGGCCAGCCATTCGCAGAATCCTTTACCTCTTCCTCCTCTCAATGATATCACTTGCATCATCACTGGATCCACCAATGGTATCGGCCTCGAAATCGCCAGGTTCTTAATTTATTTCACTATCGTAATTGACTGAATAAATAGTAATAATCTGTATTTTAGGAAAAAAATTAAGAAGTAGCTCAGAATTGTTTCTATTGAGTTATACTTATAGGGAGTACTTTCTTACTTGTTGACTGTAATATACTGTTTGTGTTTTAATTTTTATTATAAATTAAAAATAAGAACCCCCAATTTCTCTCTTGGTTATGATAAAAGGGAAAACCCAGGTAGATGGAAGGTATGGATGCATCAATTTTGACCGTAAAGGTTCTTGCTTAAGTTTGCAGATTTGTGTTTTGGATCTATTTGCTTCTGCACTTGATAAGGTTTATGTTGTTTGGGCTTTAAATCTATTTTAGAAGGGTGTTTCTTTCATAGGAATTATATCAAGATTGTGTTTGTGATTTGATATTTATCCTTTAATTCCTAAGTGTACCAAATTGTGATTCATAAGATTATAGATAGTATTGAGAATAAAGAACCAAGAGTAGGTAGTTATGTATTTATTTACATATAGACTATACTATACAAATGTACTATGTGGTCATCAATGATGACTTTGTGTGTTATATGATCACTTAATCGAAAGAGCAGGGCATTGTGTATGCATTACTATATCATCTTATTCTCTTATCTTATTATCAATTTAAGATATCATGGAAGTGTAGGGTTTCAAAGCTTATCTTATTATCGAAAGAGCAGGGCATTCTGCACGCACTACTATATCATCTTATATGTGGTCATCATAATATGTCCTTGGAAATATTGTACATGGCTTCTTTGATCTTTTCCCTTCATTTTAAGTAGTTATGTTGTTTGTTCCACTGTAAAAGTTTATGGGAGAGGATTCTTTCAAGGGAACAGTATTTCAGATTTTATCTATAAAAATAAAATTGCTGAAAGTTTCTATCTTTTTAATGACCAGGGGCAAAACACATTGGAGGTTGTACATGTACTATCTTATACATTGCCGTTTAAGTATGGTATTGTGTTTTTAATCCTTTTTTCCCCTCTATTTTTTGTTTCATCCTCAATTTATTAGAGTTTTCTATTTTGAGATGCTGCACTTAATTTTCTCACTATAACATTAATATTATAATACTTCCAGAAGTTCTCTTCTTGTTATTTTTATTTATTTCATGGATTATTACAAGTATTTGGTATAGTGCTTGCCATTTAACTCAATAACTCCTAGACGATTGCATGGCTATCAAAATTATTGAAGCTGGATGTGAAAGAACTAGTGAAAAAGTTTTGATTTTAATTCATGGTGCAGATACTGTTAAGCTATACCATAAAGGGGAACTTGAACCATATTCATGGTGCGAAAATACCTGAAATGATTTCTCAGTATTGTGAGCTTATTGTGTTTCTATTGATACAACATTATTTTGTGGAAAATATAGAGGAACTAATTTTACTTCTGAAAAAGATGGTCTTGTAATAATTTTATTGCATTTTAGAGTCAGAATGTTTGTTGACCCTTTGCTTTTCTAAGGCAAAAAGGTGTATAAACAGATGATAATTTTGGGATGAATCCTCCTAGAAAAAAGAAACATAGTGTTTGAGAAAATTGATTATTTTCTTTTTAACTATAAGATAATATAATGTAGAACATATTCTAGGGCTGCAATGCTTGCCAACTCATTGTCGACGTCAGGATTTTTAAGTGTCCCTTTTCGTTATTTGTTCTTTGGTGTTCTCATGTTAATGTGAGATTTGCTTGAAAAAACAAGTGAAAAAGGTCCGACATGTATAATGTCGATGATTTGACTTTAAAGAGTCGCCATTGGTGTATTTAATCGGTTTGCACCAACGTAATGACAAAAAAAAGGTTTGCACATTGACCCAAAGGATTTGACAACGCTAGACTCGTCTGTGAAACCGAGATTCATTTTGGGTCCGAGGGCTTGATTATGCGGAGGGAAGGTGTTAGGCACCTCCTGACATCCGTGTTACCACGGTGACCGCCACTTCTTAAAGAAATTGTTATATGAATGTGTGTGTGTGTGTGTGGATCAATGTGCAATTATTTGGAAGTAGTGCTGTACCTCGTTTGCACCTATATACATAGGGTTTGAATTTATAGAAAAATTCAGTTTTAAACAAGATATCGCAATGACGTTTTGTAAAGAGGTTTTTTTCAAACCATGTGCTTAATAGTAATTGAGGCCTTTGATACTTCCATTTTATTATTAAATGTTCGGCTTGTTTGCTTTTATTTTTGAGATGCGAAGCATTCTCGAGAAAATAATATACAGCAGTGCCAACTCATTATGGGCATGACAACCATCCAAGGAAATTCAGACACTGTAAATAATGTACAAAGTCGCATACAATTGAAAAATGTCCATCATGGGAACCAAATCTAGATTCGATGGATCAACTCCTGTGATCACATGATTCCTAGGTTCACATGATCTGCAATTTGTATGGAAAGCGATAGCGCTTATATATATAAAAGTCAGAAATATATATATACTGATTTGATCAACCACCACGAAAGCAACTCCATGGGGATCGAAATGTAAATATATAAAAGCGGTAAATATATATATATATATATATATATATATATATATATATATATATATATATATATGAACATGATTAACCACCACAAGTAAACTCCTGTGTGGGACAAAATGTAAATAAAGTTTAAAAGTGATCAATCGCCACGAAAGTAAACTCTGTAGGGGCGAAAATATAAATAAAATGCAGTAAAGGCCACGAAGTGAACTCTAGGCACAGACAGAATGTAAATATATATATATATATATATATATATATATATATAAAAGTAGTAAACGCACTAGATGTAAATCCGTGCTCATCGGATATGTTCGACAACAATTATATACAAGTATATATATAAAAGCGATAAATGCAATTGGATGTAAATCCGGGCTCATCGAATATATCTCCGACAATAATTATATATATAAGTATATATATATATATATATATATATATATATATATATATATATATATATATATAAAGAGATAAACGCTCCGGCATCAAGTTCAGGCTCAATCGAGGCATAACTCGATAATGTTAGTCCATATATAAAATAATATATACATATATAAGTATATATATACAGATAGAAATGAAAACCACGGACCAAAGTCCGGGCAAACGCACACAACACGACTCTCAATGTGTATAACAGTGTGTGCTAATATGAGAAGAAGGCTTTATATAATGGGAGAAGGCTTACAGTGGGCTGCCAAAGTAGACTTCTATGACTTTAAATGGATAAACACTCAGCTCCCGCCGGATAAAAGATAGCTATATGTGAGCTAACAAGTGTTTAAAGATGAGGAAACACTCATAAGATGTGTATGCAGAGTAAAATGGACAGGGCTTCCTCGCCTTTTTCCCTCTCTCTCTTCATCAAATGGCTGACCCCAAGGCTTGTATATATAGACGGATGGGCGCAAGTACACTGCAGCAACATAGTTAGCTTGTACCGCTGTGAGTCGTGGTGCATTCGAGCCTCATGGTCCTGTTGTCTCATCAAAGACGCGTGCATTCATGCATTATAATGTCTGCTCGAACTTGCAGAACTTCAATCCGAGCATCCGAACGAGGTATATCTGACCTTCTTCGGACCGCTTGTGTTGAGAGTTACGCAATGACATGGATTAGAGGTTGTACGAAGTCAGGAAGAGGGGTCTATGCCCATGGTCTTCAAGCTTCAAATTCTATCCAAAGTACTGCAACACGTAATAGTCACTCGGGATTGTAACTCCTCTTTTCTTGTGGGATATTGTTGGATGTATGTATGTATGAAGTGTTGAGACGACGCGCAGGTGTTGACTAAACAGGATGACGTTTGACTCCTCGTCGGGGTTATCATCGGTTTGAGTGGAAAGTAGACGTTGCTCAGGGTTACATTTGAGATTGGACTACTTGTTGGTATGCCGCGATATCATCTTATTGAGACGGTAAGATGACATGTTGACTCCTCACCGAGGTTATCGCCGATTTAAGCGGAAAGCAGACGTTGTTCAGGGTTATATCTAAGATTGGACTGCTTGTATGTATGCCTCACTATCATCTATGGGTGTGCCGGTCTGCCCGTTGTTAGCTCCGGGTCTAAGGTACGAGTGCCTCGACAGGGTGTTTGAAGCTGATTGCATGTGTTTGAAATAATCATTTTTGGAGTTATCGCCGGAACTGCAATGACATCTATTGGGGCTATCACCAAGGATGGAGTTGCTACTCCCAGTGTTGTCTTTGGGACTGGAACTGAACGTCACAGTGTTATCGCCGAGATATAACTGTCCTCTTCGGTGTTGTTGCCAGTCTTTTGATCTGCATACCTCGGGGTTATCTCCGAGATTGGAAATGACATTCCCGGTGTGTGTTCCGGGTTTGAGATGAAGTTCCCGATTTGTGTTCCGGGTTGGAACTGAACTTCCGGTAGTATCCAAAATGGATGCAAGCTGTCTTTCAGGGTTATCTCCAAAAGACGAATCTACCCTCCTGCAATGTTAGTAATAGGAGTGCAGAAAATTTTGAGTGCTTACAGATGCCCCTCTTTATCATATTCATGCAATGCAAGGCATGGATAGGATAAAGAATCCTAGACACTTGAAATGAAAGACAGATAAACATGATGTTATATGTAGCAACATGATGCAAATGCATGTAGAATGCATGAATAATTGTCAGGTAATCCTGTTGGGATGACAATCAGTGATGTCTTGGACATGTGATCCAAGTCTTCAAGGATGTTGACGTTGGGACTATCACCAAAGTCTTGAATCCTAGACATTGGCTTGTATTCTATAGAGGTACCTCTTGTGTGTAAGAGATCTATGGGGATAAAGCTTGGTCTTCTTGAGGATGTGTATAACATATTCCCTCATCCTGTCGGAGTTACTGCCAACAGTTTTGTCGTTGTCAGGGTTGCCCGACCTTCGTTGATGTATGTATCACCGGAGAGATTCCTGCTGGGTGCATTGTCAAGGTTGCTTGACTTCATTGATGTATCTGTCAATGGTAGCATTGCGTTGTAACCCCCACCGGGGATACGTGGATGAGTTGCTTCGATGGGTTTACTTGCCATCGGCTGACATGATGTCAAGGTTGCTTGACCCTCATTGATGTGTGTATCAATGGTTGCATTGCGTTGTAACCCCCGCTGGGGATACATAGATGCTTGAAGGATGTGCGTTGTGACCCCCGTGGGGGGTACGTAGATGAGTTGATAACTTCGGCATTGTAACCCCCGCCGGGGAGGTTTGATATTTCATGGTTTTGCGTTGTAACCCCCACCGGGGATTGTTTAGGGTTGTGACCTTGCAAATGACGACATCAGACCTTTGTGGGGTATTGTCGAATAGGATCTGTGAAAGCTGAGCTCATTGGTATAGTATACCTTGCATTCAGGCGAATACCATTGAGACGACGGGAGTTTAACTCTGACCAACGAGAAACCAGGATTTCAGGCTATTCCGCTCAATCGCGTAGCATTTTATTCTGATTTGGCCTTTTCACCATGAGAGACTCTCTTTCTGCAACTCTAATTGGAGCAAGCCGAGGAGGTGTGGGACCCATGTAGAAATGCGGTACACCTACGGGAGAGCCAGTGTTAACTGCGGTCACCGTGCTTTATGTATAAAGTATTTGGTTGCTTTCATAAGTCATTTTCAAGTTGCGCAGCGAAGGAAATCTGAGAGCTCTTCTTCAGATCTGCTGAGTTTGGGCAACTTTCTGCATATTCTATCACCGCACAAGCGTTCTTCACTGTCCTGGTAACGTATGCATGTATTTTTTCTAGTTTCTATCCATTGGAAAATGACTTATCACATGAAATGCATTTAGACACATAGTAGTGAATATGCATGCTGATATGACTTGATAAAAAATATTCAACATAGTAAATGTTAGTATTAAACCATGCTGAACATAATGATGTGAAAAAATTTAACTTTTGAAACAGTCAAATTGGCACCTTTTACTGTAATTTCTTATCCTATCTGAGGACAAATGAATAAAGGTATAAAGTAAAATAATCCTGGTAATTAGACTACACTTACGGATCTTTACTGTGATGTGATTAATGTACATAGGATGTATATGACTGTGTATAGGTGTGCTACTGAATGGCCACCTAGTCATGCCTATGTGCATGTGGATAGTCCCATTTACAAAGGGGGCTATGGCAAAATTTTCCCAAAATGTAGGCATTGGGTAGTCATGCATTTTTAACTCTACTGTAGATGTATGTTAAAACAATGCATGTAAGCATGTAATCATAGAATGCATTTTGGAAAAAGACTCCAGGAAAGAAATTACCACACCTTTTTTGAGGTGATTTGGAGACTTGTTGTCCAGATATTATGGATCCGGATTAGCCGAGTAGTTCCTGCAGGACCACTTCTGGTGTACGAAGGAAGGCTTTTGAAGAGCCTCAAGACTGCTTACGTTAGACAAAAACCTAAATGCGTTTGGCGGAGGCGGTGATACGTCCTATTCGGGTTGAAGTGCCGAATGTCGAGGACAAGGAGGAAGATGTACCGTTCGAGGTTCCTGCTCCTGTTGTATGTGTTCCCCATAGGGAATTGCTAGGTATTCATATGGCGAACCCAGATCTTCTAGGTGACTTGAGTATGCATCCTTCAGTATACCTGTATGCAAACGAGGTATGAAGTTAGATCTTTAATCTTCCTTATTTCCTATTGATGAGGAGTCAAGGATTCTGATTTTGATCTGCATTTGATGTAGGTTCCCAGCTTTATGCAGCCTCGAGGGAACTAGTTTAGCATCCACTTTATGTATTAGGCTTTTCATGATGACTACAGAGCGATCATCCATGGCTGGGGATTCGGGATGTTCTTCTCCATTCTACCCCGTCGCTATCCCTGGGGTTACCTCAGGGCATTATCTGAGCGGTGGTTTCACCAGACTCAGTCGCTCCATTTGCTGGATTGTGAGGTGATGATGACACCGATGGATTGGCGGTTTATCACAGGTATGGAGTTTGGAGGGGAGCCGGTGCCTTGCACGGCGGATACACCCCTACTGCCGTCAGATCCTTGTTTGGAGTTTCGACGGAGGCGCTCAAGGGCAGGACTGTTCGTACAGGTCCTTTGAGCGTAGATGCTATGAGCGGGCTGTTGAGTGAGCCCATACCCGATGATGTGAGAGTCAGGGATCGCATTCTTCGGTGATTATTCCTGATAATCATTAGGGGCTGCTTCATAGCAGATAATTCTTCTACGTTTTCCTTCGCTTTGATCAGCGCCACTCGACACGTGGACCGTATAGGAGAGTATGATTGGGGTTCCTACACCTTTACCTACTTCCTCAGGGGAATGCGCATGCGATCGCAGGGCTTGACCGAGGCATGGTTAGGATTCTACCCGTTTCTGCTGGTGAGTGTTTCTCTTGTCTTTTCCTATGTATAGGTTAAGAGTGTTGACTGACAGCAGATGTTTGCCTTTGTGTTGGCAGTTTTAGGCCCATGAGAGGCTTCCTTGTTTGCGTCTTGTGAGCGTGTTAGGTTTAGATACCTATCCACGAGGATGGAGATGGCATCATTCCATACTAGCTGAGGTCCCTGTTGCTGAGGGTTTCACTCATTGTCGCCTACAACTGGAGTTATTGACAGCCGATGTCATCACATGGATTCCCTACTCTAGAGAGCATTTGGGAGTTGGTTTTGGGGATGGGTACCCGACTGGAGTAGAGTACGTCATTTCCTCCCGCAGGATTCCTCTCTTCACAGATGGAGGATGGGAGCTCTATTTAGGAGAGCGTGCTATTAGGAGCATTACAGGAGAGATCCGTATGCCGATCTTGCCTCCTCCCAGGCGTTATTAGCCTGTTTCGCAGTCACCTGTCATTGACATCCCATTGTTGGGGATTGACGGTTTTACATTGTCGGAGGGCCCCTGTTCACAGGAGATGTTCTAGCATTAGTGGATCCCTCGTACCATTGGAGCTCAGACCCGCGCCACACAGTTTATGGAGGATATGGTTCCAGGATCCGTGATGATGACGGATTGGCTAGCCTGTGTTAGAGATCCGACTCATGTGACACAGATTGACAGATTGACTCGGCAGCTGGATCAGTCACATCTTTTCATTCGGCATTTGGGCAGAGATCTTGCAGAGGTAGATACTTTTGATCCTTCCAACTCTGGCGTTGGTCCCTCAGGTGACCCATATGGCTTTGCCGGTGCAGATCCTCCCTTGTATCGGCCTGACATCCCTGTAATAAAGATCCAGTGACTCAGGAGGAGTTACATCAGGTGGACAGGATCGATGATGTAGACATTGACACTATTGAATTTTTCTAATGTATTTCTCGTTATCTCTTTTGATAGGCCTCTGTTAGCTGCTGGGTAGCTTCGCCCCATTCTCGCTATATCTTTTGATAGGCCTCTATTAGATGTTGGGTAGCTTTGCCCCATTTCCCTGTATTTTAGCTATACAGAGATGTATTAGATGATGATATACTTAGGAATGCATGTACAGTTTTCCATTCCCTATATCATATTGCCATCTATTGTACCATGCATGTTATTATGTTATGCATATGTATGTATGTCTAGAGATATTCAGCATTGACCCCTGGATGGTCTTATGACACGGCCCGTACAAATGTCTTCTTCGACAGTTAGCCGTATTGATCATACCCCACCATTTGTGGTGGTAGCTGGTATGCGCTCATGGTATGATAGTATATCACCATTAGACATGGTGATCGTAGATGATTTGTTGCAACATACTATGACCCTATTGATGTTTCAGGTTCCCACAGGATTTGTATAGGGTATGCTAGAGCACTGGGTATCGGAGAGGCAGGTTTTCCGATTTGGGACCCAGGAGTTGACTCCTACTTTGGAGGAGTATACGATTGACGACGCTGTCGCTGGACAGACCTTACGTGCACATGGTGATGGGAGACATGAGTAGATGGTTCGTGGCTCTTACAGGATTGAGGAGTAGAGTGGTACATGATGAGATTATATCAGGCCACGTGATATCCTATGGTTTCCTGTTTGACAGGTTTGGCTTTGAGGATAGCTATGCACGGCATTCCGAGGATTTCACCACACCGGAGGACCATTAGCGTTCAGCCAGGGTGGATGTACTGCTTCTATGCATATTGTCATACGTCTACATGTCGCGGTACATGGATGAGATAGATATCGGTGTCATCATGGCAGTGATAGCTCTTAGGGAGGGTCATACCATTATATCGATGATTATTGTAAAGACTTTGAGGTCAGCTACATACTGCTGCACTTATCCGGCAGGAGTGTTCACATGTAGCTCGGTTATGCTGTATGTGTGGTTTATGTCACACTTGAGACCGATTCGCACATTTAGATGGCATGGATTTTGTTTCACCCATGATATAGCCATGACATATTCCTTCCAGCCTGTGGAGTGTACAGATGTTGCATCTTGGTCAGCTTTTTTGGCAGGGAATGGAGATAAGTTTGCTATATTGCCATGTTCAGGGCTTAGCTCACCCTACAACTTCATTACTCATGCTCTGGGCATGAATTATCTCCATCTGGCTGGATTAAGGGGCATGATTACTTACCACCCATCGGATCACATGTGTCGGTTTGACCCGATTCAGATTTTCATCCTTTTGAGGCGATGAGTCGGCGCTTTGCTTCACATACAAGTTGTCGATGGAGGACAGATCCAGGTTGTATGCCTGTTGGGATAAGCGAGAGCTAGCTGAGTTTTCTGTCAGTCATCTAGGTTGTTCTGCAGAGTATTCCACATGGATGGAGACAGAGCATCGATTGCCGGCAAGATATCCACAGTCTGGTGATTCGACGATGAGGAGCCTATAGAAGAGGTCATTATTCCCATCGATGATTTGGCTGTCGGGTCACTAGCATTTGTGATGGATTCTCCCACCCCGAAAAAACCAAGTTACTCCCGATCCTAAGACAGCATTTGGAGATGTGGCGCCCAAAATAGGTATACACGACCTATTCTGAGTCGCCAGATATCACATTATAAAAATCAAATACAAACTTCATTTATACAACTGTTGAACTGTAGTATAGAATACGACCACAGTTAACTGTGAGTTTTAATACAAATGTATGCAACTCTCATGGTACCTCGACCACAACCTTACAATGATACTTTACATAAAAGTATAGTAATAAACTGTTTTAGGAATTAAAATCTTTGGGAAGTGCTCAATGAAACCTTCGTACATAGGAGGCCATGCGTCTAGGTTATGATAGATATCGTATGTCCACAGAATTATCCTTGGTTGACCCAATAGACCCCCAAAAAAAATGAGAAGATTACTATCATCTTCTTTCCAATGGTGAGTCTTCTCTTGACATATAACTATCTCCACCGTCTCTAAGTGAAAATTATATTTCAAATAAACTCCAAGATCATATAGGTAGTGCTCGTAGATATACTCAGCAAGTGGATGTGCACAACCCTATCTTATGATAACACGAGGTTGTATGTCATTAGACATCTTGTATGATAGTCACAAAATACCCTTACAAAGTTGGGTTCACCTCACCCTATTTGGTTCACCAAAATTAAATATCAAATGACGTATACAATACGACACACTTATCTAAAGTTCTCAATAAAATTATTTCCATACTATTTAGGGAGAACCTCAACAGCTATAGACCACCGTTCTATTCCCTTGTTATCCCCGCTCGACCCAGCTACACTCTCATTACCTGAAAGGAATTGTGAAGCAAAAAGGGTGAGCACAACTATCCCAGTAAAGAATATCATGACTAAAGATAATTAAATTATCAATAGCTTTCATCAATAATAAATCAAAGATTTAGAACATATGGTAGATGATAAAACTTTTCAACCATAATTGCAGCGGAACGATCAATCCATTAGAAGAGTCAAATAGACCATCAAATCTATTATCTTCTCTATGTTAAAAGTCCACCGATAATATTTTATCCCTGTAACATCAATCAACAATTCCTGTCCACAATTATATGAATAACTAATAATCATAATCATGGTTCTAAATTCCTTTTCGCACCCAGGACGAAGATAATTTTCATCACCCATCTTTACCTGAAACATCAAAAATCATGGTTATACAAACTCACAATTTCTGCTCATAATCATACTAATTAAATCATCTTTGCGCTACGGCCAAAGATATTCATTATTATCACATCCATGAATTACTATTTTATTGCTGAGACTCAGCTCAATAATTAATCCACATCATCGAATCATCCCTGCACTACAGGCCAAGGATATTCTTTAGTATCACGACCACAAATTATCCATGCACTACGTGCCAAAGATAATCGTGTTTTCATCAACCGGTCCTGATCATGCCATAAAATAATTAATCTTTGCACCCTTGGTCAAGAGAATCCATAGCCATAATCATACCAAAAAAAGCGTCCATCAATGCACTACGGGCCAACGAGGACTTTTACCACATCATTTGTAACATTACGGTCCATGATTATACCGAATAATCCCTCATGTCATAATCATACCAAGTCCATCTATGCACTATAGGCCACGTATTGACTTTCAACATAATATAAATATGAGGATGATGATAATATTATAAGCAATAATCAAACTAAATCAAGGATATATATTAAAGACTTTAAATTTATCCAAACATTATCAATCACTTAATAAAATCATAATCTAATATTGTTAATATTATAACAATATTTTAATCACTTCTTAAACTTATAAATAATTTCATTTAATTGTTTATACTTTTCTAAATAATGCATTTAATCATTTTAAAAATATCATACTCATAAGATTTCATCACCAATAATCAAATTACTCATCAAAAATCTGCACATATTTATATAGGATTTTCAATCCCTAAAATCCTATTTACCAATTTCTTCAACTTCACATAACATATTTAACTCATATGTTCATAACTAAACTATTTTCATGAAAAATACCAAATCAGTTCGAAAAATTATTCTTTTCTGGGATTAAGTATAATATAGTCCAATATTGAACATATATTTTTCTCGAAATTTTTAAAATTCATATACTATTTTTCAAAAATTAATTTCTAATTAATTCCTTAAGAAATTAGCTACCTCAAGGTTAACTCCAGAAATTCCCAAATCTTGGCAGGATCTTACACATGTTAACGTGAGCTTTTAGTTTAAATTTCATGGTCATCGGAGTTATAGAACTCCGGTTATAGCATTTTTCGTTTAAAAAACCTAAATATTGAAATGGTCATAACTTGCTCATTTTAATTCGGAATGAGATCATTTTCGGACAGGGGGTACTTTATACCATATATTTCCATGTCTCAAGAGGCCGGAATTTTTCTCACAATTTAAGTGGCCGAAAATTCCCTTTTAATTTTTCTGGCAGTAGCTTTTTGACACTTTTCAGTTTTTGACTCCTTTGCTAAAATCAGTCCACACGAAAATCTACAATACCTTTTCCAGTGATTACACTTAGATAAGTTTGGAAACTCATAGATCTAACTCTAAAACTTGACCACACTCAAAAATTCAAAATATAATAGGAGATATGGTTAATTGAATTTCATGTTCCATTTCCACCAAAATCTGATTTTTCAACCCTTTGGGATTTCTAAGAAACTTTCATGTTTTCACATAATAACCAGCATAACTCATCATAACACTTACTAATACCACATATACCCATGATTTTTATCAATCTAATGCTTTTATTATGACTTTCATCATAATCCACGTAAATAGATCATTTCCACAATTTAATAAGGAATGAAATACAAAGGATCATTCACCATGTATGTGGTAATCCACATAGACAAGTTATTCCAATAGAATAATAAAGAATGGAATAATGTAATAATTCACCATGCGTGTGATAGATCACAAATGCAGATATTCGGCGTAATAATAAAGAATGGAATATTCCCATCACCATGTATGCGATATAATAAATAATGGAACCAATAAAAAACCCAACCGTCGTCGCACAAAATTAAATGCAATAGGATATTCCAACGTAATAATAAAGAATGGAATAACAACGAAATCACCATACATGCGATAGACCACACGCATACGTGTTATTCCAACAAAATAATAAAGAACGAAACCAGTCGAGATTTAAATTAAGACCAAGCGTGATATTCCAATGTAATAATAAAGAATGGAATAACAACAAAAATCACTATGCATGCGATAGATCGCACAGACATGTTATTCCAACAGAATAATAAATAATTGAACTAGGTCAGGCGTAGTACGCACCGACAAGATATTCTGACAGAATAATAAAGAATGGAATAACAACAGAAATCACCAGGTATACGGTAATCCGCGTATACAGGTTATTCTAACAGAATAATAAAGAATAGAATAACAACAGAATTCACCAGGTATACGGTAATCCGCGTATACAGGTTATTCCAATAGAATAATAAAGAATGAAATAACAAAAGTTCTCTTCATAAATACGAAAGAATAATACCCCTTACAGGTACAACAAATAATATCCCTTACCTTTGAAAGATGAGTATTCCGACTGGTAGGGCGAGGATATACTCGAAGAAAACCTGCACTACGCTCAAAGCTTTCTTAAACTCTAAAGAAATACGCCGAGATTACGTAAGAAGAATTCTCTCTATAGTTTCTCTCTCAGAGTTTTAGTGAATTCGTAAGAAATAATGAAGGAATGAGCTTCTATTTATAGAAGAATGACCGCATAAGAAACTAATTCATGAAACGGTCCAGATTAATTTACTTTTAATCTAACGGTCCATATTTAAAGCAAAATATTTTAAATAAAATATAATATATTCTATTTATAATCTAATAAAATGAATAACTTTATAAAAAAGTATTCTATTTTATATAAAAAGATTTTACTATGCAAAACACTATGCAGTACTATGCAACACTATGCATAATAAAATATAATATATTCTATTTATAGAATAACTTTATAAAAGTATTACTTTTTTATATAAAAAGATTTTACTATGCAAAAAACACTATGCATAATAGCATATAATATATTCTATTTATAGAATAACTTTATAAAAGTATTCTGTTTTATATAAAAAGCTTTTCTATTTTATTACATTAATAATACTAATAAAACAAAATTGAGTGACTTATCACGTAATGCAACCACGTGTATTACTGTACTTTTACTACCGAGTAGTTCAACAGTTTTAACGGTAAAACTTCCGCCGTTATTTTCATAAAAATATTTTTTTCGTTTTCTCAATCCGGCAATAATTACGTTGTGGGGTCTACCAATGATTGTACCGTTGTACGGATATTCCCCGACACAAAGAATATTTTATATCAACTTGCTTACTTTGCAAAAATTTTCACATATTACCCTTAACTTTAAACTTTTATCAATTTAACTATTTACCAAAATAGAAAAAAATTGAATACTTTTATTTTATAAAGTTTGGGGTCTCACAATTTTCTTTCCTTATGAAATTTTGCCCTCGAAATTTACGTACGTAACTGATATTCGAAGAGATGAGAATACCTTACTTTCTTTTCAAATCAGACCTTCCTGTAATTTCCTCGCTATCATGATTTTTCGATTTCTCATCTCCTGTATTTCAGATATCTTTCTAGAATATAGTTTCAAAACAAAGGTTAATCGACATATCACAATTTGTCAACTTATCAAGTAAAAAAATTTCAGCTTAGGTAAGTCACACACTAGCGAAGTATATAACTCGTCTCTCCCCTCTTATTTCTAGACTCTTATCTCCGCCAGCGACCATATCCCTAAGCTCTGATACCATTTGTGACGCCCCCAAAATAGGTATACACGACCCATTCTGAGTGGCCAGATATCACATTATAAAAATCAAATACAAACTTCATTTATACAACTGTTGAACTGTCGTATAGAATACGACCACAGTTAACTGTGAGTTTTAATATAAATGTATGGAACTCTCATGGTACCTCGACCACAACCTTACAATGATACTTTACATAAAAGTATAGTCATAAATTGTTTTAGGAATTAAAATCTTTGGGAAGTGCTCAATGAAACCTTCGTACATAGGAGGCCATTCATCTAGGTTATGATAGATATCGTATGTCCACAGAATTATCCTTGGTTGACCCAATAGACCCCCCAAAAAAATGAGAAGATTACTATCATCTTCTTTCCAATGGTGAGTCTTCTCTTGACATATAACTATCTCCACTGTCTCCAAGTGAAAATTATATTTCAAATAAACTCCAAGATCATATAAGTAGTGCTCGTAGATATACTCAGCAAGTGGATGTGCACAACCCTGTCTTATGATAACACGAGGTTGTATGTCATTAGACATCTTGTATGATAGTCACAAAATACCCTTCCAAAGTTGGGTTCACCTCACCCTATTTGGTTCACCAAAATTAAATATCAAATGACGTATACAATACAACACACTTATCTAAAGTTCTCAATAAAATTATTTCCATACTATTTAGGGAGAACCTCAACAGCTATAGACCACCGTTCTATTCCCTTGTTATCCCCGCTCGACCCAGCTACACTCTTATTACCTGAAAGGAATTGTGAAGCAAAAAGGGTGAGCACAACTAGCCCAGTAAAGAATATCATGACTAAAGATAATTAAATTATCAATAGCTTTCATCAATAATAAATCAAAGATTTAGAACATATGGTAGATGATAAAACTTTTCAACCATAATTGCAGCGAAACGAGCAATCCATTAGAAGAGTCAAATAGACCATCAGATCTATTATCTTCTCTATGTTAAAAGTCCACTGATAATGTTTTATCTCTGTAACATCAATCAACAATTCCTGTCCACAATCATATGAATAACTAATAATCATAATCATGGTTCTAAATTCCTTTTCGCACCCAGGACGAAGATAATTTTCATCACTCATCTTTACCTGAAACATCAAAAATCATGGTTATACAAACTCACAATTTCTGCTCATAATCATACTAATTAAATCATCTTTGCGCTACGGCCAAAGATATTCATTATTATCACATCCATGAATTAATATTTTATTGCTGAGACTTAGCTCAATAATTAATCCACATCATCGAATCATCCCTGCACTACAGGCCAAGGATATTCTTTAGTATCACGACCACAAATTATCCATGCACTACGGGCCAAAGATAATCGTGTTTTCATCAACGGTCCTGATCATGCCATAAAACAATTAATCTTTGCACCCTTGGCTGAAGAGAATCCATAGCCATAATCATACCAAAAACTGTCCATCAATGCACTACGGGCCAATGAGGACTTTTACCACATCATTTGTAACATTATGGTCATGATTATACCGAATAATCCCTGGTCATAATCATACGAAGTCCATCTATGCACTACAGGCCACATATGACTTTCAACATAATATAAATATGAGGATGATGACAATATTATAAGCAATAATCAAACTAAATCAAGGATAAATATTAAAGACTTTAAATTTATCCAAACATTATCAATCACTTAATAAAATCATAATCTAATATTGTTAATATTATAACAATATTTTAATCACTTCTTAAACTTATAAACAATTTCATTTAATTGTTTATACTTTTCTAAATAATGCATTTAATCATTTTAAAAATGCCATACTCATAAGATTTCATCACCAATAATCAAATTACTCATCAAAAATCTGCACATATTTATATAGGATTTTCAAGCCCTAAAATCCTATTTACCAATTTCTTCAACTTCACATAACATATTTAACTCATATGTTCGTAACTAAACTATTTTTCATGAAAAAAATACCAAATCAGTCCCAAAAATTATTCTTTTCTGGGATTAAGCATAATATAGTCCCATATTGAACATATATTTTTCTCGGAATTTTTAAAATTCATTTTCTATTTTTCAAAAATCAATTTCTAATTAATTCCTTATGAAATTAGCTACCTCAAGGTTAACTCCAGAAATTCCCAAATCTTGACAGGATCTTAAACATGTTAACGTGAGCTTTTAGTTCAAATTTCATGGTCATCGGAGTTATAGAACTCCGGTTATAGCATTTTTCGTCAGAAAAACTAAATATTGAAATGGTCATAACTGGCTCATTTTAAGTCGGAATGAGTTCATTTTTGGACAGGGGGTACTTTATACCATATATTTGCATGTCCCAAAAGGCCGGAATTTTTCTAATAATTTAAGTGGCCGAAAATGCCCTTTTAAATTTTCTGGCAGTAGCTTTTTGGCACTTTTCAGTTTTTGACTCCTTTGCTAAAATTTGTCCACACGAAAATTTATAATACCTTTTCCAATGATTCAACTTGGATATGTTTGGAAACTCATAGATCTAACTCTAGAACTGGACCACACTCAAAAATTCAAAATATAATAGGAGATATGGTCAATTGAATTTCATGTTCCATTTCTAACCAAATCTGATTTTTCAACCCTTTGTGATTTCTAAGAAACTTTCATGTTTTCACATAATAACCAACATAACTCATCATAACACTTACTAATACCACATATACCCATGATTTTCATTAGTCCAATGCTTTTATTATGACTTTCATCATAATCCACGTAAACAGATAATTTCCACAATTTAATAAGGAATGAAATACAAAGGATCATTCATAATGCATGTGGTAATCCACATAGACAGGTTATTCCAATAGAATAATAAAGAATGGAATAACAGAAGGATTCACCATGCGTGCGATAGACTGCACAGATAGGTTATTCCCAACAGAATAACAAATAATGGAACCAGGTCCGGCGTAAACGCACAAATAGGATATTCCGACAGAATAATAAAGAATGGAATAACAACAGAAATCACCATGCATGTGATAGACCGCACATACATGTTATTCCAATAGAATAATAAAGAACGGAACCAGTCGAATTGAAATTAAAATCGACGAGGATATTCCAAATGAATAATAAAGATTGGAATAACAACGAAATCACCATGCATGCGATAGATCGCATGCATACGAGTTATTCCAATAGAATAATAAATAATGGAACCGTGTCAAAGCGTAGTAATGCATGATATAGATATTCCGACAGAATAATAAAGAATGGAATAACAACAGAAATCACCAAGTATACAATCCAGAGATACAAAGTTATTCAACGAATAATAAAGAATGGAATAACAACAGAATTCACCAGGTATACGGTAATCCGCGTATACAGGTTATTCCAATAGAATAATAAAGAATGGAATAACAGAAGTTCTCTTCATGAATATGAAAGAATAATACCCCTTACAGGTACAACAAATAATATCCCTTACCTTTGAAAGAAGAGTATTCCGACTGGTAGGGCGAGGATATACTTGAAGAAAACTTGCACTACGCTCAAAGCTTTCTTAAAATCTAAAGAAATACACTCAAGATTACAGAAGAAGAATTCTCTCTATAGTTTTTCTATCTAGAGTTTTAGTGAATTCGTAAAAAATAATGAAGGAATGAGCTTCTATTTATAGAAGAATGGACTGCATAGTAACTAATTCATGAACGGTCCCGATTGATTTACTTTTAATCGGACGGTCCATATTTAAAGCAAAATATTTTAAATAAAATATAATATATTCTATTTATAATCTAATAAAACGAATAACTTTATAAAAGTATTTTATTTTATATAAAAAGATTTTACTATGCAAAAACTATCTGCGAGCACTATGCAACACTATAAATGATAAAATATAATATATTCTATTTATAAAATAAATTTATAAAAGTATTCTGTTTTATATAAAAAGATTTTACTATGCAAACACTATGCATAATAGAATATAATATATTCTATTTATAGAATAACTTTATAAAAGTATTCTGTTTTATATAAAAAGGTTTTCTATTTTATTACATTAATAATACTAATAAAACAAAACCGAGTGACTTATCACATAATGCAACCACGCGTATTACTGTACTTTCACTACCGAATAGTTCAACAGTTTTAACGCTAAAACTTCCACTGTTATTTTCATAAAAATATTTTTATCATTTTCTCAATCCGACAATAATTATGTTGTGGGGTCCACCAATGATTGTACCGTTGTACGGATATTCCCCGGCACAAAGAATATTTTATATCAACTTGCTTACTTTGAAATTTTTTTCACATATTACCCTTAACTTTAAACTTTTATCAATTTAACTATTTACCAAAATAGAAAAAAATTGAATACTTTTATTTTATAAAGTTCGGGGTCTCACAGCTTACATCTGATGACCTATGATAGAGATCAGGCTAGGGCCGCGATGTTGACAGCTCTTGATGAGAGAGACGCCGCTCTGTTAGAGAGGGATGAGGCTAGATCAGCCAGGGATGCATTGATTGCGGAGCAGGATGCCGCTTTATCTGCTAGGGATATGGCTATCGCAGATAGTACTTTCGTTAGATCCCAGATGACTTTCAGTCTTTCCTACATGAGTGTTTACATTGATGAGCATTATGCCACCATGCAGTTAGCCTCTGATCTGCTAGCTCATGTAGATACCCTTGGGCAGGAGCTTGCAGTGCTACCTCCGTCTTTAGAGAGGGATACTTTGTTAGATCTGATAGTCCGCATACATACAGATCTGTAGATAGCTTTGTATTTTCCTGCATAGACTACCTTAACCATTTTGTCATGTACAACACATATGTATATATATCAAACAGTATTATGTATGGCAGGGAAATATATTTTGATTCACTTCCCTTGTAGTTATGCCTTGATACTTGCTTGATATTTGCCTGTTTCTTCAGGGCCTTGTGATCTTGATGCATTCTGAACTTATCCTTGATAGATGGACATTGAGACGTCGAAAGATCTCTCGAAACGGATCATTGATTTCTGTAAATCCCTACCATCTTTGGTGTCTTGGGACTGGTATCTGTATGGAAAAGTGGAGAGGAGGATGGTTTCTTCCTCTCTGAGATTAACCGCACCACAGATGGTTGTCAGTACTTCTATTTGTGAGAAGCCTAGTTAATTCCATCTCTTATGGGTTGGTATTGCTCTTTGAGGCACGATAGCAGCTTAGATGGTCACCGAATCTTCTATTTGTGAGAAGATGTTGGGTAATTCCATTCCTTTGATCTGAAACCGATGAAATGTGGCGAATCGAAGGTTGATCCCAGTACCGTGTGAAAAGTAATTTTGCTCTGGTAGGGGTTAGACTGCACCATGAATGGCTGCCTATGTACTCCTATTAAAGAGGAGATCAAGTCTGTGTAGTTCGAACCTAGTGTAGGAGGTTCAAAGCTGAATGCGGAAGGCAGAAGGGTGTAGAAGTGTTTTTATTATTTTTGTTTGTATAGAAAGGGCATAAATGTTTTTGTTGTTTTTTCTTTATTGTGACTGGGCCATATAGAATATGGTTGCCTACGTACCCCCGGGTATCAGGGAGATCAGGTCGACGAAGTTCGCCCCTCAGGACAAATCGCAGCTGAAGAAAAGCGTGAATCCCATGTGCAGGCTATACTGCGGGGATAAGAAAGTTTAATCCCATAGTGGGGATAAACTGCAAGTGTGGAAAAAGTTTGATCCTGTCTTCAGGACAAACCGCAAGCGTAGAAAAGTTTAATCCCGTCTTCAGGATAAACTGTAGGCATAGAAAAGTTTAATCCTATCTTCAGGATAAAATGCAAGTGTGAAAAGTTTTAATCCCATCTTCAGGATAAACTGCAAGTGTGAAAGGTTAAATCCCGTCTTCAGGACAACCGACATTGTGAAAGGTTCAGAATGAAGTGATACCAGGCTGCTGGCTTGAAATATATGTTTCCCTGAGGGGCAGAAGAGTATGTAAAAAGGAGAGGCTTGAAATGTATGTCGTGTACCCATTGATCTTCATCAAACTGAGCATCCATCAATACTCTGAGGGATTCCATTTCCACCTCTATGGGGAGCACTACTTCCATCCCATAGACTAATGAGTAGGGGGTTGCCCCAGTGGAAGTAAGCATGGAAGTTCTGTAGGCTAATAAAGTCAGAGGCAAGAGGTTAGGCCATCTTTGTGACTGGTGGACATTTTCTGCATGATCTTTTTGATGTTTTTATTAGCCGCTTCAACAGAACTATTCATCATTAGACGGTACGTAGATGATAGAGTTGAGGTGTTTGAAGTGGAATTTTCTGCATAATTCCTCCATCATCTTGTTGTTGAGGTTCTTAGCATTATCTGACACAATGACCTCTGGTTGTCCATATCGATAAACAACATTGTTTCTGATGAAAACAATGATGACTTCTTTAGTAACCTTGGGGAAGGAGGCTGCTTCTACCCATTTGGTGAAGTAGTCGATCATGGTGAATATAAATCGATGTCCATTATTGGCTTTAGGCTCGATGGGCCCGATCACGTTCATTCCCCACATTGAGAAGGGACATGTCGAACTCATATTGTGGAGTTCCCTTGGAGGGGCGTGGAAAGCATTCCCATGAATTTGGCATTGATAGCACCTCTTGACGTGATCATCACAGTCAACTTTGAGTGTAAGCCAATAATGTCCCGTTTTGAGAATCTTCTTGACAAGTAGGGGTCCGCTCATATGAGGGCCACATACTCCACCATGGATCTCATCCATGAGTCGCTGAGCTTGGTCTTTATCCAGACATCTGAGGAGACCTAATCCTGCATCTCTTTTATAGAGTGATACTGCTCCCCCGTATCGAATATTAAAACTGCTCCAGCTCCAGAGCCTTCTGAGTTAACAGCTCCATCAAAATACATTTTCCACGCATGGCATGTATCGTACTGATGTTGTAGCTGAACTGTCATTACCCCTTCATCGGGAAAGTATGTTTCTAAGGGTTTGTAATCCCCTGCAGATGCGGCGGCCAGTTGATCCGCAATTCCTTGACCTTTGATAGACTTTTGCGTCACGTAGACGATGTCAAATTGCTGTAAGATCAACTGCCATCTGGAGAGTCGAAAATTCAGTATGGGCATACTGAACACATACTTGAGAGGATCCACGCGGGATATGAGATGGGTTGTGTGACCATGGAGGTAATGTTGTAACCTCATGGAAGCCCATGCTAAAGCACAACAAGTCTTCTCGATCAGAGTGTACTTATGTTCACTGATGCTGAATCTTTTGCTGAGGTAATAGATAGCTCGTTCTTGGCCTCTATTGTCTTTTTGCCCCAGCATACAGCCCATGGCATTGTCATTTATGGATAGGTACATGAACAGGGGAACATCATCCTTGGGAGGTACCAAAATAGGAATATTAATCAATTGCTCTTTGATGGTGAGGAAGGCTTTCTGACACTCATCATTCCATTTCATGGAGGAGTTCTTCCTTAACAATTTGAAGATTGACTCACAAGTTGCTGTGAGTTGAGAAATGAATCTGCTAATGGAGTTGATCCTTCCCAAAAATCCCCGTATTTCCTTCTCTATCTGAGGAATGGGCATTTCCTTGATGGCCTGGATTTTGGTAGGATCCAGTTCAATCCCTTTGTGGCTGACTAGGAAGCCTAGCAATTTGCCTGACTTAACACCAAAGGCGCACTTGGCAGGATTCAACTTCAAGTTGTACTTACGCAACTTGTTGAAAAGCTTTTTGAGATGGTCTAAGTGGTCCTCCTCCTTCTGAGATTTGACAATGATGTCATCCACGTAGATCTCTATCTCTTTATGCATTAAATTATGGAAAAGAGCCATCATAACTCGCTGATAAGTTGCCCCGGCGTTGATGAGGCCGAATGACAACCGTCTGTAGCAAAAATTTCCTCAAGGCGTGATGAAAGCAGTTTTCTCACGATCTTCCTAAGCGACCATAATTTGATGGTACCCTGCAAAACAATCAGCAAAGGAGTACATGTCGTATTGAACAGTATTATCAATAAGAATGTGGATAAATGGCACGGGAAAGCTATCTTTAAGGCAAGCTTTGTTCAAATCCCGATAATCCACACAGACTCGCACCTTTCCCCTTGATTTAGGCACGAGAACAATGTTGGATATCCACTCCGGATATGTAGACACCATGATGATGCCAGCTTGAAATTGTTTCACAATTTCTTCTTTAACCTTTAAAATCCACTCAGGTTTCAATCGCCTGAGCTTTTGCCTAACTGTCTTGAATCCTTCTTTAATGGGAAGGCGATGAAGAACAATGTCAGTGGACAAGCCCACCATGTCTTCATGAGACCATGCAAACACATCCTGGAATTGAGTTAACAGTGCAACCATCTCATTCCGCTGATTTGTGGTAAGGTCTGAACCAATCTGGATTAGCTTAGGGTTGTCTAAGGTTCCAAGATTGAAAGAAGTGGTTTGATCAAGATTGGTTTTGGGTTTGTCTGTGACCCATTCCTTAATCTCTTGAGGTGTCTCAATGTTCTCTTGTATATCCATCAAGTCTGAGTCCAACTTTACATCAAAGTTACAGCCCTTGTGGAGAGAAGGCACTTCATCAGCAAGTACAGGCACATCTAAATTCAGAGTCCTGAAATAAAATATGCTTTCACTTAATATATGCAACTGTTCGATCATACAAAAGTGTTAGCATGTACTTGATAAAATAATTGCTAGTACTGTAAAGGAAAGCAAGCAATTAAAGTTATCTACAGGGCAGAGGGATTTTCTGCTCATTTTACCCTCGTCAACCAATGCATGGAGTGCTGCTCCAATCGTCGAGGGAAAAGTCCTGAAGGACTGCAGTGATGGAAGGATCGTCATTGTCCTCCTTTTCCCGAATGATAACCATGACGTCTGAGCAATCATCGTCTGGGGTGTATCTGTTTTTATGTTCATCATGAACAATAATGCGGATGCCTGCCATCATCAAGGCAAGGTCATGTTTACGTTTCCGTTCCTTTTCTTCCACCTCGGGATCAGGAATCAGCACCTCTTTAGCTTTGATTGGCACTGTTTTCAGAAATAGCATAGCTACAACATGGGCTGGAATCTTTACTGGAGATTGTATCAACTCATGCGGTAAAGGCATAGAAGATCGCCTTGCAGCAGAAGCTTGAGGAACTTGCTTGTGCTTATGAGGATTCCTTTGACTGGAACTGGTAGAATAGCCTAGACCGGCTGTTCCAATTTGACTGGACATTTGGATAGGGTGCTTAATACCCTGTTGATCCTTACCAAGCCCTTGTCCATATTGATGACCCAATAACATCATTTCTTGAGTGGCTGACATAACCTCGTCAGAAATCTTGGGTACAGGAAGTGGTGCTCCAATAGAATGGTATTGTGTGTTACTCACTTCCAGAGTATGGAAACTGGCCGATTCAACTTCTGAATTGAAGCTTATAATTGGTAGAGTTCTTTGTTCAGGACATTCCGGCCGGCGATTAACGATTGACTAGGCTGTTGTTGATAATGTATTTGAGTTGTTGATGTAATGTGGAGGAACGACTCCCATGCATGTGTATCTATGGTCTCCCCAATAGCAGGTTGTATCCCGAGTCTATCTTGAGGACGTGGAAGGATACATTGAATGTATTTGGACCAATCTCAATTGGCAATTCAATCTTTCCAATGGAATTTTGCCGGGATCCATCAAAAGCTCTGATGACCGTATGGCTGCTTTGGATCCGCTTAAGATTGATATTCATCTTTACCAAGGTGGCATAAGGATAGATATTTAGAGATGAGCCTCCATCTATCAAAACTCCTGCTAGCATATACCTAGAAGACAACACTGCAATGTGCAATGGCTTGCAATGACCGGTCCCTTCCGGAGGTATGTCGTCATCAGTGAAGGATATCACATTGTTGTTGAAAATGTGATCAACCAAATGTTGAAATTTTTCCACATCCATTGGCTTTGGCAAGTAGGCTTCTTCCAAAACCTTTAGTAAGATCTTCCGATGATCCTCGGAAGAGAAAACCAAGTTCAGTATTGAAATTTGGTGTGGAGCTTCTCGCAATCTTAAAACCAATTTGGCTTCATTTTGGCCCATAGTACGGAGGAATTTTTTAATCTTCTCCATGGGCTACTTCCCCTTTGCTTCGCAAGTAGGTTTGATAACCCGCTGAGGAAGGTATAGTGGATTTTCCTTCGACATTGTAGCAGTGGTATGTGACGTTGATCCTTCAGCTTCTCCATAATTCCACGGAACTTTGTGTAAGCTGACAACAGGATGTTGTGTTCTGAAGGGTAAAGAAATTGGCTTTGGTGCGGCCACTTTCAAAGGATATGTAGACACTCGAAATTTTCTTTTCCTGTTACTAACTATGCAAGAGGCCAAAAGCGTCTTTTTCATACTCTAGAGGTAACCCTGGAGGACTACAACATCATTTCCCGACCCCGAAGTTAACCCCGAGAGGTCAAGCCAACCTCAGAGATAACCCTGAGTACATTCAGAGTCAACAGCGTGACCATCTCAGAGATAACCCTGGAAAAACCCGCTACAATTATGCAAAAACTGGAGATAACCCCGGGAGGGGTAAAATGGTCATTTTTCCATCTCAGCTTCATTTCAAATCAAATACACTCATGCCAACTCAAATTGATTCAAAATTAGTCCCACAAGACTCATATCGTAACTTCGGAGCGAAAACTACGTGAAACAGCTCACCGAATTGCCTGACGGGAACCCGGGAATGTTATTTCGGTTATGGACCCATCTTCCTAGAATCAAAAAGGGTAAATCCCATGTCATTGCATAACTTTCGAAAAAAGTAGTCCGAAGATGGTCTTGTACACCTCGTTCGGATGCTCGAATTGAAGTTCTGCAAGTTCGAGCGGACATTCATTGCACGAGTGCACGTACTTTGAGACGATGGGACCCGCAGAACCCCGGGCAGTTCGGGCAGCTGCAGGTGTAACAGAGGCTGCTGTAGGTACACCTGTGACAATCAGTTCTATAAATATGGGGCTTGGGCTAGCCATTTTGGGAGAGAAAATAGCGAGGGATCCCTGTCCAATTGGCTTTGTACACCCCCATATTGAATTTTTGCTTTTTTTAAGCACCTCTTAGCCCATATACAGTTATATATTTACCTGCGGGAGCTGAGTGTTTGTCCACATAGAGTCATAAAAGTCTACTTTGGCATCCCACTATAAGCCTTCTTACATTCTATAAAGCTTTCTTCTCATATTATCACACACTGTTGTACACGTTGAGAGTCGTGTGAGTGTGTTTGCCCGGACTTCGGTTTGTGGTTTTCATTTCTGTCTTTATATATATACTTATATATATATGTATATACTTTTATACGGACTAACATTATCGAGTTATGCCTCGATTGAGCCTAGACTTCGGTCTGGAGCGTTTATTGCTTATATATATATATATATATATATACTTATATATATATAATTGTTGTCAGACATATCTGATGAGCCTGGATTTTACATCCGGAGCATTTACTAAACTTATATATATATATATATACTTATATATATAATTGTTGTCGAACATATCCGATGAGCTGGATTTACATCCAAAGTCGTTCTTTACTTTATATATATATATATATATATATATATATATATATATTACATTTCATCGGAGCACGGAGTTTACTTCGTGGCCTTTTACTGACTTTTATTTACATTTCGTCCTACCTGAGTTTACTTTGTGGCGCTTGATCGCTTTTACGACTTTATTTACATTTAAATCTTTTGCACGAGTTTACTTAAGTGGCGCTTGATCGCTTTTACTGACTTTATTTACATTTCGTCTCCGCACTTGAGTTTACTTAAGTGGCGTTGATCGCTTTTATAGCTTTATTTACATTTAAATCTGCCTGAGTTTACTTACGTGGCGATTGATTGCATTCTGACTTTATTTACATTTAAATCTACACAGAGTTTACTTCGTGGTGGTTGATCATGTCCATATATATATATATATATATATATATATATATATATATATACTTACATTTCTTATCCCCCATGGAGATGCTTCGTGGTGGTTGATCCTGTCAGTATATATATATATATATATATATATATATATATATATATATATATATTCTTTTTTATATATATAATCGCTTCGCTTTCCATACAAATTGCAGTATCATGTGAGCCTAAGAATCATGTGACCACAGGTTCAGTTTACTGAATCTAGATATAATTGTTTTTATAAATATATATACTTATATATATAATTGTTGTCAGACATATCTGATGAGCTTGGAGTTTACATCCGGAGCATTTACTCGCTTATATATATATATATATATATATATATATAATTGTTGTCGGACATATCCGATGAGCCTGGATTTTACATCCGGTGCATTTACTGCTTTTATATATATATTTGTACATATATATATATATATATATATATATTACATTTACATTAGACTGAGTTTACTTATTGGCCTTTTACGACTTTATTTACATTTAAATCACCTAGAGTTTACTTACGTTGCGATTGATCGCTTTTATGACTTTATTTACATTTAAATCACCTTGGAGTTTACTTAAGTGGCGATTGATAAACTTTACAAATTTTTATTTACATTTCGTCCCACAGGAGTTTACTTACGTGGTGGTTGATCATATCCATATATATATATTTACCTCTTTTATATACTTACATTTCTTATCCCCCATGGAGATGCTTCGTGGTGGTTGATCCTGTCTATATATATATATATATATATATATATATATATATATATATATATATATATATATATATATATATATATAGGAGCCTTCCATAAGAACTTGCTATAGATGTATCTGTAACACCCCCTTTTGGAACGTTGATAAACTTATTGGAAGGTGAGATTGAAACATAAATATATTCAAAGTAACAACTTGTCTTTAACTTTTATTTTAATATGAGGACCCCACCATAGTCAACATGTTGTCGGTTTGTTTAACTAAAAGCGAATTTTAATATTAAATAATCGACCAAATGCAGACATGTAAAGCATATAAAAAAAAAAATTGAACCGTAACAAGCTCTTACGACATAAAAAAAAAAAAAAAAAAAAAATCTAAACCTTAACAAGCTCTTACGACATTGTAAAAAAATATTTTTAACAAATGTTTTTATAACAAATGTTTTTATAAAAAATAATTTATAACAAATGTTTTTATAACAAATGTTTTTATAACATATTTTGTAACAAAAATAAAAACATTTGTTATAAAATATTTGTTTTTATAAAGTATATTTTTTTTTTTTTTCTACATTAGAGCTTGGACTTATCTTGAAACAATACTTTTTTTTTTCTAGAGTGAAACTTATCTTAAACAATATTTTTTTTTTCTTCTTTTCTCCATTATATGTTATGACTCAGCAAATTAAAATAAAATAAAATAAAAAAAACAACCTACTAGGTATATTTTTTCATACGGTGAAGAAAAAAAAAAATTCGATATACCAACTAGTAGCTGCTGATCAGATTCGAACTCGCGACCTCATACACCAATACCTCGTCATATGACCACCCGAGCACCACGGGCCTAGCTGTTAAGTTTAACCAATGATATATCCTTATAGAAAACTTCACCATCCCCAAAATCTATATTCTTGCATTACTATTATATTACGATTTATTATTATTAATAAATTTATATTATTAATTGGATTTTCTAAATAGAAATAAGTTAATATCTATATTTATTATTATCCCTTTAATATGTTTTCTTATCTTTGTAATAATATCAATAAAAGATTATTAATATATTAAAAATAAATATCATTCTTTAATAAAATATAAATAATGATCATTATAAATCTTGTATTATTAGTATTAATAATTTTATTATTAAGCAATGATTATTAGTAATGATTTTATATATTAAGCAATGATTTTATTATTAAGAAATGATTTTATTATTAATGATTTTAGTCTAATAAGTAATGATGATAATTTTTCAAGTCATTTCAGGAAATTAATTTACTTATCGAATTTATAAAAGTAGTGAAGTATTATTATAATAATAATAATAATGTGATTATCAATATTAGAAGTACAGATTATACCAATACTAGTCTTTGCATAACATTAAGAGGAATAGTACATATTACATCTTCATTTTCATAAAATAAAAAAAACATAGAATGATTAATACAACCGACGCCTATTTTTTTGGCTCAGGAAGCCCTAGCACTCGATAGTGATTTCTCTTATCGTGGTCGGTTTCAAAGCCACAAATTGCACATTTTCGATGAGTCTTAGAAGGAATAATTTTCTCGAGTGCACTCTTGAATCTAGATTATTTTTTGCGGCCCTTTGTTTGAGAAATATTAGGCGGCAAAAACTCTTCTTCTTCTTCCACCTCTGCATCTTCATCGTCATTATCGTATCCCATATCATGATTTGGATCTCCAACTGTGCAATCAATGTCGTCATCTGCCAGTTCAGTAATATTCTCATCCGGATCATACTGGTCAACCAATTCTTTTCCTCGTGCATTCAGTTTAAGAATAGTTTTGTAACCTCGGACTGAGCAAGCCGCTTTGCTCGCTAACTCTTGGTAATCACTCATCAAATGATTATAGCGCATTGCTTGATTTTGTTCGAAGTCAGCAGATGTGGAGTTAAAGAGTAAGTCTTCACCATTGCTTTTGTTCGCGTCTCTTGTCCACCGATGAAGGATCATGTCGGTCGGTATTTGTGAAATACTCTTTGCTATGAAATATCTCAAGATGTGCCTGCATAATTCACCAGAGTGAGAAAACATTTGGCAGTTACATGTAACCGATCCCAGTTGTCGATTGTTGACAACTTCTTTATATCTTCCACCACTTTCAGTTGCATCTCGCATTATACCTTTGCATAAACCTTAGTATCGGTGACACATAACTCACTAAGTTTACTGAACATTGTATTTCATGGAATCGACGAATTGACGTTGGAAACGTCTAAACATCTCTTTTGTGTACACTTGTGCAGCATGAACTTCTAAAGATGAACCGAGTACCATAATCCTTTTACGATGTTTTGTTATGTAGTCGGCCTTCCTCTCCCTGATAAACTGTCTTTCTACAGCCTTTTGACTCTGCAGTACAAAACATAGCATACCTGTTGATGCATTAACATACTCATCAAAAAAGGCATTCATGCTCTCGCTTCTTCCAGTGGTAGTCATTCTCGCGGCAAAATATCTCTTTGTATATGCTAGAATCCATTTCTGTCGTACATCATACAAACTTCCAAGCCATTCATTAGTATACAATTCATAGGAACTTATCAGAATATGCCAACGCTCTTCAAATTCCTCGATGGACAATGAGTTATACACACAGTTGTTAAAATCATTTTTGAACGATGGGTGCTCATAATAAACATGATGTAATTTTTCAGGAAATTTATTGCTAATATGCCAAGAACACAATAAATGATAACTAGTTGGAAGTACCGTAGCAATAGCATTACTCATGGCTCTGTCTTGATCAATGATGATGGTTGTAGGTGCCTTGTAGTCCATGGCTACAAGCCATATACATAATACCCAAACAAAAGTGTCCTCTCTCATTTAAATAAAGTTGCAAATCCAAACAATATAGGCGATAATGGTGGTTGACCCGGCAAATGGAACAAACGGCATGCCATACTTATTTGTTCTTAGGTATGTACTATCAAATGTCACAACGTCTCCGAACCGTTGATATATAAACCTTGATCGGGCGTCAACCCACAGAATCTGACAAGCTATGCGGTTGTTTTCACCGGTTTCACTCGGAAAAAAAATTTGCTGGCACTTCCGGATGCAAGTTTGTTCAAATGATTGATGGCTGACTTGTGCATCGTTTTCATCTGCGAGAATCACGCCTTAAATCTCGCACCACATTCTCAACATTAGCGATGAAAGGAACATTTTGCAACCCACCTCCCATTGTGCTCAAAACATTCATCATCTTACTAGGACCAATCTGGGACTTATTTAAAGTGTCAATTAAAGTTCTTACAACAGGAGTAATATTTCTGTGAGTCTCGATCAAAGCTACTTTGGTGGGGGTCACTAAGTGATGATTGTGCTCTAATTCAACAGTAGATATACGCCAATTGTCCTCTTTCTTATTGTGGACAACATATATTCTAGCTTTGCACATTGTTTGTCCTATAGAGTCTCTCTGTCTCTAGTTATTTTATTACTACTATCTTCATCATCGTGTAAACTCTTGCCAACAATTGGTGTCTGGCTTTCTTACATACATCTTGCCCTAGATCCGATATCATTCAGTATTAGCATGTTTATGACTAGTTGCAATTCTAATCTCAAATCCATTTTTGCGAGCATATGATCTATAAAATATTCAACCTCTTCCAACGTACAAAATAATTGACCAACGTGCGAACAATATCGATTTATTATCATCAACTTCACTAACAAATTCGGATGTATTATATGACATTTTGAAAAACTTACTTGTGAATAATAGTGATGAATTTTGCTCGATCGAACTTCACTTGATTTTACGAAGTGAAAGTGGGCAACCGATGAAACAAATTATGAGTAGAGGAGAAAAGAAAATAATATCGAGAGAACAAATTCTATGGAAGGATAAGAAGATAACTTGAGAAAATAGCGACTTCCTAGACAATATTTAAAGGTAAAAAGATCGGTAATTCTGACTAGTAGCGGTTAATGCTCAAAAGTCAAACTAATGTACTTTTCCCATATAATCAATGTCGACTTTGTTCTATTCCCATAGTGTTGTATTATTATGTTTGACTACTTATTCACCGTACATTGTTTATAATAATAATAATAATAATAATAATAATAATAATAATAATAATAATAATAATAATAATAATAATAATAATAATAATAATGATAATAATGATAATAAAATAATAAAAAGTACATAAGCCGCTAGAATATGGAACGGCTTTGTACTCAATTCGTAATTATAATAGAATAATAATAATAATCGAATAATTATAATAAAATAATGAGAAATTTAATTTGGGGGGAGATGGAATGTTTTAAGATATATTCAAATCCAAGGTAAGATATGACAGCTAGGCCCGTGGTGCTCGGGTGGTCATATGACGAGGTATTGGTGCATGAGGTCTCGAGTTCAAGTCTAGCTAGCAGCGAAAAATTAATTTATTCCCAGTAAGAAAGAGTCGATTAACTTTATTAATGTACACTTTTTTTTCAAATAGTTATAGCCTCTACCTAAACGTATAAAAAAATAAAAAAAAAATTTAAAATTCAAAGTAAAGAGCTTGTCCCGGTCGCCTATTAATGTATTTTTTTTCAACCGTTATAGCCTTTACCGGTTTGCATAAAAAAATAAAAATAAAATAAAAATTCAATAGTAAGAGCTTGTCCCGGTCGCCTATTAATGTACTTTTTTTTTTTCCGGCCGTTATAGCCTCTACCGGCTTGTATAAAAAAAAAAAAAAAAAAAAAAAAAAAACCAAGCCGTAAGAGCTTGTCCCGGTCGCCTCGCCTCGGGAAACACAATTTTTGACAAAATGACAAACCACAGCGCCTCGGGAAATGCACTTTTTGACCACTTTTTCTGCAACATTGCCTCGGGAAAGAACACCTGCAAGCTCGGTAAACTAAAAAGCTGAGACATTTGTTTGAATTTGGTCCTAAATTAATTCATGTACCGGACATTTGAATGAGAGCTTATTTAAACGTCTATTCAGAACACATGTTGTTCAAACTAAAGTTCACTTGCCAAGCTAGATAAAATAAAAATAACAGAGAGTAGAGAGGGAGTATTTCGGAAGAGAGGAGCAAAAAAACTTCAACAAATTGAAGCGGCTGGAATCCATTTCTTATATTCTGAAGACACCGAAATTTTTGTAAGATATATTGTTATTGGTACTCCATTTCATATTATTATTTGCAGCATGTAAGATAATAGTTTTTATCACTTCATGTTATTACTGAATTAAAGGGGATATAATACCATGCATGTATTTGTTTTTGTTGTCATTAATGCATGTTATCACTGCATATTATGCATGCAAATGTCACCTACTGGGATGCTTTTTATTTGTTTTTTATTTTAATTTGTTTGAGTCATCATTATATGAATGGAGAAAAGAAGATAAAAAAAAAAAGCTAAGCTAAATTAGGTTTAAAATTGTCTTACCGTAAAAAAAAAAAAAAAAAAAAAAAGCATAGCATGCATTGATAAGTATTTATTTTATGGGAGTTTTCATTTATTGTTTTATTTTATTCCAGTTGTACTCAATTGTTCACTTATTGTTTTAATTTATTTTTCTTCTTATTGTTTTTATTTTTAATAGTTTACATTTTTTAGTTTTTAATGCATGTTAATATTATTACATTATATACATGCATATTATTATTACATGTCATGTTGTTCAGCTTTTAATGCATGTTAGTGTGTATATTTATTATTGTCATTTTGCAACATGTTACTTTCAACTTCATTTTGTCATGCATCTTAATACTAATATGGAATTGATGTATTTTTTAGGTAAAAGATGGATAGTTGGGAATATGGGCCAATTGATCCAAGTGTTCTCATGATGATCAACAAGATCATGTATCGGATGACATATATCATGGGAGAGATAGGGAAAACTAAGCTCCGGTCAATATCTTGATCGAAAATATAATCGGTGGGCTTTGACAAAAGAACAAAAAATCCTTTTAAATAAATGTGGATTTGGAGTATTTAGTTATCAAGGTGTTGTACACCAAACCGATCTTAGTCCGATATCCGCCTTAGTCGAGAGATGGCGCTTGGAGACTAATACTTTTCATTTAAAGCTGTGGAGAAATAACAATCACGTTAGAGGATGTTCACTTTATTTTTTGGGTTCTGGGTGGTAGGAAAGCCCTTAACGGGTCCCTTCATTGTCACCAATTTGAATTATTTTAGGGATTGTTTTGAGATCAATTAGTTTGGTGAATATTTTAGTTCAAAAAAGCAAAGGCAATTTCATTAGTGTGGTTGCACGAACATTTTAATAAATGTCCCGAGAATGCAAGTAAAGATGTTGTAGGGCGACACACAAAGGCATACATGTTGTGGTTGTGTGGGGCAATATTATTCCCTAATAAGAATAGAAATAGTGTGCACCCACGATATTTGTCTTTTATTGCTAACGCTGAAGATTGTGTAACTTACTCTTGGGGCGCTGCAGTGTTAGCATATTTGTATAGATCTTTATATACTGCTACTAGGAAAGGAGTTAAATACATTAATGGTTGTGTTACATTGTTACAAATTTGGGCTTATGAGCGTGTAAGTATTGGAAAGCCAAACCCTTGGCCACAATCATCCTTATGGTTACCTAGGGCTTTAGCATGGTCTTATTTTGGAGCCCACAGTTACCCTGGTAGACGTGAGAATCCCCATCACCATTTAAATTTATTGATGTCGAGGATTGCATGGCCTTGAGAGGGGAATATATTTCGATGTGGGAGGCATACATGGATCATCTCGAAGGACAACAAACTGAAATTTCGATTATGTCCCAATAGATGATTACATGGTGCAGTATAGGAAAATTACACGTTGGAAAATTCACCAGACCTCGACGAATGCAAGACGACCACGACGGTTGTTATGAGTCTCGGGCCATTTACAACCAACAACACCTTATTCAAATGGTATAAAATTATATTCTTCTTTAATAAATCATGTATTGGAGTAAATACTTAATATTACATTTATTCATATTTATTGTTAATAATATTTGTTTGTGTTTATCTTATACATGTGGGTTGAGAGTGCAAAGTCGTTACTTGATAAATTTTCAAGATTTACTTACTCATTTGCCTCCAGAGTTGGTTACGCAAAAAAATAATTGGGATTTCAATCGCCTATACAACTTGAAGCAAGAGGTAAACAAATACCTCGGCAGAGGTCCCACAAATTTTGGACCACGGTCCCAATACACACAACTCAAGCGAAGGGCTTGGGAAACAAACTGATTATGTTGTACAAGAGAGCTACATACCCACCCCACAAGTAATCGAGGAGATCTCCATTCCCACCACCCAAGCTACGAGGAGTGTTACATTCCAACCTTCCAAACCTATGAGGAGTGTTACATTCCAACCAACTCTTCATTTATGGGACTTTCGGCGCCAAGAGGATCTAGTTCACAAAAGGTATATATAGTTATGTTAATAGTGATGGTTTTAATTATTATTGCTATATAATAATAATGTACATTTGGGTCTCAATCGTGCACAAGATGCGGGAGACCACATCTCTTATGGACCAAAAGGGTCCTTATCCAAAAGACTTAAAGATTGGAAGGAGACATTTGTAAATAAACATATGTTTGGAAACGTGGTGGCACCAGAAGGGGATTTATATCCTTTATCACATCCGCGCCAGTTATATGAATTAGAACACAATGCAGTGCAATCCTTAGGGCCTGGGAGTTGGATATTCGAGCATGTCATCGACGCTTATATGTTGTTGCTACGAGACAGAGAGGAATACTACAGGTCGCGGGGAATACAAAGGTGGTCCCAATTTGGTTTCATTAATTCATTCTTCATGCATCTTGGGCAGGGCTATGTGCCCTGCACTAACGTGAATACTGCATGGAGTTTTTGCGATCCGTATGTTAACCAAGATGTTGGTCCACCTTTACACGAATGCAAATACATATTCATGCTTGGTGATGTGTAGTACCAATCAACGCCATTTTGTCTTGTTCCTATTCGCAGTTGAAGATTGGATGGTTACCATAATTGACCCGCACTACAATGACACTAAGTATATTAAGTTACATGAAATGTACTCAGAATTCGTTCAAGTTGCGGTATGTTTAGTTTTAAAATATTTTAATTTTATAATGTCCTTTAATATTAAAAAATTATTAACCAACTACTTTGTACATGCAGGTACATTTGATACCATTTTGTTTGCGAAATGGTAATCCGATCGCGATGAGTGGCCCAAATAATCCTTGTCTGAGACCTTAAAGATTTGATAAAAACAACACAACCACTCGAGTTGTGGCATTTTATATGCAAGTATGTTGATTTGTTTCGTTAGGGCCCAATGGTAATATTTCAAAGAAGTGGTCCTTGGAAGATGTCACAATCTTTAAATTCTGGCGTCGCATGGGAGCTCTACAAGAAATCCGCAAGATTACTCCCGGCCTCTGAAATATAGAACTTATCCAACGTTATCTAATGTACATATTAGAAAATGAAGATGTAATATGTACTATTCCTCTTAATGTTATGCAGTACTAGTATTGGTATAATCTGTACTTCTAATATTGATAATCACATTATTATTATTATTATTATAATACTTCACTACTTTTATAAGTTTGATAAGTAAATTAATTTCACGAAATGACTTGAAAAATTATCATCATTACTTATTAGACTAAAATCATTAATAATAAAATCATTTCTTAATAATAAAATCATTGCTTAATATATAAAATCATTACTAATAATCATTTGCTAATAAAATTATTAATACTAATAATACAAGATTTATAATGATCATTATTTATATTTTATTAAAGAATGATATTTATTTTTAATATATTAATAATCTTTTATTGATATTATTACAAAGATAAGAAAACATATTAAAGGGATAATAATAAATATAGATATTAACTTATTTCTATTTAGAAAAATCCAATTAATAATATAAATTTATTAATAATAATAAATCGTAATATAATAGTAATGTAAGAATATAGATTTTGGGGGATGGTGAAGTTTTTCTATAAGGATATATCCTTGGTTAAACTTAGCGACTAGGCCCGTGGTGCTCGGTGGTCATATGATGAGGTATTGGTGCGTGAGGTCATGAGTTCGAATCATTCAAATGACTACTAGTTGGTATATCGAAATTTTTTTTTCTTGGTAGTGACGTGCTATCTTTACGTAGGTTTGTTTTTTTTTATTTTATTTTATTTTAATTTGCTGAGTCATAACATATAATGGAGAAAAGAAGAAAAAAAAATATTAAAAGCGTTACAAGCTCTCTACCGTAGGAAATAAAAAAAAAAAATATAGCAGTCTGAAGCTCCACTTAATTAGAAAATAAAAAAAAATGTTTTATAAAACAAATATTTTATAACAAATGTTTTTATTTTGTTATAAAATATGTTATAAAACATTTGTTATAAAAACATTTGTTATAAATTATTTTTATAAAAACATTTGTTATAAAAACATTTGTTAAAAACATTTTTTTTTTTTACAATAGTAAGAGCTTATTACGGTTTAGATTTTTTTTTTTTTTTTATAAGTCGTAAGAGCTTATTACGGTTTGAATTTTTTTTTTTTTTTTTACAAGTTACTGTTTGTCTGCATTATATATTTAATATTAAAATTCGTTTTAGTTAAACAAACCGACAACATGTTGACTATGGTGGGGTCCTCATATTAAAATAAAAGCTTAAGTACAAGTTGTTACTACCGAATATATTTATGTTTCAATCTCGACCTTCCAATAAGTTTATCAACGTTCCAAAAGGGGTGTTGCAGATACCCATATAGCAGGATTGCTATGGAAGGGCTCCCCATATATATTCTGACTTTTATATATATAACTACTTACGCTTTCCATACAAATTGCGATTATCATGTGAGCCTAAGAATCATGTGATCACGGTGTTCGATTTCTTGAATCTAGATTGATTCCCATGATGGACATTTTCTGGCTATAAGCAGCTTGTACATTATTTTTACAGTGTCTGAATTTCCTTGGATGGCTGTCATGCCCATGAGGAGTTCGGCACTGCTGTATATTATTTTCACGAGAATGCTTCGCATCTCGAAAATAAAAGAAAACAAGCCGAACATTTAATAATAAAATGGAAGTATTAAAAGGTCTCAATTCCTATTGAGCATAAGGTTTGAAAAACTTCTTTAAAAAATGTCATTGCTAAATTTGGGTTAAAACTGAATTTTCCTATAAAATTCAAACCTTGTGTATATAGGTGCGAACGAGGCCTCGCACTACTTTCAAATAATTGCATGTTGATCCACACACACACAAACACACACATTCATATAGCAATTTCTTTGAAAAGTGGCGGTCACCGTGGTAACACGGATGTCGGGGGGTGCCTAACACTTTCCCTCCGCATAATCAAGCCCCCGGATCCAAAATGAATCTCGGTTTCACAGACCCGTCTAGCAGTGTCAAATCACTGGGTCAATGTGCAGCCTTTTTTCGGTTGCTTTGGTGCAATCAGTTAAATACACCAACTAGCGACTCTTAAAGTCAAATCGTAGACATTATACATATCGGACCTTTTTTACTTGTTTTTTCAAACAAATCTCACATTAACATGAGAACACCAAAGAACAAGTAACGAAAAGGGACACTAAAAATCCTGACATCGACAGGTGGCGACTCTGCTGGGGACTCCAGTAATAGGGCTTAAGCCGCTATTACAAGATTTTCAAAATTGTTATATGCTTGTGTGTGAATGTTGCATTTACATTTCTGATGAATGTGTCTGAATGCATTTTAAATACTGCACTGCTAAATATCTATCTGTGATATTAGTGCTTCACACATGTCATCATTTTGAATAAACGGTGAGACACGTTGTATGTGAATGTATGTTGTGTGGTCCATCCACCAGGAGGCTATCTTGTCGGTGTTTGATTACTGGACTCGTGGGAAGAATGATTCCCCGGGGCTCAGGAAAGGCACCACTCAGATTCGCTCTAGTTGAACGACCAGATTAACTTCCCGTCAAGTAGATTGCGATGATCTAGGAACCTTCATGCCAAAAAGCCGCGAGAGTAAACCTAAGATAGGCCAGCCTCTGATAAACCAAACACGAAGGGAAGTCTCTTTATACTTTCCCATTTTAAATTTCTTGTAATTTCAATTACTTGTCAATCTCAATGTAATGGAAAATATGATGAAAATGTGTAAATGCATATAAAGGCTTGACATGCTATCAAATGACACCCATTTTATAGGATAATATTCCTAAAATGGACACATTATGATAGCATGTAAAATTTTTATACATTCCTTAACGCTAAACTACGCAAGTCTTTTTGTATGGAAGCAATTGATCCTGTTTCCTGTTCAAAGACCAAAAGGGCATTAAACCCACAATCAGACATGGATAAAAGTGCCCAACCTGATCCAACTTCTGTCTCTCGCGAAGAGTTTGAAAAATTAAGCTATCAAATGACAGAGTTGGCTGTTATGCTCAAAGAACTACACCAATCTATTCAGGGTCCACAAATACCCATCCACACAGAATCCTCTGCATATGAAGGAATCCATGGGCAAACAATGCCTACTCAACCAGAGTCATCCACACCAGGAGGCAATCAGGGTATTGGCAAAAAAATGGAAACCTAGATATCTAAACCTCATTCCAATAAAGAAATCACAAATCTGAAGGATTATCGAGAAACTAGGGATATAAGACAGAAAGTCCAACAAATAGGGGAGACCATCCGGTCAATCAAAGGGACTGGTAACTATGGGAGTGTCACCTATTCAGATCTTTGCATATTCCCAGGGGATCGTTATCCTGCCAAATTCAAAGTCCCAAAGTTTGAAAAGTACAAAGGGAAAGGCAATCCCTATACGCACCTGAAAGTATACATTGGCGAACTGGGGTCTTATGCTGAAGATGAAAGCCTCAGAATGCAACTTTTTCAAAAGAGTCTCACCGGAGAGGCTAAAGCCTGGTATGCCTGACTTGACAATGCCAAAATCCATAATTGGGAAGAATTGGCCCACACCTTTCTAAATCAGTATAATTTTCAGTCACAAATGGCACCTGATCGATACCAAGTGACTAAAGTCAAAAAACAAAGTACTGAATCTTTTCGAGAATATGCCCAAAGGTGGAGACATCTAGCAGCGCAAGTCATTCCATAAATGATAGAAACTGAGATGGTAATGATGTTTATTTATATACAAGAGGCTCCGTACTACGAGAGGATCCTAGCAGGCATAGGAAAGCCATTCTCCGAAATGATCAAACACGGCGAAATGGCAGAGATGGGCCTGAAGGCAGGCAAGATTAAAGACTTCACTACCTTGGAAGCAGTCGCTAAGAATATACAGACTGACAAGTATGCAAGCGATCCCAAGGGTGTACCTAATAAAGGCAATGAAGATGTATCACTTGTTGTTGTACAGGGGCAAGTTAGGAGACCAACCTACAATCCCCCCATTCAGAAAATACAAGACAATCTACCATCTCAAAAATAGGCTGCGTTCAACCAATACCCAGATAGGAAAAGAAAATTTGAAAGAACAGAAAATCGGGTGTTCACTCCCCTAGGCGATTCTCTTGAACATGTCTTGGCGATATTAATGGATCACAAGAAAATTACCAAACTGGCTCCACCTCTGGAACCAGGGAGCAAAAGATACAATCCAAGCCAGAGATGTGCTTACCACTCAGGATCTCCAGGACATGATACACAAGATTGTTGGTCCTTAAAGCATAAAATTCAAAATCTGATCGAAAGTGGCAGTATTGTTGTCCAACAACCTGACCAAAAAAATGTTAACACCAACCTTCCATTGCAGCATGATACGGAAGAAGTAAACATGATAGGGTCAGGAAGCACTGAAATATATCCAATTCGTAAGTGCGTACGAAGGATAAAAGACTACCCCCAAAGGCACATAACAGATGTCCTAAAATGGGAAAACTCGGAGGATGGTATAATAGTAATGCAAAAGTTAGAGACAATCCAGAACCAAGTAAATCTGCTAGATAAGCTGATAGTGCGCCAACATCAGGATACGAGGCATTTCTTCACTCAACTATCAGAAGGCCAAGAAAAGGGGGATGATAAAATTGCTAGCAAACCTTGCCAACAGAAAAATCACTTGGGGGAATGCAAACTCTCAAAGAAGAAAGATCAAACAACCTCCACAAGAGTCCAAAAATTCACCCCTCTAAGCAAATCCAATGAAGAAATGCTACACTTTCTGATAAGCGAATGAAGGATTACTAAGTTGTCGCCTCCTGTAAATCCCAAGATAAAGAGCTATGATTCCACCAAGATATGTCTCTACCATTCTAACTCACTTGGACATACGAATGAGGAATGCCGGGCTTTGCGACATAAAATCCAGGATTTCATTGAAAATGGAGAGCTGGAGATAGAAATTCCCATGACCAAAAAAGGCGAAAAGGCAATAAAAAGCTTAAGATGTCCACTCGAGACAGGTAGTTCAAATAAGGTGAAGGCTATGAGCGGTAATCCTGGCAGAACATAAGATGGAGCGATCCTAATGCAGGAAATGATAGAAGAGACAAGGGAATTACCAAAGGATATTCTTCCGCCAACATCAAACATCTTCTTGTCCAAAGATATCAACCACGTTCCTGATTTTATCACCTTGGATGATGCGAAGGAAATACTAATCCTTTCCAAGGAAGAAAAAGCAAAAAAGAAAAATTCCTTGTAAGAAATGTGACGACAGTTCGAGGCAGATTTCATGGTCGAATCCTCTCAAGCCCAGGAAAAGCGTGAAGGAACAGATGAAGGAGAAGGTGGTGAGGTTGTCGGGGAAACCAACCCATCAAAGAATCAAGATTTCATACCTTTTTGCGCTCGGTCCAGCTCAAGCATCCCTGAAGAATGTATTGAACCTGAAAGGGATCCAGCTATGGCCATTAGCGAAGACATTCAAAACCAAGAAGTAACCTCTGTCGCGAGCCTTGAAGACAACACAGCCACTGACGACTAAACTATCAGGCCTCAATTAGCCAAAAAGATGTAGATCTGGGGGGATAAAAGTTACGAGTTTCAGAAGATGTTGGGACGATATCACTTCCTTCGCAGTATGCTTTTTATTTTCCATGCATGTATAGGAAAAAAAGAAATAAAAAGAAAAAAAACAAAAGGAAAAAAAAAGAAAAAAAAAGAAAAAAAAGAAAGAAAGAACAAAAAAAGAAAAAGAAATAAAAAAAATAAAAAATCAAATCATTCAGGTTTCAGCTCATCAAGCCTGAACTACGAAAGACCTGATCTCCCCTCATCAATGGGAATACGTAGGCAGCCATTTATGGTGCGGTCAAACCAAACACTTCCCAAACCAAACACTTCCCAAACCAAACACTTCTCAAACCAAACACTTCCCAGACCAAACATTCCTTAAACAAACGCTTCTCAAACAAACACTTGTCAAACCATTTATCTTATCAAGTAGGAACTACGCATACCTGATCTCCCACACTCACGGGAGATCGTAGGCAACCACCAGTGGTGCGGTCTGACCCTCAACAGAAACGTCCAAATCCAAACGTCGATCCCAAGAATGACCCTCCAAGTCAGCGACCTATGTGGAGAAGACGCAACAACACTGCAATGTCATTCCATCAAATCTGGCACATATCCCAGAAAGAAAGAAACAGCGATATGCCAAGACAACCAGCAGCGAGGACCTTCAAAGATTCGACACCCTTAATCACGAGTCTTCATCAAATCAGAAGAAAATCAAGACCGATTGCAATAACAAGTCAGGAATAATGATTGAAGGCATCAAAACCCAAGTCCTATACTTGTTCACCATCTGGTACAGAAGAAAAGTCTCTTGCGATCTCAGCATCTTATTAGCCCATCTATTAAAGCGACTATCCCAGACAACAAGCAAGGCTGGGGCAATTTCAAAATCAACGACAACCCAATATTGCGAACACTACAACAAGACTTGGGAAATCTCGAAAACAGCAACAACTCAACACTGGGCATTTATCAAACATCCTAAAGAGGAAAATGCCCTAGTCAACACCATCAGCATGGTCCATCATCATCAAAGCTTCCTTCACATCCACTCATTAGCGATTTGGATATTACTCACTTGCGAATTCATCAACAAAGAGAGTTTCTCATATGAATCCCCGACATCAGTATGCAAAAAGATTGGGGTATTTTCCGATTCCAGGAAAGCGAAGGATTTTAAGGCGGGATCAGACCTCACATCAAAAGAAGGAAAATTCCTGCAAGAAATCATGGCGACATTAGCGTGCCCCTACGAAAGAAGGGGAAAATTCTCAAAAAGTTCTTAACTCAAGGCCAATGATAAAAGGTCTGGCGAATGAAATCTACACCGATAAATGTGTTAATTTGTGTCAAATCCTCATAAATTGAGGCCTTTACACTGAAGTTCAAAAGTTCGACAATAAAAAAGTGAGCTGCACCCTCCAGGGATATCAATGGCATTCAGGTCATCAGTTCAGCCGAGTTGCGAATCAAATATTCAAGGAAATGGGGCACCATCACCCAACAGCAAAAGGAAACTCCAAATAACCTCAAAAATGGTGAAGAACTACATCAACGTACATTTCTATCAAGCGTGACATCAGGCAGAGTCTGGCAAAGCAAACCTTTGAATATTACTTCAGCGAAGGTATCGAAAGATCCGGTATCGAAAGATCCGGTATTCAAAACCATTATCTTCAAATTCAGCGCGACATCAAGACAATTCAGTGATGAAAGTTAAACCACCATTCGAGTGAGAACCGAAACAATTGGGCGATAATAGCGTGTTCAACTACCAATAAGGTAGACACCGTTGTAAACTACCAGCGTATACATCGGGAAAGTCTGGTGATTTCAGAACGTCATCCCCATCAGAGATGTGGAAAACATCTCAACTTATCTTCATCAAATAAGCATCAACGATTAAATGCCAAACCATTAGAGTCAACACCAGCATAGGCATCAGCAATGATCGGTCAAGGTAAAGCAATTTGCAAAAACATTTTAATCATGCATCATAACATTCATTGCTATTTGCAATTTGCGAAGTGTGATTGGCCAAATGCGAAAAGTGAAATGCGAAGTGCGAAATGTGATGTGTGATTTGCGAACTGCGATTTGCGAAAACATTTTAAACATTCATCATAACACTCATTACATTGCGATTTGCATCATTAAGAGTACCTTGTCATATTTCAAGTGTCTACTAATCTTTATCATGTCCATTCCATTGCATTGCATGAACATGATAAAGAGGGGCATCTGTAGACACTCGAAATTTTCTTTTCCTGTTACTAACTATGCAAGAGGGCAAAAACGTCTTTTTCACACTCCAGAGGTAACCCTGAAGGACTACAACATCATTTCCCGACCCCAGAGTTAACCCTAAGAGGTCAAGTCAACCTCAGAGATAACCCTGAGTACATTCAGAGTTAATAGCGTGACCATCTCAGAGATAACCCTTGGAAAAACCCGCTACAACTGTGCGAAAATCGGAGATAACCCCGGGAGGGGCAAAATGGTTATTTTGCCAACTCAACTTCACTTCAAATCAAATACACTTATGCCAACTCAAATTGATTCAAAATTAGTCCCACAAGACTCATATCATAACTTCGAAGCGAAAACTACGCGAAACAGCTCACCGGATTAGCTGATGGGAACCCGGGAATGCTATTTCGGTCATGGACACATCTTCCTGGAATCAAAAAGGGCAAATCCCATGTCATTGCATAACTCTCGACAAAAGCAATCCAAAGATGGTCTTGAACACCTCGTTCGGATGCTCGGATTGAAGTTCTGCAAGTTCGAGCAGACATTACATTGCACGAGTGCATGTACTTCGAGATGACAGGACCCGCAGAACCCTGGTCAGTTCGGGCAGCCGCAGGTGTAATAGAGGCTGCCGCAGGTACACTTGCAGCAATTAGTTCTATAAATATGGGGCTTGGGCTAGCCATTTTGGGAGAGAAAATAGCGAGGGAACCCTGTCCAATTGGCTTTGTACACCCCCATATTGAGTTTTTGCTTTTTTTAGCACCTATTAGCCCACATACAGTTATATATTTACCCGCGGGAGCTGAGTGTTTGTCCACATAGAGTCATAGAAGTCTACTTTGGCAGCCCACTGTAAGCCTTCTTACATTCTATAAAGCTTTCTTCTCATATTAACACACACTATTGTACACGCTGAGAGTCGTGTGAGTGTGTTTGCCCAGACTTCAGACCGTGGTTTTCATTTCTTTCTGCATATATATACTTATATATATATGTATATACTTTTATACGGACTAACATTATCGAGTTATGCCTCGATTGAGCCTAGACTTCGGTCTGGAGCGTTTATTGCTTTTATATATATATACTTATATATATAATTGTTGTCAGACATATCTAATGAGCCTGGATTTTACATCCGGAGCATTTACTCGCTTATATATATATATATACTTATATATATAATTGTTGTCGGACATATCCGATGAGCCTGGATTCACATCTGGTGCGTTTAATGCTTTATATATATATATATATATATATATATATATATATATATATATTTATTTTTACATTAGGCACGGAGTTTATACGGGCCTTTTACATTTTATTTACATTTAAATCTGCCTTTGGAGTTTACTTATGGCGATTGATCACTTTTACGACTTTATTTACATTTAAATCTTTTGAGAGTTTACTTAAGTGGCGATTGATCACTTTTATGACTTTATTTACATTTCGTCACTGCCTCGAGTTTACTTAAGTGGCGATTGATCACTTTATAGCTTTATTTACATTTCATCTCCTTTTGAGTTTACTTAATGGCGATTGATCGCTTTTGACTTTATTTACATTTCGTCCCACACTGGGGTTTACTTAAGTGGTGGTTGATCATGTCCATATATATATATATATTTACCTCTTTTATATACTTACATTTCTTATCCCCATGGAGATGCTTCGTGGTGGTTGATCTGTCTGTATATATATATATATATATATATATATATATATATATATATATATATATATATATATTTACAACTTTTATATATATAATCGCCATCTTTGTTTTCCATACAAATTGTAGTATCATGTGAGCCTAAGAATCATGTGACCACAGGTTCAGTTTACTGAATCTAGATTCGGTTCCCATGATGGACATTTTCTGGCTATAAGCAGCTTGTACATTATTTTTACAGTGTCTGAATTTCCTTGGATGGCTGTCATGCACATGAGGAGTTCGGCACTACTGTATATTATTTTCTCAAGAATGCTTCGCATCTCAAAAATAAAAGAAAACAAGCCGAACATTTAATAATAAAATGGAAGTATGAAAAGGTCTCAATTCCTATTGAGCATAAGGTTTGAAAAACCTCTTTACAAAACGTCATTGATAAACGTCATTCCTATAAAATTCAAACCTTGTGTATATAGGTGCGAACGAGGCCTCGCACTACTTTCAAATAATTGCACGTTGATCCATACACACACAAACACACATATTCATATAACAATTTCTTTAAAAAATGGCGGTCGCCATGGTAACAAGGATGTCAGGGTGTGCCTAACACCTTCCCTCCGCATAATCAAGCCCCCGGATCCAAAATGAATCTCGGTTTCACAGACCCGTCTAGCAGTGTCAAATCACTGGGTCAATGTGCAAAACTTTTTCAGTTGCGTTGGTGTAACCAGTTAAATACACCAATTGGCGACTCTTAAAGTCAAATCATCGACATTATACATGTCAGACCTTTTTTACTTGTTTTTTTCAAACAAATCTCACATTAACATGAGAACACCAAAGAACAAGTAACGAAGAGGGACACTCAAAAATCCCGGCGTCGACAGGATTGTCAGCTTATTTGAGTTGAATGGGTTGTATGGGAAATACTTTGATAGTCTCATCATTCACTTCGGATATGACTACTACTGATCCCTTTCATTTGGTAGGACATGCATTCTCGCCCTTGAGTTGCACAGTGTAATCATCTGCTATTTGCAGGACACCGCGATCAATAAGATTCTGAATAAGATGGCGGAGTGCCCAAAGATTCTTCTCATCTTTGTATTTGCGAGAATGTGAATGATATTGACACATTTCATCAGGATTGAACCGCCCTAAACGGGGATTGATTGGAGGGAGAAGGAATGTAATTCTTCCTTCGTTGATCAACATTTGAAGTATCTCTTCCATAGATTGGCCTAAATAGGTAAATTCCCTCTGATTGGCAAAATCCCGATGGGCTTTAGCACTTGCTCTCTTTGAAACCTTGTCCTCCACAGCTTCACTTTTTGAAGGTGTTAATGGAGCATTCATAATGAATGGAAGGAGATAGGCATGCTCCTACCTGATTAATTGGCGTGTGACTTGATGCTGGTGGGTCACCAGTTCTGCCAATTGCTCAATTTGTTTGGAAAGAGCTTTCATCTTTTGTTCCATGGTAAACTGGAACTTTTCATAATCCCATTTGTCAACACCATCTTTGATGGGTTGGGATTATTCGCCGTTAGAATTGGAACCTTGTATAGTGCTCCAACTGATCATGTTGACCTCTTCTTCTTTGTGTTGAGGAAGAGGGTTGTCTTGAACGTGAGGTTGATCGAGTTTGGTGACCACGATCTCACCGTTGTCTATCAGATCTTGGATCTTGTGTTTCAAGGCCCAACAATCTTGAGTATCATGTCCATGTGCTCCAGCATGATAAGCACACTTCCGAGTAGCATTAAAACCCCTCCTATTAAGGTTGGCTGGTGGAAGAAGATGTATAATTTTCTTCTGAGCAGTCAGAAGAGCAAGAATATTCTCGAGCGAATCCCCAAGAAGATGTGAACGTTCGAGGTCGCTTTACTTCCCCACTTTTAGACAATGGAGGGTTTGAAGATTATGCTGGAAAAGGGGAATAGTTTCTCCTCTGCATAGGCATGGTTTGATTGCCTTTTTGTCCTTGTAGTATCAAGGAAACATCATCCTCTTTCTTTTTATGGACCTTCCGGGGTTGTTTCCATAAGATCCGAACTGGATGTGCTCAGCAATAGCTTTAAGAGCGGCTAGGTCTTGAATTATACCGGACTTCAATCCCATCTCAGCCATCTCTCCGTGCTTGATCATTTCAGAGAATGGTTTGTCAATACCAGCTAGAACTCTTTCATAGAAAGGAGCTTCCTGTACATCTATGAAGGTCATGACCATTTCTGATTCTGTCATGGAAGGAATAACTTGAGCAGCAAGGCGCCTCCACCTTTGAGCGTACTCTCTAAATGACTCATTAGACTATTTATTGACCTTGGTAATTTGGTACTGGTCAGGAGCCATCTGAGATTGAAAATTGTATTGAGTGAGGAAGGCGTGAGCCAGCTCTTCCCAGCTATGGATCTTTGAGTTGTCTAATCTGGTATACCATGAATGGGCTTCTCTAGTCAGACTTTTCTGAAACAGCTGCATTCCGAGCTTTTCATTTTCCGCATAAGATCCAAGTTCTCCAAAGAACACTTTTAAATGTGTATAAGAATCTCCTAATCCATCATACTTTTCAAAATTAGGGGTCTTGAATTTCTCTAGATAATGAACACCAGGAAATATGCAAAGGTCTGCATATGAAACACTGCCATGTGTTCCAATCCCTTTGAGAACATGAATAGTTTCCTCCATTTGAAGGACCTTTTTCCTGATATCACCGGTGTCTAGATCTCCTTTGAGATGGGTGCCTTCAGGGTCTTTGTTGGTCGTATCCAACTAAAGTTCTGGAATTATTTTTTCCAGACCTTGAACTCCTCCTTGTGTAGAGGATTCTGTATGTGTAGGTATCTTCATACCCTGAGTTGACTGGTGTAATTCTTTCAGTAAAACAGCCAAGTCTGTGATTTGTTTACTCAATCCGTCAAATTCTTCTCGGGAAACAGGACTAGACTATTCGGAAAAGGACATGATTGGCTGTAGGCTCGTGGCCTTTTTAGATTTAGAGTGGGTAACATGCCCAATTGCTTCCCTACAAATGACTTACGTAGTTTAGTCTTAGGGTAATAAAAATGTTATCATAACATGTCCGTTTTAGGAATTTTGTCCTGCAAAATCGGTTGTTAATTGATAACATGTCATGCATGCACAGATATTCTTCATATTTTCCATTACATATGGATGAACATAGAATAAAATTACAAGTAAATGCTTTTACAACTAATTAAAAATGGAAAGTATGAAGAGACTTTCCTCTGCGTTTGGTTTATCAGAGGTTGACCTATCCTAGGGTTTCTCTCGCGGCTTTTTGGCATGAAGGTTCCCAGATCATCACAATCTACTTAACGGCAAGTTAATCTGGTCTTTCAACTGGAGCAAATCTGGGTGGTGCCTTTCTTGAGCCTCGCTAGAATTATTCTTCCTGCGAGTCCAGTAATCAAACTCTGAGACGATAGCTTCCTGATGGAGGAACCACACAACATACATTCACATACAACGTGTCTCACCGTTTATGAAAAATGATGACATGTATGAAGCACTAATATCACAGATAGATATTTAGTAGTGCAGTAAATAAAATGCATTCATACACATTCATCAGAAATATAAATGCAACACTCACACACAAGCATATAACAATTTTGAAAAGCTTACAATAGTGGCTTAAGCCCTCTTACTGGAGTCCCCAGCAGAGTCGCCACCTGTCGACATCGGGATTTTTGAGTGTCCCTTTTCGTTACTTGTTCTTTGGTGTTCTCGTGTTAATGTGAGATTTGTTTGAAAAAACAAGTGAAAAAGGTCTGACATGTATAATGTCGATGATTTGACTTTAAGAGTCGCCAGTTGGTGTATTTAACTGGTTGCACCAACGCAACCGAAAAATGTTTGTACATTGACCCAGTGATTTGACACTGCTAGATAGGTATGTGAAACCGAGATTCATTTTGGGTCTGGGGGCTTGATTATGCGGAGGGAAGGTGTTAGGCACCCCCCGACATCCGTGTTACCACGGTAACCGCCACTTCCCAAAGAAATTGTTATATGAATGTGTGTGTGTGTGTGTGTGGATCAATGTGCAATTATTTGGAAGTAGTGTTGTACCTCGTTCACACCTATATACACAGGGTTTGAATTTATAGAAAAATTCAGTTTTAAACAAGATATTGCAATGACGTTTTGTAAAGAGGTTTTTTCAAATCCTGTGCTAAATAGTAATTGAGGCCTTTGATATTTCCATTTTATTATTAAATGTTCGACTTGTTTGCTTTTATTTTTGAGATGCGAAGCATTCTCGAGAAAATAATATCTGAAAGATCTTGAACTCCTCATGGGCATGACAACCATCCAAGGAAATTCAGACACTGTAAATAATGTACAAGCTGCTTACAGCTGAAAAATGTCCATCATGGTAACCGAATCTAGATTCACTAGACTGAACCTGTGATCACATGATTCCTAGGCTCACATGATATCGCAATTTGTATGGAAAGCGATGGCAGATTATATATATAAAAGTCAGTAAATATATATATACTGATTTGATCAACCACCACGAAGCAACTCCATGGGGGATCGGAGATGTAAATATATAAAAGTGATATATATATATATATATATATATATATGATGATGATCAACCACCACGAAGTAAACTCCGAAGTGGGACGAAATGTAAATAAAGTTTAAAAGCGATCAACCGCCACAAAGTAAACTCGAAGCAAAGCGAAAATGTAAATAAAAGTCGTAAAAGGCCACGTAAGTGAACTCCAGAACTGACGATGAAATGTAAATATATATATATATATATATATATATATATATATATATATATAAGTAGTAAACGCATTAGATGTAAATCCGGGCTCATCGGATATGTCGACAACAATTATATATATGTATATATATATATAAAAGTAGTAAATGCACTTTGGATGTAAATCCGAGCTCATCAAATATATATAAATAACAATTATATATATATATATATATATATATATATATATATATATATATATATATATACACAGCAGATAAACACTCCAGGTCAAGTTCAGGCTCAATCGAGGCATAACTTCGATAACGTTAGTCCATATATAAAATAATATATACATATATAAGTATATATATATAGATAGAAATGAAAACCACGGACCGAAGTTCGTGCAAACGCAGACAACACGACTCTCAATGTGTATAACAGTGTGTGCTAATATGAGAAGAAGGTTTTATATAATGGGAGAAGGCTTACAGTGGGCTGCCAAAGTAGACTTCTATGACTTTAAATGGATAAACACTCGGCTCCATGGGATAAAAGATAGCTATATGTGAGCTAACAAGTGTTTAAAGATGAGGAAACACTCAAAAGATGTGTAGCGAGTAAAATGGATGCCAGGCTTCCTCGCTTTTTTCCTCTCTCTCTTCTTCAAATGGTGACCCCAAAGGCTTGTATATATATAGGCGACGGACGTACGTACACTACTGGGCGTACCAGATTGTACTTCACGGTGGTCGTGGTGCATCCAAGCCTCGCGGGTCCCGTCGTCTCGTAGTACATGCACTCATGCACTATAATGTTCGGTCGAACAAGGTATATCTGACCTTCTTCGGACCGCTTGTGTCGAGAGTTACGCAATGACATGGATTAGAGGTTGTACCAACTCAGGAAGAGGGGTCTATGCCCATGGTCTTCAAGCTTCAAATTCTATCCAAAGTACTGCCACACATAATAGTTACTCGGGATTGTAACTCCTCGGTTCTTGTGGGACATTGTTGGATGTATGTATGTATGAAGTGTTGAGACGACGCGCAGGTGTTGACTAAACAAGATGACGTTTGACTCCTCACCGGGGTTATCTCCAGTTTTAGTGGAAAGTAGACGTTGCTTAGGGTTACATCTGAGATTGGACTACTTATTGGTATGCCGCGATATCATCTTGTTGAGACGGTAAGATGACGTGTTAACTCCTCACCGGGGTTATCGCCGATTTAAGCGGAAAGCAGACGTTGCTCAGGGTTACATCTGAGATTGGACTGCTTATTTGTATGCCTCACTATCATCTGTGTGTGTGCATGTCTGCCCGTTGTTAGCTCCGGGTCTGAGGTATGAGTGCCTCGACAGGGTGTTTGAAGCTGATTGCATGTGTTTGAAATAAGAATTTCCGGAGTTATCGCCAGAACTGCAATGGCATCTCTTGGGCCTATCACCAAGGATGGAGTTGCTACTCCCAGTGTTGTCTCTAGGACTAGAACTGAACGTCGCGGTGTTATCGCCGAGACAGAACTGTCCTCTCCGATGTTGTTGTCGGACTTTTTATCTGCATACCTCGGGGTTATCTCTGAGATTAGAAATGACATTCCCGGTGTGTGTTTCGGGTTTGAGATGAAGTTCCCTATTTGTGTTCCAGGTTAGAACTGAACTTTCGGTAGTATCCGGAATGGATGCAAGTGCTGCCTTCGTGGATATCTCCAAAGATTAATCTACCCTCCAAAGAATGTTAGTAACAGGAGTGCAGAAAATTTTGAGTGTCTATACTCATTATAAAAAGTAGAATCACTCAAGGAAGACAAATGTTTTTTGTATCAGTTGGGTATTGTGGCATGGTTTTTTATTTCCCTGCATAGCTTCATAAGCATAACTTTTCCTGCGGATGTATTGGCTACCGTGAGCAAAGTTTAGTTTCTCTCCGAGGCATGCTAGTCTTTAGTTTCATCAACGAGAAATGTAGTGGCAAAGATTATTTAATGTTTTTCCTCTCTTTAAAATAATCGTATATCTCGTGAATTAGTTCAATGAGTCAAACAACGATGTGTGTTATTTAATTTTATATTTTTTTGAGCATTTATATGAATAATTTAACATGATATAAAACCGAGGTTCTGGGCTTCACTGTAATTTTATTATTTTTTGAGCATTTATATGAAGACTATAATGGAAGCCACTAGTTTCAAATAAAATCATCATAACTTCCCAATTTGATGTCAGAATTGTACTGATGCTACGGATCTATGGAGAGGAATGTTAAAATATTTGGAACTCCAGTCGTTAAACTTTTTAAATGATTTTATATATGTTTGGATTCTATCTCCTCCATAGTCAATATATAGATGTCTTGAAGATGATCAAACCTTTGTTGTTTGAGCCATGTACAATATTATTATCCTTTGTATATAGTGTGACGCCCCCAAAATAGGTATACATCATCCATCTTGAGTCGCCAAATACATGGTACAAAAATCAATTATAAACTCCATTTATACAACTGTCGTACAAAATACGACGACATATATACTGTGAGTTTCAATACAAATATTGTAACGTATATAATACGACAATATTCATACTCAAATTATTACATGCCATATAAAGTACAGCAGCAAATATTTCAAGTCTCCAAAGTGACACGAGAAGATTTCTGTTCTCTTCATTTTAATGCGGTGCACTTTTGACGCTTTCAAGGTCGGGTTCTCATCACCCTATTGTTGTTCACCAAAATCAATTATTAAGTGACGTATAAAATACGACACACACATCTTAGGTCCTTAATGCAATTATATATTGCATGTCATGCCGTTTTATAATGTATTGAGAAACTTCAGTAGTCTCGGACCATCTCACTATTTCCCTGCTATCCCCGCTCTACCCAGCTACGCTCTTATTACCTGAAAGGAATTGTGAAGCAAAAGGGGTAAGCACAACTAGCCCAGTAAAGAATATCATGACTAAAGATATTTTACATCATCAATAACCTTTATCCATAATAAATCAGAGATTTAGAACATATGGTAGATGATAAAACTTTTCAACCGCAGTTGCAGCGGAACGAGCAATCCATTAGAAGAGTCAAATAGACCATCTGGTTTATTATCATCTCTATGTTAAAAGTCCACCAATAATGTTTTATCCCTGTAACATCAATAAACAATTCCTGTCCACAATCATATGAATAACTCATAATCATAATTGTGATTCTAAATTCCTCTTTGCACTCAGGACGAAGATAATTTTCATCACCTATCTTCACTTGAAACATCAAAAATCATTGTTATACTAAATCACAATCCACTTTCATAATCATACTAATAAATTCATCTTTTTGCACTACTACCAAAGATATATAAATCATATAACCAATAACCAACAGTTCATTTTTGCACTACAGGCCAAAGATATACAACTGTAAAACCAATAATGCTGAGACTCAGCTTAATAGTATCACGATCATGAATTATCCATGCACTATGGGCCAAGGATATTGGTGTTTTCAATTATGGTCATGATTATACCGAATAATCCCTGGTCATAATCATACCAAGTCCATCTATGCACTACGGGCCAAAGATGACTTTTACCATATCATTTGTAACATTACGGTCATGATTATACCGAATAATCCCTGGTCATAATCATACCAAGTCCATCTATGCACGTAAGCCAAAGATGACTTTCAACACAAAATAAGCATGAGAATGATGACAATGATATAAGCATTAATCAAACGAAAACAAGGATAAATATTAAAGACTTTAAATTTATCCAAATATTATCAACCACTCATAATCTAATACTATTAATATCATAACAATATTTTAATCACTTCTTAAACTTATAAACAATTTATTTTAATTGTTTACACTTTACCAAATAATGCATTTAATCATTCGAGAATGCCTTACTAATAAGATTTCATCACCAATGATCAAATCCCTCATCAAAAATCTGCACATACCTTATATAGGATTTTCAAGCCATAAAATCCTACTTTCCAACTCTGTTACTTTACATAACATATTTAACTCATATGTTCGTAACTAAACTATTTTCATGAAAAATACCAAATCAGTCCCAAAAATATTTCTTTTAAAGATTTAGCGAATATAGTCCCATAATGAACATATATTTTTCTCGGAATTTTTAAAATTTATGTACTATTTTTCAAAAATTAATTTCTAATTAATTCCTTAAGAAATTAGCTACCTCAAGGTTAACTCTAGAAATTCCCAAATCTTGGCAAGATCTTACACATGTTAACGTGAGCTTCCATTTTAAATTTCATGGTCATCGGAGTTATAGAACTTCAGTTATAGCATTTTTCGTTAGAAAAACCTTAATATTGAAATGGTCATAACTTGCTCATTTTAAGTCAGAATGAGCTCATTTTTGGACAGGAGGTACCTTATACCATATACTTTCATGTCCCAAAAGGCCGAAAGTTTTCTCATAAATTAAGTGGCCGAAAATTCCTTTTAAAAATCTGGGCAGTAGCTTTTTTCCATTTTTCACTTTTTCGTGCTTTGCTAAAATCAGTCCACACGAAAATTTACAACACCTTTTCTAGTGATTCCACTTGGATAAGTTAGGAAACTCATAGATCTAACTCTAGAACTTGACCACACTCAAAAATTCGAAACATAATAGGAGATATGGTCAATTAAATTTCATGTTCCATTTTCACCAAAATTTGATTTTCAATCCTTTGTGATTTCTAAGGAACTTTCATGTTTTCATATAATAACCAACACAACTCATCATAACACTTACTAATACTACATATACCCATGATTTTCATCAGTCCAATGTTTTTATTTTGACTTTCATCATAATCCACTTAAACATATCATTTCCACAATTTAATAAGGAATGAATACAAAGTATCATTCACCATGCATGTGGTAATCCACATAGACATGTTATTCTAACAAAATAATAAAGAATGGAATAACTGAAGAATTCACCATGCATGCGATAGATCACACAGACATGTTATTCTCAACAGAATAATAAAGAACGGAACCCGGTCAGCGTAATTACGACCGACGTGATATTCAATGTAATAATAAAGAATGGAACCGTGTCGAGCGTAATTACAAGACCGAGATATTCTAAGAATAATAAATAATGGAACCAGGTCATGCGTAAATGCACATATAGGATATTCCGACAGCATAATAAAGAATGGAATAATAGAAGAATTTCACCATGTATGCAGTTTTTCGTATAGACAGGTTATTCCAACATAATAATAAGGAATGGAATAATAGAAGAATTTCACCATGTATAGGGTAGTCCGCATATACAGGTTATTCCAACATAATAACAAAGAATGGAATAATGAAGTTCTCTTCATGAATACTGAAAGAAATAATACCCTTACGAATACAACAAATAATATCCCTTACCTCAAAAGAAAATTTGGATCTTTTGGAATAGTGAGGTAATGACTTTCTTCTTCTTTTCTCTCTATAATTTCTCTCTATAATAATGGCTCTAAAGCTTTAGTGAATTGGTGAGAAATGAAGGAAGAATGAGCTTCTATTTATAGAAAAATATAGTTTCAATAATTGCGTTTTTGGGCTCGTAAAATTACAATCTAATACCTCCAACTTTTCTTTCATTTTAATTTAGTCCTGCAAGTATTCTCAAACTTGTACCACCTCCCCTAATAGTAAATAATGTGAATCAATAGTTCAATCATGTGAATCAATAGTTATAATCATGTGAAAATATGAATTACGGTATAGTACCTCCATCTATACATCCATCTTTAATTTAATCATGCAAGTATTATCAATCTTGCACCTACTCCCCTAATAGTATAAGAATGTGATTCAATAGTACACACATGTGAACAAATAGTTATATAAGCATGTGAGTTAGTAGCAATTAACTTCTCATTTATCCGATAAATTCCCTGATTTATCAATATAACCCTCAGACATCAATTATCATCGGAATAGATGTCGATTTCCACTAACACTAATAATTCCAACACAATGGAACTATTAAATTCATCTTTAATCAACACGAACTTATTCATCATTAATATTATAACTCATAATATTTAACAACCGAGTCGCTCCTCAGGAAAGAGGGGCTTCCAATAAGGATCTCTCCTATTAGTGCCGCAATTAGGTGACCAAACCTCTCCTGGCGAACTTACAGACATTTTAAATATTATAATTTAATAATATGAATAACTTTATCATCACAATTATTGATTTAATAATATATCATATAATGCGGATGATCTTCGTGACAATAATTGAATCAATAATATGAGAGATATGATGTAATAATTCTTTATGTAGATAATAATTGAGTATAATCGGGTGACTTCACGTAAGCATCAATAATCAATACCGCGTGTCTTCTTATCTGTGCCACGCGTATTTTACCAATGGATTATTTTATAACAACTTGCTTACTTTGCAAAATTTTCAAATATCACCCTTAACTTTAATCTTTATCCATTTAACCATTTACTAAATAGAATAATAATTATAAAAATAAATACTTTCATTTCCTAAAATTCAGGGTCTTACATATAGTATCATTTATAATTGATTCTGGATGCTGGAAATAGAGTATGTAAAACGATTTTCTTCCTACCGAGTTTCATTACTTTATTTTTCCCTTCTCTTCCATTATCACTAGATATTTGAAACATGTTTCTTTAATAAACTGCAGTAACCATTTGCTAATTCCCTTCAGCCACCTTGTTATTCGTCTGATGAAAGCACTTGTAGCTTGGATGGAGTATACAAGGACTGTACCACTGTAATTTTCTTTCACATACTTGCTGCTTGGTTTTTATATTTGAGCACCCTTTGTAAAAATTTTGAACTAATTTTTGGAATTGTTTTAGTGTTTTCGTCACTCAGACTTGCAAAAGGATCGTCCATCTACAACTTAATTTGGGGAGAAGCTTCCCTAGTTCCTCAGTGCCCTACCTTCCGTGGACTGTGCAAAAGGTGGCCATGGGGCCTACACTACCAATGTGGAACTCAAAGGTTAGTGAGACTGCTCAAGTATTTCAACTTGACTATTCCAAGTTTTATAACTTTTGTTAGTGCATGTATATTTTCTTATAGCGTGGTTCTTGTTTAGCTTGATAGTTTTGTACTTTGTGGCTTTGGTTCTAATTGTGTACATTTTTGTCATAAGGTTATGAGGATGGCGTTATTCAAGCATCAGCTTTTCATACATATCACACCCCACTCAATAAGCAGGTAAGACTACTTATAGTGTAACTAAACCCAGATGTTTAGATAATCTCCTTATTGATTACACCATACTCACTTGTGATCTTGAATATATTATTAAATTTTAGAGTGACTATATTAACTCAATGAGGGTTGCAAGGAAAATTAGTTCCAGGATTGCTGACTCTTTGAAGGTAAAATATCATTCTACATGAGTAGAACCTTCACTCTATCCATGGATGATGTATATATTTTAAGCTACACATTTTTATGTTTCATGCTCTACTTGCTGGCCCTTAAATATATTTTTTTCTTGTAGATTGACATCTTTCCATATTTTGTATTCTATACTTTTTTTGAGCAATACCTTGATATATGGAAGACTGCGTTAATCAACCTTGCTATAGCTATGGGTTAGTAATTTTATTACCTCTTAACTGCCAAATATTAACATACATGAGTCAACTGATCCCATCACTGCTAAAGCTTCAAATTCTTAAATGTTGGAACTTTAGCTTTTATTTAGCGCTTGAACAATCTTAGAATGGAGCTCAGAACCTCGGTTTTAATTAGTGGAATTCAAACATTTAACATGATGTAAAACCGAGATTTTGGGCTCCAAAAGAACTTCAAGCATGGCATGTCACGACCTTTGCTTTCACAAGATTGACGAAAAGAACAACATTGATTGTAAAGAAATTTGGGGAAAGATTGTAGAGTATTGAACATTCTGATCCTAAACTCTATGAACAAATAGGTTAACAACAGAGATATATTTATTGTTGTCTTGAGGGCATTTATATCAAAATGAAAACAAGAGCTTAACGGTTATCAAATATTAAATGTGCTTCGTTTAAGTTTTTTATTATTATTTTTTTCTCTCAGTGGGTTTTGTTCATATCTCTGCTCTTCACTCTTTAGCAACCAAAATCTGCATGCCTGCACTATCATGTGATTGATTTCAAGTGTATTAATATATATTTTTTATCCTATGCTTTTTAATGTATTACTTTGATGAACAAATTGAAATTTAATTTGTGTTGGTTGATGAAGTATATTATATTGTTTGCATCATGGATAGGCATTTTGTAGCATAGTTATGTGTGGAATTATTAATGAGTTAATTTTGTCATACTGTCCATATCAGGTTGGTTGGTCTCTGTTTTTGTGTGGCAGTTCATTTCTCCATGTAGTTTTTTGTAACATTCTATGGCAACTCAACTATCTTTTGTGGACATGTTGATTGTAGAGCCACAAATGTTGGCCTCGATGGTCAGTTACCCTTGGTTCACCTTTTACATTTGCCACTACACTCGAGCAGGAGTACAAGAGTGACATATTTGGGGAATGAGGTGATTTATTCATTCTAATGGAAATGTGTGTAATTACTTTATGATTATCATGGCTAATTTTAACCACTTGATGTATAGGAATTTTGCTTGGTGCTGTTCATGGTATTGTTGAGTCCTTGTTTAAAAGGTATACTGAGAATGGAATGAGTGAAGATTCGGCTTATAAGAATACTGTGGATGGCATAACGGGGATTATATCCAGGACTATTGTCGAAGGTTGGTTTTGTAATTCCTTGGTGAGAATGGAAGTGAATCTTCTTGCTTATTAATTTAGTTGTTTTATGATCCTTCCTCTGCTTAGCAAATTTTGGTTATTATATTCATGATGTATACTTTATTTACACTGTTACATCCAACATGGCATGTTGGCAGTCTACAATTCATTATCAGAAGATGACAAAAGTGAGTTTGAGGTTGCTCGAGTTCAGCATCTCTTCTTAGATGTAACTAAAATATTGTATTGTAATGATAGATTATAAAAGTTATTAGTTTAGTAGTTTGGTATAATAATGATCATCATATTTGAGGAGATGAATTATTCAACTATTATATTGTAATGTTGTAATGTGAATGATTTTAAATGATGTATATAATATTTTTATATTTTATTTTATATTGTATTTGTGTTTGTTGAATAAATGTGCATTATTAATTAATTTTTTTAATATAAAAAGGCTATAGTGACGGTCATCGACTATAGTTATAGTGTTCTATAAAAAACAGGCCTATAGCGACGTTCGTTGAGCGTCGCTATAGACATTTATAGCTACGGTCATGACCGTGACAATAACTTTTAGCGACCGTTGGTAAAGAGAAAATACACTATTTTGTCATGACCTATAGCGACGGTCGCTAACCGTCGCTATAGGCCAAAAGACCGTCGCTAAAAGCTTTACCGATGGCTTTTACGGCGACGGGTCGACGACCGTCGCTAAAACCTTTAGCGACGGTCTTTTGGCCTATAGCGACGGTCGGCGACCATCACTATAGGCCGATTCTCTAGTAGTGAAACTACGAGTTTATCACATATTTTAAAACAACATCATGTTGATAATTAAATGCCTTTAATAAATTAATATTTTTTATTAATAAATGAATAAGATTGTTACAAAGTATATGCTTTATCATTAAACATGATTGGCTTGTGTGCATACTACTTTCACCAACGACATTCCAAATATGCATGATAGCTATCTTCTCAGACATGGTGGAAAAAGAGGTAGAAGTTTTCATGGATGACTTTTCAGTCTATGGAAACACTTTTGATAAGTGTTTAGAGAATTTGTTCATGGTCTTAAAGTGGTGTGTGGAAACGCATTTGGTACTCAACTGGGAGAAATGCCACTTTATGGTTGAAGAAGGGATAATTCTTGGGCCTAAAGTTTCTGCTAAAGGTTTGGAGGTTGACAAGGCAAAGTTGGACACGATTGAGAATCTTCCACCGTCGAATTCAGTAAAGGGAATCCGTAATTTTCTTGGACATGCCAGATTCTACAAAAGATTTACAAAGGATTTCTCTAAGATTCCTAAGCCATTGTGCAGTCTTTTAGAGAAGGACGCAATGTTCAGATTTGATAACGAGTGCAAAGCAGCATTTGAACAATTGAAAATGAAGTTGACCACAGCCCCAGTGATCTCGCACCGAACTGGACTATGCCTTTCGAATTAATGTGCGATACTAGCGACACTACGGTAGGAGCTATTTTGGGTCAACGCCGAGAGAAAATATTCCACGCCATGTACTATGCAAGTAAAACTCTTACGGATGCACAATTGAACTACACAACTACAGAAAAGGAGTTACTTGCAGTAGTATATGCCTTTGACAAATTTTGGGCATATTTGATTGGGACAAAGGTAGTGGTTTACACGGATCACTCAGCAATTCGCTACTTGGTTTCGAAGAAGGATGCTAAGACAAGACTAATCAGATGGATACTTCTTCTTCAAGAGTTTGACTTAGAAATAAAAGATAGAAAAGGGATTGAAAATCAAGTAGTAAACCATCTATCGAGGCTGGAAAATTCAGGTAAAAATGAAGCGGATAAGTGTGTAATCAATGAGTCATTCCCAGATGAGCAGCTTTTGGAGTTAATTCAAAATTTTCGTTGTATGCGGATTTTTCTAACTATTTGGTGAGAAACATCCTTCCCCCTGATCTGATGCGACAACAGAAAAAGAAATTCCTACATGACGTCAAGTGGTACATGTGGGATGAGCCATACTTATTCGGACAGTGCGTCGACAAGATGATTCAAAGTTGTGTGCTATACAGTGAAGTGAAGAATATCCTACACAAGTGTCATGCATCTGCATATGGGGGACATTATGGTAGTGAGCGGACATCAACCAAGGTATTACAAGCAGGATTTTATTGGCCTACAATGTTTAAGGATGCCCAGCAGTTTATGAAAAATTGCGATAGATGCCAAAGGGCGGGCAATATATCGAAGAGGAATGAGATGCCACTACAAACTATCACGGAAGTGAAAATTTTTGACGTATGCGGGATGGATTTTATGGGGCCATTTCCTCCATCATTCAATAATCAGTACATCTTGCTTGCAAGTGATTATGTGTCAAAATGGGTTGAAGCCTTAGCACTCCCCACAAATGATGCCAAAGTGGTTCTCAAGTTCTTGCATAAGAATATTTTTACAAGATTTGGCATACCAAGAGCTATTATAAGTGATGAGGGTAATCACTTTTGCAACAGATCATTTGCAGCTCTTTTGGCAAAATATGGGGTCAATCATCGAGTGGCTACGACATATAACCCCCAAACAAGTGGGCAAGCTGAGGTTTCGAACAGATAGGTGAAGAAGATTTTAGAGAAAGTAGTGAAACCAAACTGGAAAGATTGGTCTCTAAAATTGGATGACACACTATGGGCTTATAGGACAGCATAAAAGACATCAATTGGAATGTCTCCATATTAATAGGTCTATGGAAAAGCATGTCACCTCCCAGTGGAATTATAGCATAAAGCTTATTAGGCCATTAAGAAACATAATTTTGACCAAGCAGCCACAGGAGAGAAAAGATTGCTCCAACTAAACGAACTAGATGAATTTTGAATGCAAGCATACGAGAATTCAAAGTTGTACAAGGAAAAGGTTAAGAAGTGGCACGAGCAAAAGATCATGCAAAGGAAGTTTGAACCATGACAATCGGTATTACTGTTCAATTCACGACTGAGGTTTTTCCTAGGAAAGCTTAAATAGAGATGGTCGTGGCCATTTACAATGAAAAGAATTTTCCCACATGGCGCCGTTGAGTTATACAGTAGGAACCCATTGGAGACGTTTAAAGTCAATGGTTATCGGCAGAAGCATTACTGGGGTGGCGACATCGACAATAAAGGGACCTCAATCACACTTGTCGACGCACCATACATAGGGAGTAGTCAGGCTGAAAGACTTAAAATCAAGCGCTAATTAGGAGGCATCCCAATTTTATCTTATTTTTAGTACATGTTTTTAATTCATAGTTTAGAGTATAAGTTTAGTGTGGATTTAGTTTAAAGATAGTTTATTTTGATTTATTAGGTAGTTAGTTGAGTCAATTTTTTTTAGTACATTCAACTTTCAATGTTCAATGCTCATATTACTATCTTAAACTTATAATCTTTTGGTATTTCAGGTACTTGGGAAGTGTATTGATACGTGTTAGATGCAAAGTATGGGAAAAATAAGTGTAACTGCAATGTACCCCCCCCCCCCCACCGAGGAAGACTTTATAAGAAGGAAACCCCCACCGGGGCAGGGGTTTTGACCAAATAACAGTAGAACCTCCCCGTCGGGGAGGTCAATTTGCATAGCATAACTGTTAGGTTTGTAATATTCATGAATGCAATCAAATTGCACAAAATAAGCAAAAACGTGTAAAAATCAGAGTTTAAAATTTTACAAACCATATACCCGGATCATCCTTTATGCACAATTATTAATTAAACAAAAAGATAAAGAATAGAAATTATACCCTTAAAGATCGAGCTTCCTCAGGTACAAGTTCACCTTCAAATCCTTTTGCGTTCAACTTGAATGCACCAGGTTTGGTTCCTTCCTATGATCAACGTTAGCCACCCAAGTGTTTGGCCTCTAGAGGTGATGATCCACCAAGGAAGAAGAAAATTCAAGAAGATGGGTATTTGACAAAACCCTAGTTTTTCTATCTCTCATAGAAAATGGTGTACTCTCCAAACTATTGGAATTACGTATTCTATGAAAACGTCAACAACCACCTCACCCATAATAAGACTCCTCTTATTTATAGATGTAGGTAACCCTCCTTAACAATTAAGGAATTGAGTTTTATTTTAATTAATTAAACTCCTTTAATTAATTAGGCTCCTAATCTTATTAGGAAAAATTAATTAAAATTTTTTAATTAATTTACCTCCTAATCTTATTAGGAAATATGAGAGTACTTTTATTAATTAATTCCCAAACTCCTTTAGGAATTAAATAATAATAATAGTAATAATAATAATAAGACTCATCTTATTAATTTATATTTAATATTTCAAAATATTAAATAATAAATATTAAGCTATTTAATTTATTCTATCACCATAGATTAAATTAAATATACTTAACTTATTATTACGATTATGCCATTTTCTTCTTAAATAATTATTCTTCATTTTATGGTGTGACCCTTTAGGTTCTCCATATTAAACCGGTTGTGAATAAATCAATTAGAACAATTCTAATCTTATTTAAATAAATAAATTAAAATATTAATTTATTTAAATAAATAATATTTATTCTACAATAGGGATAAGCCTCCCTAGCGATCAACGACTTTCCAGATAATATAGATTTCAACATTAATCATAAAAGAACTTTTGAGTAAATAGTTACCGTACAATTCAATCCTTCCACCATACAATGTCTCAAATAAATATAGGACATAGAATTACTGTCAAGTCATATTTTATTTAATTATATGTATTTCGACTCTTAAATGAACAACTCCAAATAATTCAAATTAGAAACTCCTTTCTAATTTCATTCTGCCTTGGCCAAGTACTGCTGGGTTTTCATTTATCGAATCACATAGGACATTTCTCTTCTTTTACTAGAAGTGGTATATTCTTTATTGATCATACATTATCTTCATGTACAAATTATTATACCCAAGCATACCCTTTGATATACCCTAAGGGTCTTAAGGAATAAGTCAAAGTATAACTCATCATACACAAGATACTATGATGATCTCAAGTCCAAGGATCACTTGTACTACTATCACTACAAGAATTCCTATTGGTAGGCAAGTAAAACTCCATTAGGTATTCCTTAGCGAGCCACGTTCAGTGAACTTATTCTTTAATAAGCACCTACATACTTGCTTTAGTGTCTCCACACAAATGATCATGAGATCAATCATCCTCATCCTATGACCAAGCAACGTATGTACTAATCTATCCAGATTCACTAATCTCTAATTTATTAATCCAACGATTGGGAACTATTTTAGTTTTAAGCATTCTAAGAATTTAGATCTTATTAGAATGATCATCATCATTATTCTAAAAGCATTGCTTACAACTATGGGTTTATCACATATTATAAAACAACATCATGTAGATAATTTGATTGTATAAAATTTAACTATGATATATATAACATAAATCATCCTTGAAACGCGAGCCATCAGATAAATAACCCGGAAGATAAAATGATTCATGTGTATCATGAACTCCTGATATCATATAAATATATATCTATTATATCATATATATATATATATATATATATATATATATATTTGGAGCCATTCTAAAGTGGACCAAATAAGCGGACCAAAGAACGGATCAAGGCAAAAAACACGCTGGTTGTTTAACTCAAAAAACACGCGGGTTCAACCCGACCCGCGTGTTTTTTTGCCTTGGTCCGTTCTTTGGTCCGCTTATTTGGTCCGTTGGAGATCCTCCCCGTATATATATATATATATATATATATATATATATATATATATATATATTTAATCATGTAGTTTTATATATATATATATATATATATATATATATATATAAACCGAAACCGTGAATCAGGATCTCGCATGTTCCAAGGATCACTTGTACTACTATCACTACAAGAATTCCTATTGGCAGGCAAGTAAAACTCCATTAGGTATTCCTTAGCGAGCCACGTCCAGTGAACTTATTCTTTAATAAGCACCTACATACTTGCTTTAGTGTCTCCACACAAATGATCATGAGATCAATCATCCTCATCCTATGACCAAACAACGTATGTACCAATCTATCCAGATTCACTAATCTCTAATTTAGTAATCCAACGATTGGGAACTATTTTAGTTTTAAGCTTTCTAAGAATTTAGATCTTATTAGAATGATCATCATCATTATTCTAAAAGCTTTGCTTACAACTATGGGTTTGTCACATATTATAAAACAACATCATGTAGATAATTTGAAAGCCTTTAATAAATTAATACTTTTTATTAATAAATGAATAAGATTGTTACAAAGTATATGCTTTATCATCAAACATGATTGGCTTGTGTGCATACTACTTTCAATCTCCCACTTGCACTAAAGTCAATCGCCATGGTATCTCATACCCTTCTTCTCTAAGTAACGATTATCCCTCTTTGTTGGATAAACTTTAGTTAATGGATATGAAATGTTATTTTGAGAGTCCATTATCTCTATAGTGATTTTCCATCTTTCAATGATTCCTATAATCAAATGAAAGTGCCACAACACATGTTTAGATCCAAGATGAGACTTAGAACTATTCCTAGTTCCGTAATGAACTTTTCATCAAAAAACAATCAACTTGCGACCTTCATTTACACTATATACTTTGTCTTTATCACTAAACTAGCAACTCATTGTTTGTTTGGAACCTTTCCAATTCATCGCACCACCGCTTCAAGGTAAAGATTTACCTTAAAGTGGATTTTATGTCACTTGTCCGTCTCGAAAAACTTGAGTCTCATTAAGCCCTCTAGTTTTAATTTAGACCCACCATGAATATAATCACATCCTTAGTTACAGTTAAGTACTTTAAGATATTTTTCACTATCTCACAGTGAACTTCTCCAGAATATGACTGATCAACATTAGGTCTCGTACATTTCATTGCATACATGATAGTTACTCATGCGATCTCTCTTTTTTGAGTCTTTGGGGACTATTAAGAGAGATACACTCCATGACTCATCAACATGAGACATCTTTTGGAGTTTACCATGCTAAACGACTTTAGCATCAAATGAATATACGTTCCTTGGGTTAAATCGAGCATCCTATTAAATCTATCTATATAGATTTGTATCCCCAATTACGATACTCTTCCCAAATCATTCATGGAGGAATGTTTAGACAACTTTATATTTACTGATTATAGCATTGGTATGTCATTCCTTATCCATAATATATCAACATATAATACTAGGAATGTCATGACGCTCCCACTGACCCTTTTGTACACACTAGGTTTATTCTTATTTTTGATAAAATCAAACTCTTTTGATTATTTCATCAAAACGAATGTTCTATTTTGAGAAACTTGCTGCAATTCATTTCTCTGAGTGTCTACAACTCTTACTTCATCGTATGTAACTGGTTCATCATCTTCTATGATGTGTACCTCATCATCACCATATATGATGAATCCATACCTCCAAGGTATCTTCGGTACTATTCCATATTTACGATTCGGTTGTGGTACAATAGGTCTATCTACAGGTTCCTCTTATTTGACATATATTGTTCTGTGGTTCTTGAACTCTTCAAGATGTATTATTCTCCCACTAGCCCTTTCAATGATAAACACCTTTATCTTAGAAGGCAGCGTGTTTCGCAATAAAACACCTTTTTGCTAAGTAGGATTATAGAACATATACCCTAAACATACTTTAGGATGTCCCACAATTCTACACTTGTCAAATCTTGTCCCAAGTTTATCCTTTGAAACCTTTTCACATAAGTTGGACAACCCCTTATCTTAACATACTTAAGATTAGGAATCCTCCCTATCCATAACTCTTATAGAATCTTGGGGCCGGATTTTGAGATTACCTTTTCATAGATATGCAACCATTTCTAGGACATGATCCTAGAGGGATACTGGAATATCGGTAAAATCATTATGGAGCGTACTATATCCAACAAGGTACGATTTTTCCTTTCAAATACATCAATCAATTACTGTGTATCAGGAGGCGTCCATTGTGAGAAAACCATTTGAGATGATCTAGAAAATTATTGCACAAGTATTTATTCCTTGATCTAATCAAAGAATCTTAATACTTTGCCAATTTGTTTCACTTCTAAATTCTTTGAACCTTTTAAATAATTCACACTTGTATTTTAACAAATACACACATTCAACTCTTTGAATGATCATCTCCTTTTCTTATACTAGTTTGTTCAATTTGTAAAATTATTTTCACGTAAGTCAAGTACACAAAATCCATTAAGTAATATTTCAGTTCTATACGAAACATTATTATTATAAATAGAACAATAATTGTTCTTAAATATAATACCAAAGATTTCATTTTCCAACAATAAAATGGAAATAATGTTTCTAACGAGAACTGAAATACAATAACAATTTATTGACTTAATTGATTTGCCTGTAGGCATTGCTAAACTATAAGTTAAGTTTTTATGGCTAATGTAGCAACCTTGGCTTCATTTCCCACACATAGGATTACTTATCCTTTGTTTAGCTTTCTACTTCTGCTTGGTCCCTTCATAAATCTATATTTATAATAACCAAAGTCGGTATCCAATACCCAAGTAGAACCTTGACTTAAAGAAAAATTTATTTTAAATCATGAACAAATTTGTATTTGTAACCGAAACTTCCCTAAGCTTCTTCTGGTTAGCTCTGCAAGATGCTTCTCGCAGTTTCTTTTCCAGTGTCTTGGCTTATTGCAGTGGAAGCAAAGTCATTTGCTATCTGTATCAGTTTTGTTCTTATTATCCTTTGTTTTTGCCTTTTCTATTTACCTTCTTTGAATCGTTCTTCTTTTCAGAAGATCTTTTGGCCCCTACCAGTAAGACTTGGTCTTTCTTGGTTGGAAAGTGACTCTCAACATTTTTCAACATGTTAAGCAAATCAGCGAGGCTGATATCTAGCTTGTTCATGTGAAAAATTCACAACAATTGTGAAAGGAGTCCGGGAGTGAGTACAAGATCAAATCTTGGCTCAACTCTCCATCCATGACAAAACCTATTGTCCTAATTATTCAATCAAATTGATCATGTTTAAGACCTTTTGTCTGTACTGTAGTGTCATCGGTCATTCTAGATCGGAAGAGCTCCTTAGATATCTGATATCTATTAGTCCTACTTTCCTCACCATTAACTACTTGACGTGCAGGAGTATAATATCAGTATCCATAGTTTCAGGCTGACGCTGAAGCTTGTTACTCATGGATGCGAGCATGATGCATTGAGCTAACTGTGCATCATCTTACCACTTTCTAAAAGTTGCAATCTCTTCCTCAAAGGCATTGTCTGCAACCATTGCAGGGATAGGCGTATTAAGGACATAAGATAGCTTTCCAGCCATGAGAACTATTCTCAATTTCTTTAACCAATCCGTTTAATTCGGTCTGGTTAAATAGCATCTAATATGCTACGCAGTGATAGTAATTTAGATATTATAAAATTCTGTAAATGAATTTGTAATTAACAACATTTTAGCATACATTCATTTATTAATTACCAAAATAATTTAGGTCTTGTTTTAAATTGGTATCTCCCCCTATTTTTTTCAAACTATATTACCCTCAATATATATAGTTTAGCAAAATCTAATTAAAGATTTGCTAGTGAGAATAAGGATCTCATTTCAAATGTATATAGCCTTGTTGTGACACAACAAACTGTATATAAATAAATAGGTAGACAACTCTTGTCAATTACATCAACTATACGCAACTCCTCAGATTTTGCCTCTTAGATCATAATGGTCAAGTGTGTGCACATCCGAACTAAAATGATCCAAGTTAAGTCCAACCAAGCACTTTATATATTCAAAAAGAAAAATATTGTCCTCGTGGTGACACAACAAAACAATATTGTTCAATTTTCTTTATAAGCATCAAATGTGATAAATTAACATCTTAAATACTTAATACTTGCCTTGTGGTGACATAAAAACTCATATTAAATATTTAATACTCTATTAATTTTATCATGCTAGAAAGCTGACGCTCGATATTCCAAATATCTTTGAACGCTTAGGACTTATTATAAAATATTTGAGGGTTTGTTATTAATTTGTCTCATCTTGTTTAGCCCACACACACACACACACACACACACACACACACATATATATATATATATATATATATATATATATATATATATATATAAAATACTTGTCATATTAATTAACATGCGAAACATGTTTACATAATATATAATATATATAGTATAAGCATGCACATATAGAATACTATATTCTACCCGGATTAATTATGGAATTTTATTCTAGTTTGGTTCACTAGAGCCACCAATTGAACTAAAAGGTCAAACCCTAGGTGTGCAAGAATTAATATTTAAACATAACTATTACATTTAAACCCGGGCTCCATTACAAACGGGTCTCCAAGCGCTCCTTGATCCTTGATCTCCAATTCTTCAAAATTAATTATAAGTATTCCTATTACAATACTATTTAAAATAAATAGAAACCTTGATCAGCAGTCAAGGGGAAGTACATAAGAGGGAGATAAAATTTACATTAAGAAAAATTAGAGAAAACGAGGTACGCAGACCCCATTTAATAAAACCCATACATTTATGCATCCAACTAAAATAAAATCCAATCACATTGGTCAATAGTCTATAATCAATCCCATTTATTATCATACACATCACCATATGCATCAATAAATAACATTCATCTCATGAATAATAAATATTTAATATATATATTGATATCATTTAATGGGCAAAATTAGTTAACATAAAATCTAATTTTGAATCAAAATAAACTCCTTTATTTTAATCCAAATTTAAATTAAAATAAACCTCTTTTATTTTAATTTATCCAATTTTGAATAAAATAAACTATTTTATTTTAATCAAAATCTTTAATCAAAATAAACTCCTTTATTTTAATTAATTATGAATCCAATTCCAAGTAAAAAAAACTCCTTTATTAAAGAAAACACGGATTCTCTTTCCTATTCACAAATAAACTCTTTTTTTTGAATAATATGAAATCTTATTTCATATCTAAATAAACTCTTTTATTTAAGAAATTAGGATTCTCTTTCCTTTTCAGAAAAACTCTTTTATTTTGAATAATATGAAATTTTATTTCATATCTAAATAAACTCCTTTATTTAAGGAAACATGGAATCCAATTTCAACTCCAATTAGTTATCATGGAATTCAATTTCAACTTTAATTAGTTATCATGGAATCTAATTCCAACTCTAATTAGTTAGCATGAAATTTAATTTTAAAATTAAATAAACCTTTTTATTTTAAGATTAAAATAAACATTTTATTTTAATATTAAAATAATTCGATGATATATATATATATATATATATATATATATATATAAATCATCCTTGAAACGCGAGCCATTAGATAAATAACTTAGGAAGATAAAATGATTCATGTATATCATGAACTCCTGATATCATATAAATATATATCTATTATATCATATATATATATATATATATATATATATATATATATATATATATATATATATATATATTTGGAGCCATTCTAAAGTGGACCAAATAAGCGGATTAAAGAAGAGCGGATCAAGGCAAAAAAACACACGCGGGTCGGGTTTAACTCAAAAAACACGCGTGTTCAACCCACCCGCATGTTTTTTTGCCTCGTCCGTTTTTTTCGTCCGCTTATTTGGTCCGTTGAGATCCTCCCCAATATATATATATATATATATATATATATATATATATATATATATATAAAACCAAACTGTGAATTAGGATCTCGCATGTTCCAAAAAAAAAAATTCACGTATACATCGAAATAAAAAGAGATCGGGATTACCATTTTTTAAAATAAATTTTATACAATAAAATTATGTCCAATTAAATTGTTCTAAACATATATTAATATACATATCAAATTAAAACAATTAATAATTCGCATAAAGGTTTTGCTCTGATGCCACTGTTAGGTTTGTAATATTCATGAACGAAATCAAATTGCACAAAATAAGTGGAAACGTGTAAAAATCAGAGTTTAAAATTTTACAAACCATATACCCGGATCATCCTTTATGCACAATTATTAATTAAACAAAAGATAAAAGAATAGAAATTATACCCTTAAAGATCGAGCTTCCTCGTGCACAAGTTCACCTTCAAATCCTTTTAGCTCAACTCGAATGCACTGTGGGTTTGGTTCCTTCCTATGATCAACGTTAGCCACCCAAGTGTTTGGCCTCTGGAGGTGATCCACCAAGGAAGAAGAAAATTCAAGAAGATGGGTATTTGACAAAACCCTAGTTTTTCTATCTCTCATAGAAAATGGTGTACTCTCCCAACTATTGGAATTACGTGATTCTATGAAAACGTCAACAACCACCTCACCCATAATAAGACTCCTCTTATTTATAGATGTAGGCAACCCTCCTTAACAATTAAGGAATTGAGTTTTATTTTAATTAATTAAACTCCTTTAATTAATTAGGCTCCTAATCTTATTAGGAAAAATTAATTAAAATCTTTTAATTAATTTACCTCCTAATCTTATTAGGAAATATGAGAGTACTTTTATTAATTAATTCCCAAACTCTTTAGAAATTAAATAATAATAATAATAATAATAATAATAAGACTCATCTTATTAATTTATATTTAATATTTCAAAAATATTAAATAATAAATATTAAGTTATTTAATTTATTCTATCACCGTAGATTAAATTAAATATACTTAACTTATTATTACGATTATGCCATTTTCTTCTTAAATAATTATTCTTCATTTTATGGTGTGACCCTTTAGGTTCTCCATATTAAACCCACAGAATAAATCAATTAGAACAATTCTAATCTTATTTAAATAAATAAATTAAAATATTAATTTATTTAAATAAATAATATTTATTCTACAATAGGGATAAGCCTCCCTAGCGATCAACGACTTTCCAGATAATATAGATTTCAACATTAATCATAAAAGAACCTTTGAGTAAATAAATACCGTACAATTCAATCCTTCCACCATACAATGTCTCAATTAAATATAGGACATGGAATTACTGTCAAGTCATATTTTATTTAATTATATGTATTTCGACTCTTAAATGCACAACTCCAAATAATTCAAATTAGAAACTCATTTCTAATTTCATTCTGCCTTGGCCAAGTACTGCTGGGTTTTCATTTATCGAATCACATAGGACATTTCTCTTCTTTTACTAGAAGTGGTATATTCTTTATTGATCATACATTATCTTCATGTACAAATTATTATACCCAAACATACCCTTTGATATACCCTAAGGGTCTTAAGGAATAAGTCAAAGTATAACTCATCATACACAAGATACTATGATGATCTCAAGTCCAAGGATCACTTGTACTACTATCACTACAAGAATTCCTATTGACAGGCAAATAAAACTCCATTAGGTATTCCTTAGCGAGTCACGTTCAGTGAACTTATTCTTTAATAAGCACCTACATACTTGCTTTAGTGTCTCCACACAAATGATCATGAGATTAATCATCCTCATCCTATGACCAAGCAACGTATGTACCAATCTATCCAGATTCACTAATCTCTAATTTAGTAATCCAACGATTGGGAACTATTTTAGTTTTAAGCATTCTAAGAATTTAGATCTTATTAGAATGATCATCATCATTATTCTAAAAGCATTGCTTACAACTATGGGTTTATCACATATTATAAAACAACATCATGTAGATAATTTGATTGTATAAAATTTAACTATGATATATATAATATAAATCATCCTTGAAACGAGAGCCATCACATAAATAACCCGGAAGATAAAATGATTCATGTGTATCATGAACTCCTGATATCATATAAATATATATCTATTATATCATATATATATATATATATATATATATATATATATATTTGGAGCCATTCTAAAGCGGACCAAATAAGCGGACCAAAGAACGGATCAAGGCAAAAAACACACGCGGGTCGGGTTTAACCCGCAAAAACACGCGGGTTCAACCCGACCCGCGTGTTTTTTTTCCTTGGTCCGTTCTCTGGTCCGTTTATTTGGTCCGTTGGAGATCCTCCCCATATATATATATATATATATATATATATATATATATATATAAACCGAAACCGTGAATCAGGATCTCACATGTTCCAAAAAAAAAAAAATTTCACAGATACATCGAAATAAAAAGAGATCGGGATTACCATTTTTTTAAAATAAATTTTATACAATAAAATTATGTCCAATTAAATTGTTCTAAACATATATCAATATACATATCAAATTAAAACAATTAATAATTCGCGATAAAGGTTTTGGCCTCGATGCCATCATTAGGTTTGTAATATTCATGAACGCAATCAAATTGCACAATATAAGCGGAAACGTGTAAAAATCAGAGTTTAAAATTTTACAAACCATATACCCGGATCATCCTTTATGCACAATTATTAATTAAACAAAAAGATAAAGAATAGAAATTATACCCTTAAAGATCGAGCTTCCTCAGGTACAAGTTCACCTTCAAATCCTTTTGCGTTCAACTTGAATGCACCAGGTTTGGTTCCTTCCTATGATCAACGTTAGCCACCCAAGTGTTTGGCCTCTAGAGGTGATCCACCAAGGAAGAAGAAAATTCAAGAAGATGGGTATTTGACAAAACCCTAGTTTTTCTATCTCTCATAGAAAATGGTGTACTCTCCCAACTATTGGAATTACGTATTCTATGAAAACGTCAACAACCACCTCACCCATAATAAGACTCCTCTTATTTATAGATGTAGGCAACCCTCCTTAACAATTAAGGAATTGAGTTTTATTTTAATTAATTAAACTCCTTTAATTAATTAGGCTCCTAATCTTATTAGGAAAAATTAATTAAAATCTTTTAATTAATTTACCTCCTAATCTTATTAGGAAATATGAGAGTACTTTTATTAATTAATTCCCAAACTCCTTTAGGAATTAAATAATAATAATAGTAATAATAATAATAAGACTCATCTTATTAATTTATATTTAATATTTCAAAATATTAAATAATAAATATTAAGCTATTTAATTTATTCTATCACCATAGATTAAATTAAATATACTTAACTTATTATTACGATTATGCCATTTTCTTCTTAAATAATTATTCTTCATTTTATGGTGTGACCCTTTAGGTTCTCCATATTAAACCGGTTGTGAATAAATCAATTAGAACAATTCTAATCTTATTTAAATAAATAAATTAAAATATTAATTTATTTAAATAAATAATATTTATTCTACAATAGGGATAAGTCTCCCTAGCGATCAACGACTTTCCAGATAATATAGATTTCAACATTAATCATAAAAGAACCTTTGAGTAAATAGTTACCGTACAATTCAATCCTTCCACCATACAATGTCTCAATTAAATATAGGACATGGAATTACTGTCAAGTCATATTTTATTTAATTATATGTATTTCGACTCTTAAATGCACAACTCCAAATAATTCAAATTAGAAACTCCTTTCTAATTTCATTCTGCATTGGCCAAGTACTGCTGGGTTTTCATTTATCGAATCACATAGGGCATTTCTCTTTTTTTACTAGAAGTGGTATATTCTTTATTGATCATACATTATCTTCATGTACAAATTATTATACCCAAGCATACCCTTTGATATACCCTAAGGGTCTTAAGGAATAAGTCAAAGTATAACTCATCATACACAAGATACTATGATGATCTCAAGTCCAAGGATCACTTGTACTACTATCACTACAGGAATTCCTATTGGCAGGCAAGTAAAACTCCATTAGGTATTCCTTAGCGAGCCACGTTCAGTGAACTTATTCTTTAATAAGCACCTACATACTTGCTTTAGTGTCTCCACACAAATGATCATGAGATCAATCATCCTCATCCTATGACCAAGCAACGTATGTACCAATCTATCCAGATTCACTAATCTCTAATTTAGTAATCCAACGATTGGGAACTATTTTAGTTTTAAGCTTTCTAAGAATTTAGATCTTATTAGAATGATCATCATCATTATTCTAAAAGCATTGCTTATAACTATGGGTTTATCACATATTATAAAACAACATCATGTAGATAATTTGAAAGCCTTTAATAAATTAATACTTTTTATTAATAAATGAATAAGATTGTTACAAAGTATATGCTTTATCATCAAACATGATTGGCTTGTGTGCATACTACTTTCAATCTCCCACTTGCACTAAAGTCAATCGCCATGGTATCTCATACCCTTCTTCTCTAAGTAACGATTATCCTGCTGTTGGATAAACTTTAGTTAATGGATATGAAATGTTATTTTTGAGAGTCCATTATCTCTATAGTGATTTTCCATTTTCAATGATTCCTATAATCAAATGAAAGTGCCACAACACATGTTTAGATCCAAGATGAGACTTAGGAACTTTTCCTAGTTCCGTAATGAACTTTTCATCAAAACAATCAACTTGCAGCTTCATTTACAGCTATATACTTTGTCTTTATCACTAAACTAGCAACTCATTGTTGTTTGGAACCTTTTCAATTCACTGCACCACCGTTCAAGGTAAAGATTTACCTTAAAGTGGATTTTATGCCGCCTTGGTCTGTCTGAAAAACTTGAGTCTGTTAAGCCCTCTAGTTTTAATTTAGACCCACCATGAATATAATCACATCCTTAGTTACAGTTAAGTACTTTAAGATATTTTTCACTATCTCACAGTGAACTTCTCCAGAATATGACTGATCAACATTAGGTCTCGTACATTTCATTGCATACATGATAGTTACTCATGCAATCTCTCTTTTTTGAGTCTTTGGGGACTATTTAGAGAGATACACTCCATGACTCATCAACATGAGACATCTTTTGGAGTTTACCATGCTAAACGACTTTAGCATCAAATGAATATACGTTCCTTGGGTTAAATCGAGCATCCTATTAAATCTATCTATATAGATTTGTATCCCCAATTACGATACTCTTCCCAAATCATTCATGGAGGAATGTTTAGACAACTTTATATTTACTGATTATAGCATTGGTATGTCATTCCTTATCCATAATATATCAACATATAATACTAGGAATGTCATGACGCTCCCACTGACCCTTTTGTACACACTAGGTTCATTCTTATTTTTGATAAAATCAAACTCTTTTGATTATTTCATCGAAACGAATGTTCTATTTTGAGAAACTTGCTGCAATTCATTTCTCTGAGTGTCTACAACTCTTACTTCATCGTATGTAACTGGTTCATCATCTTCTATGATGTGTACCTCATCATCACCATATATGTTGAATCCATACATCCAAGGTATCTTCGGTACTATTCCATATTTACGATTCGGTTGTGGTACAATAGGTCTATCTACAGGTTCCTCTTATTTGACTTATATTATTCTGTGGTTCTTGAACTCTTCAAGATGTATTATTCTCCCACTAGCCCTTTCAATGATAAACACCTTTATCTTAGAAGGCAGCGTGTTTCGCAATAAAAACACCTTTTTGCTAAGTAGGATTATAGAACATATACCCTAAACATACTTTAGGATGTCCCACAAATCTACACTTGTCAAATCTTGTCCCAAGTTTATCCTTTGAAACCTTTTCACATAAGTTGGACAACCCCTTATCTTAACATACTTAAGATTAGGAATCCTCCCTATCCATAACTCTTATAGAATCTTGGGGCCGGATTTTGAGGTTACCTTTTCATAGATATGCAACCATTTCTAGGACATGATCCTAGAGGGATACTGGAATATCGGTAAAATCATTATGGACCGTACTATATCTAACAAGGTACGATTTTTCCTTTCAAATACATCAATCAATTACTGTGTATCAGGAGGCGTCCATTGTGAGAAAACCATTTGAGATGATCTAGAAAATTATTGCACAAGTATTTATTCCTTGATCTAATCAAAGAATCTTAATACTTTGCCAATTTGTTTCACTTCTAAATTCTTTGAACCTTTTAAATAATTCACACTTGTATTTTAACAAATATACACATTCAACTCTTTGAATGATCATCTCCTTTTCTTATACTAGTTTGTTCAATTTGTAAAATTATTTTCACGTAAGTCAAGTACACAAAATCCATTAAGTAATATTTCATTCTATAAAAAACATTATTATTATAAATAAAACAATAATTGTTCTTAAATATAATACCAAAGATTTCATTTTCCAACAATAAAATGGAAATAATGTTTCTAACGAGAACCGAAATACAATAACAATTTATTGACTTAATTGATTTGCTCAGAGGCATTATAAACTATAAGTTAAGTTTTTATGGCTAATGTAGCAACTCTTGGCTTCATTTCCCACACATGGATTACTTATCCTTTGTTTAGCTTTCTACTTACCTTGGTCCCTTCATAAATCTATATTTATAATAACCAAAGTCGGTATCCAATACCCAAGTAGAACCTCGACTTAAAGAAAATTTATTTTAAATCATGAACAAATTTGTATTTGTAAATCAAACTTCACTAAGCTTCTTCCTCGTTAGCTCTGCAAGATGCTTCTCGCAGCTTCTTTTCCAAAGGTCACGGCTTATTGCGATGGAAGCAAAGTCCTTTGCTATCTCAGACGCTTTTGTTCTTATTATCCTTTGTTTTTGCCTTTTCTATTTACCTTCTTTGAATCGCTCTTCTTTTCGGAAGATCCTTTGGCCCCTACCAAGTAAGACTTGGTCTTTCTTGGTTGGAAAGTGACTCTCAACATTTTCAACATGTTAAAAAGCAAATCGCCAAGGTGATATCTAGCTTGTTCATGTGAAAATTCACAACAATTGTGAAAGGAGTCCGGGAGTGAGTACAAGATCAAATCTTGGCTCAACTCTCCATCCATGACAAAACCTATTGTCCTAATTGTTCAATCAAATTGATCATGTTTAAGACCTTTTATGCATCTTTGTAGTGTCATCGGTCATTCTAGATCGGAAGAGCTCCTTAGATATCTGATATCTATTAGTCCTACTTTCCTCACCATCAACTACTTGACGTGCAGGAGTATAATATCACTATCCATAGTTTCAGGCTGACGCTGAAGCTTGTTACTCATGGATGCGAGCATGATGCATTGAGCTAACTGTGCATCATCTTACCACTTTCTAAAAGTTGCAATCTCTTCCTCAAAGGCATTGTCTGCAACCATTGCAGGGATAGGCGTATTAAGGACATAAGATTGCTTTCCAGCCATGAGAACTATTCTCAATTTCCTTAACCAATCCGTTTAATTCGGTCTGGTTAAAAAGCATCTAATATGCTACGCAGTGATAGTAATTTAGATATTATAAAATTCTGTAAATGAATTTGTAATTAACAACATTTTAGCATATATTCATTTATTAATTACCAAAATAATTTAGGTCTTGTTTTAAATTGGTATCTCCCCCTATTTTTTTCAAACTATATTACCCTCAATATATATAGTTTGGCAAAATCTAATTAAAGATTTGCTAGTGAGAATAAGGATCTCATTTCAAATGTATATAGCCTTGTTGTGACACAACAAACTGTATATAAATAAATAGGTAGACAACTCTTGTCAATTACATCAACTATGCAACTCCTTGTATTTTGCCTCTTAGATCATAATGGTCAAGTGTGTGCACATCCGAACTAAAATGATCCAAGTTAAGTCCAACCAAGCACTTTATATATTCAAAAAAGAAAAATATTGTCCTCGTGGTGACACAACAAAAAAATATTGTTCAATTTTCTTTATAAGCATCAAATGTGATAAATTAACATCTTAAATACTTAATACTTGCCTTGTGGTGACATAAAAAACTCATATTAAATATTTAATACTCTATTAATTTTATCATGCTAGAAGGCGACGTTCGATATTCCAAATATCTTTGAACGCTTAGGACTTATTATAAAATATTTGAGGGGTTTGTTATTAATTTGTCTCATCTTGTTTAGCGCGCGCACACACACACACACACACACACACATATATATATATAAAATACGTGTCATATTAATTAACATGCGAAACATGTTTACATAATATATAATATATATAGTATAAGCATGCACATATAGAATACTATATTCTACCCGGATTGATTATGGAATTTATTCTAGTTTGGTTCACTAGAGCCACCAATTGAACTAAAAGGTCAAACCCTAGGTGTGCAAGAATTAATATTTAAACATAACTATTACATTTAAACCCGCGCTCCATTACAAACGGGTCTCCAAGCGCTCCTTGATCCTTGATCTTCAATTCTTCAAAATTAATTATAAGTATTCCTATTACAATACTATTTAAAATAAATAGAAACCTTGATCAGCAGTCAAGGGGAAGTACATAAGAGGGAGATAAAATTTACATTAAGAAAAATTAGAGAAAACGAGGTACGCAGACCCCATTTAATAAAACCCATACATTTATGCACAATTTGAAATTAAACGGAAAGATAAAGAATAAAAATCATATCCTTGAAGATCGAGTTTCCTCAGGTACAAGTTCACCTCCAAATCCTTTTGCGTTCAACTTGAATCCACCGGGTTTGGTTCTTTCCTTTGATCAACGTTAGCCACCCAAGTGTTTGGCCTTTAGAGGTGATCCACCAAGGAAGAAGAAAATTCAAGAAGATGGGTATTTGACAAAACCCTAGTTTTTCTATCTCTCATAGAAAATTGTGTACTCTCCAAACTATTGGAATTACTTATTCTATGAAAACGTCAACAACCACCTCACTCATAATAAGACTCCTCTTATTTATAGATGTAGGCAACCCTCCTTAACAATTAAGGAATTGAGTTTTATTTTAATTAATTAAACTCCTTTAATTAATTAGGCTCCTAATCTTATTAGGAAAAATTAATTAAAATCTTTTAATTAATTTACCTCCTAATCTTATTAAGAAATATAAGAGTACTTTTATTAATTAATTCTCAAACTCCTTTAGGAATTAAATAATAATAATAGTAATAATAATAATAAGACTCCTCTTATTAATTTATATTTAATATTTCAAAATATTAAATAATAAATATTAAGCTATTTAATTTATTCTATCACCATAGATTAAATTAAATATACTTAACTTATTATTACGATTATGTCATTTTCTTCTTAAATAATTATTCTTCATTTTATGGTGTGATCCTTTAGGTTCTCCATATTAAACCTATTGTGAATAAATCAATTAGAACAATTCTAATCTTATTTAAATAAATAAATTAAAATATTAATTTATTTAAATAAATAATATTTATTTTACAATAGGATAAGCCTCCTAGCGATCAACGACTTTCCGGATAATATAGATTTCAACATTAATCATAAAAGAACCTTTGAGTAAATAGTTACCGCATCTGATTTAATCCTTCCACCATACAATGTCCCATTAAATATAAGACATGGAATTACTGTCAAGTCTTATTTTATTTAATTATATGTATTTCGACTCTTAAATGCACAACTCCAAATATTGCAAATTAGAAACTCCTTTCTAATTTCATTCTGCCTTGGCCAAGGACTGTTGGGTTGTCATTTATCGAATCACATAGGACATTTCTTTTTTTTTTTTACTAGAAGTGGTAGATTCTTTATTGATCATACATTATCTCCATGTATAACTTATTATATCCAAGCATACCCTTTGATATACCCTAACGGTCTTAAGGAATAAGTCAAAGTATAACTCATTATACACAAGATACTATGATGATCTCAAGTCCAAGGATCACTTGCACTACTATCACTACAGGAATTCCTATTGACAGGCAAGTAAAACTCCATTAGGTATTCCTTAGCGAGCCACGTTCAGTGAACTTATTCTCTAATAAGCACCTACATACTTGCTTTAGTGTCTCCACACAAATGATCAATGAGATCAATCATCCTCATCCAATGACCAAGCAACGTATGTACCAATCTATCCAGATTCAGTAATCCCCAATTTAGTTATCCAACGATTGGGAACTATTTTAGTTTAAAGCTTTCTAAGAATTTAGATCTCATTAGAATGATCATCATCATTATTCTAAAAGCATTGTTTAAAACTATGGGTTTATCACATATTATAAAACAGCATCATGTAGATAATTTGAAAGCCTTTAATAAATTAATACTTTTTATTAATAAATGAATAAAATTGTTACAAAGTATATGCTTTATCATCAAACATGATTGGCTTGTGTGCATACTACTTTCAATAACCCGTCTTGGACGCATTACGATACGATGTTCAAATGAATAATAAATAACGGAACCAGCCATACATGTAACGTGTATAGCAGGATGTTCCAATGTAATAATAAAATGGAATAATGAAGAATTTCACCATGTATGTGGTATCAGATGTAGACAAAGTTATTCCAACATAATGATAAAGAATGGAATAATGTAAGAATTTCACCAAGTATATGGTAGCCCGCATTATCTGAGTTATTCAAATAGAATAATAAAGAATGGAATAACATAAGTTCTCTTCATGAATAAGAAAGAAATAATACCCCTTACCTTAGAAAGAAGAGTACTGGATATAGAAGTAGTGAAGTAGCAAAACACTTTTCTTCTTTCTCTATAGTTTCTCTCTCGGAGTTTCAAAGAATTAAGTAAGAAATAATGAAGGAATGAGCTTCTATTTATGTAGAAGAATGGACCTGAATAGTAACTAATTCATGAACGGTCCGATTGATTTACTTTTAAACTAGACGGTCCAAATTTAAAACAAAATCATTTAAATAAAATATAATATATTCTATTTATAATCTAATAAAACGAATAACTTTATAAAAGTATTATGTTTTATATTAAAAGATTTTACTATGCAAAACACTATCACGAGTACTATGCAATACTATGCATAATAAAATATAATATATTCTAATTATTGTCTAATAAAACAAATAACTTTATAAAAATATTCGCATTTTTTATATAAAAGATTTTACTATGCAGAACACTATGCATAATAGAATATTATATATTCTATTTATAGTCTAATAAAATGAATAACTTTATAAAAGTATTCTGTTTTATATAAAAAGCTTTTCAGTTTTATTTCATTAATAATACTAATAAAACAAAACTCATCATCATTATTATTATTCACACTATTAATCGACTAGGTCGTTCCTTGGAAAGAGGGGGCTTTCCAATAAGGATTTCTCCCTATTGGCGTGCAATTAGGTGACCAATCTTCTCCTTGGCAAAACTACTAGACATCGTTAATATTGCAAATAATAATATTAATAACTCTGTCTTCTCAATATATAAAATATCGACAATAATTAAATACAACTGAGTGACTTCTCACTTAAGCATCAATAATCGATACCACAGGCTACTACTATGCGAACCACGCCATTCTCGTACTTTTAACAAGATTGTTTTCAACAGTTAACGGTAAAAACTTCCGCCGTTATTTTCATAAAATATTTTTGTCGTTTTCTCAATCCGACAATAATTCTGTTGTGGGGTCCACCAATGATTGTGCCGTTGTACAAATATTCCCTGTTAAATTGAATATTCCCCGATCAATCGAATATTATATAACAACTTGCGTACTGTGCAAAATTTAAAAATATTACCCACAACTATAACATTATATCAATTTCATTACATAATATTCAAAAATGATATTTATAGAAAAATCATCTTTATTAAAAAAAGTTGGGGTCTTACAGGGAATAATTATATGTGAATGGAGAATTGCAACTTTTTGTGTAAAGTTGTGTTGTTAATCCTAATATTTGATGAAAAAGGGATAGTTATATATGTTAAGTACTAAATGTACTAAGTGCTATTTGAATAAATATGTGATTATATAAGAACTGTGTGTTGAATTCTTATTGTGTTAAGAAATTGTATAGAGAAAGAGAATTAATGTAGGATTTTATTTAAATCAGATCATGCCACCTAGACGACAGAATCGAAATCAAAGGGAAAAGCAGTCAGTGAATAATGAAGGAGGTCAAGCGGACTCGGTGCAGAATTTTGTAGATATGTTAGCCCAAGCTATGGGAAATAGAGTTCCAGCAACAAGAGGAAGAGTGAGAAATCAGCCAACTGATAGATTGGCAAATTTTAAAGACTTTAAAGTAGTGGGATCGCCTGAATTCAAAGGGACTACAGATCCGATTGAAGCCCAAACTTGGGTGAAGGATATGGTGAAAGCATTCGTTATCGCCAGAGTAGCGGAAGAGCAAAAGACAGCTTTTCCTACATACTTGATGAAGGGAGAAGCCAATTACTGGTGGGAGACTAATCAGGCGAGAGCTGGGACAGCCATAGTTACTTGGACATGATTCAAGGAGTTGTTCTTTGAGAACTACTTCTCACCGAGTATGCAAGCTTGGATGGAAGTTATGTTTTTAGAACTAAAGCAGGAAAACATGTCTGTTTCGGAGTATGCTGGAAAATTCAATGAGTTGGTGAGAGTTGCACCTCATCAGGTGGACACAGAGGTGAGAAAAAGCGAGAAGATTTGAGAACGGACTGAAGCCGGGGATATTCAATAAGGTAGCAGTATTGCAGATCAATATGTCCGCGGCTTTGATGGAGAAATCGTTAATTGCTGAAGGAGAGAGCAAAGTTGCATCTCGATTTCATCAAGAGAAGAAGAAGAAGACAAATGACGGAGAAAGCAGTGGTGGTAGTAATCCAAACAAGAGAAAGTGGAGCGAGAAAATACCTAGTCGGGTAGTAGGACAGAAGGAAATAAGCAAGGGAGGGAGCCATGTGCAACTTATGGGAAGAACCATTCGGGAGTTTGTCTGAAGAAGAAAGGAGTCTGCTACAACTGCGGGCAAGAGGGGAACATGTCACCCAATTGTCCCAGTCCGAAGAAGATACAAGGTTGTTTTGCGTGTGGATCAATTGATCATTTGGTTCGGAACTGTCCGAAGAGGAATGTGGAGAAGGAAAGTGTCAACAAGGGACCTGGTAGCAGAACCTTGGCGATTCGAGGACCTGTACAGCCAGGAAGACCAACGGCCCATATATTCAATATGGTGGCGCAAGATGCAATGGCTACTCAAGAGGTGGCAATAGGTAACAATTTTATTTAAAAATTTAATTACGCAAGTAATCTTGGTTAGATATTGCTGTGAATTGGTTTCTTTTATAGATCCAAGTCACAGGATAGAATATAAGACACAAATTAATATTGTGTGGATAAGAATAAATTGATAATACAACTTTAAAAGATTATAGAGAATAAGAAAGCGGTTATTCCGAGAACGGAATCCTTTTAAAGAGGGGTGAATCCGTGAATGTGATAACCCGGGATTTCGAATAATCCAAATTTTTACGAATAATTTTTTTTATTTAATATTAATATTGTACTATATATCTGTGATACGAGTTTTGAGAATTAGTCAAATTGTGTATTGATTGAGAAATAAGAGTGAAGTTATGCTTAACTGTGAATTTAAAACCCTAACCCTAAGTTCGGATAGGGATTTGTTAGAAAATATAATTTTAATAATTGTATTGATATGTACGTGTTTGTACTGTAGAGAAATTTTGATCAATGATTGATCGGATAAGGTTTAAAATTAATAAACCGTAATAAGAGATTAGAAACCCTAATCTCAGATGTAAAAACCCTAACGCAGAGTTCAAAACCCTAATCGTATATCGAAAAACCTTAATTTTAATTTCGGGAATCCTAAACCCTTTTTAGGAAACCCTAATCCTAATTGGCAAGCCTAATGTGTTTATTAAACGTTAATATGATTATAAAAATCTAATATAATTAGAAAACCCTAATTATAATTTAAAAATTATAATTTTCTATTTTTAAAACCCTAATTTGAAAACTTTTAAAAATTAAGGTTGTAAAACCTAAGGGTTAAACCCTAAGGGTTTGGACAAAAGACAAGAAAGCCATTAAAATTAAAAATACAAATAACAAAATTGCCCTTTTTCATTTCTTTAATTAGTTAACTTGTAATTTCCAACAAATTTAGTAGGTGACCAACTAGCTTGACTTTGTGATATAAAATCTCAGCAAATCAGCCTCCAATTGATAGCAACATCAGATCATACATGCATCTAATTAATATAAGAGAATTAGACAAAGAGAAAGTCATAAATAATTGTCATTTGTTCCCAAGCTCTCACCAAACTCATTCTCTCTCTAAACCTTCGAATATATCAAGTTCCTCAATCAAATAAACAGCCCCTAGCAACCATAATATCAGAATGGAAAGCAAGAATCAAAGCTTTGCATTAGAAAGGTATAAACCCTAGCTAATACTTTGATCTTGTATGCTTTGTAAAAATTCGTGTTTATATGTTTAGAATTTTGTTAAAGGATGTTTTATGATGATCTATAGTTATATACTATAGATCCATAGCATCAAAATGCTTTAAAATGATGATTTTCCAAAACTGTCCATGAGCAATTTTTTTGGGTCTGACAAGCAAATGTCAGAGCCCATAGATTCTTCCCTGTTTATTATTTTTGTTGTTTTAAGCTTTGTATTAGCAGTTTGACATGAGTACTTTATTCTGGAACTGGAATCGTAGTCATTTGATGTCCAGATTTCGAGTTATAATCGGTCAAAGTCGGTTGACCGACCATGACCGAGTAAATTCGGGGCAACTCTGAAACTTAAAAACCGAGCCTGACAAGAATTTTAAGCTCTTGATCTGTCAGGTGTTATGTTGTTTGTTGTTGTTCTTGTAATCAAAGTGTAGCCTGTTGTTTATATTGTAGACCCGTGCCTTAAGATCCCATAAACAATCAAAAGATCGAACGTAGCAAGTGGTCAAAGTAGGCCACTTGCACTGATTTTACATTTCTGGAATTTCCAGAAAAGGGTATGAACAATTTTTCTGACAAGCTTTGACCGAGTCATAACTTGTGAATCTTTAGTTTTTGAACTGATTTGTTGTTATATTAATGGTCCTTGACATATTTACTATAACTTTGAACCATTAGATCACATGAAACATGAATGCAACCTAGATTAAATCGAGCATGAAAGTGACCAAATAATCATTGGTTTCGAAAAACCAAAACACTCGACAAAGATGTTTGCAAGCCCAGATCTTCTTGTTGGTTTGTTGTATGTTTGAGATGATGATTGATCCATGTAGTGTTACATAAACACTACATGACCAATGTTTAACATTGCCCAGAAAATGTATATATTGGATTTTATAAGTGGTCAAGCAAGACACCCTTGAAACTGGTCTGACAGTGTTCTTGAGGCTCAAGAACACCTAAGACGACAGAAAGTGTTGCTAAAGAGCTATAGCGACGGTTTAATTATTTTTATTTTCTGATTTTTCCAGAAATTAATTAAAAATAGAAAACAAATTCAAAAAAAAATTACAAAAATGGTTTTAAAAATTATTTTAAATTATGAAAAATAATTTTTGACTATTTGGGATATTTTTCATTAATATTTATAATTATTTGAATATTAATAATATTTAATTTATTAAATTAGTGTATTAAATAAATTGGAGAAAAATGATTTAATATTATGAAAAATCATTTTAAATAAGAATAAAGTATTTAAAAATATTTTTGAGTTATAAATGTAACTTTTAATATTTTTAGAGAATTTTTATTAATAATTTAATATTATATCATTGGTTATAGGTCTTTCGAACGCAAATAAGTTTATTGTGTAGCAGTAATCAACGAAGAAGGCCAATTTCCTAACTCAACCTTGAGTTAATATTATTTAATTATTATGGTGGTTAATTATCGATAATTAGACCATGTCCAAGAATTTATTGTTTATTATTCGCAGTTATTGCATGTCTATTAATTCAAATTGAATCAACAATTCTGAAAATATATTCGTAGAATAATTGTTATTGGATATTAACATCCGTAGAAGCTATTAATAATTTTAAATAATACAGATAATTCTTGTCTATTGTAGAATTATGTTGAAAAATGTCTTAGTCAATTACTCTGGTTAGATGAACAATTGTTAGAACTTTATATGTTCGAGAAGAGAAGTCAATTATTATTGATAGATCAATGCCAATTATTTTGGCTAGATCGAGAAAGTGTCTAGATATTGAAATCATTATATTTCGTTGTTAAATAAAATTTTGATTCTGAGACTAAGAAGAACAACCTTTTATACAAAGGGAACATTTTATTGGTCGTAAATTTGACCTTTGCGCGCGTGTAAGTAATATGCATAATATAAAGTACAACGAGTTGGCCGACTCTAAGTACTTGCATAGGGGTATGATTTAATCTTTATAGTTATCTGATACACCTGGGTATATCAAAGTCAAATCTTTGATAATTACTTGAGAAGAGAAGTTCAAGATCCAATGGATCACTCAGCATAAATCTGGAAAACATTCCACTTTGTTATTGCGTAGAATTGATTCTTGATTATTCATTAGAATATCGTAGAAACTTTGAAAGCATTGTACTCTTTCATTATCAGATTATTGTGTTGCATAGAATGCGAGAAGACGTGTTAATTATTAAAGCTTTGTTCAGCTATTTCAAAGTTCCCCGAACTGTTCTTACAAAAACAACAAACATCAGGTGATCAAAAAGTTGGTCAAAGTAGCCGGTACAGATTGTTCTTGAGTTTTCTGGGTAACCCAGAAAACTATAATCCGTGAATGGTCAACACACTTTGACCACTTATAACTTCCAATCTATGGTTCTGATGAACCTATTTTCTTTTCCAGATAAAAGACATACTAACAGGCTATAAGTAACATACATTTAACAGACTTAAACATAAAAAAAATGAATCTCCAAGCCCTAACAATCGATTGTCAGACTTGGTTTTCAAAATTTCCAGATTTCTAAAAACACTTAATTAAGGCATCTAGATGTTATGAAAACGTGTTCTACCAATCTAACATACTTTCTAACATATTAATACATATTTCTAAACATCTAAACAACAAAATTAACAAAGGATCAAAGAGCTAGCTATGAACTAGGGTTTGTACCTTTCTTGATTGATCTTTTGATTCTAGCTTCAAATTTTGTTACTGCTATCACCCAGGCTTAATTTCGTAAGTAAGTAAGTGTATGATGGCTTAGAAATTTTGTAAGTTTGCTCAGACCTAGGGTACCTATTTATAGAATTCTTCAACTTGGCTTTTTGGACATTTTCAAGCTACATGCCTCCACAAATATCAGATCTGATGACTCTACTCATGCTTGGGAGTTACAAGCATGTCATGTGCAGCCTAGGGACTTGTGTGGTGACTCCTAACATACTTGTGAGCTAGGTAGGTTGGTTTAGTAGCTTAATTATGCTCTAATATTCACTAATCTTGATTAGGGTTTTGTTTTTAATATTGATAAATGATGTTTATTAGTACCTAATTGAATTTTACTAACAATGATTAGGTTTTAAGATAATCAAATTGGGGTTAAATTAGCTAATTAGTGTTAGGTTTATAATTTACAGTTAAGGTTTTGCTGATTAGGGTTAGGGTTTATTAATCTAGGGTTGCTAACCTAAATTTCTCACTAATCCTAATAAGCACAATAAAGCGTTTTGTTAGTGTAAGCACGACAAAGCAACTTGTTAAAAAAAATATACTGAAAAGTCTATTTTTGAAAGAAAATTTTTAAGCACGAGGTGTCAAGCACGACGTTTTTCAGACAAAATTTTATTTGATTAAATTTGTTAAACGGAGTATATATTAACACATAACAAATTCAGAATGGAGAAATTTTATTTATATAACTGGATTTTATATAATCGATTCTTATTAGGGTTTTGGGTTTTTACATTCACCCCTACTAATAAGATTTTCGTCCTCAAAATTATAGTACAAGTTAAGTAAATAATTGAGGATAATTCTCTCGCATTTTATCTTTGAGATCTCATGTAGCCTCTTCAACGTTCTTATTTCTCCAGATCACTTTAACCGACGCTATCACTTTATTTCTCAGAACTTGCTATTTACGTTCGACGATCTGCACAGGTTCTTCTACATAAGAAAGATCTTCTTTTATTTGGATTGGGTCATAATTTATAACGTGTTTATAATCAGGTTTGTATGGTCGTAATACAGACACATGAAACACATTATAGATATGATTCAACTCAGGAGGTAGTGCTACTTCATAAGCAACTTCACCAATCCTTCTTAAAATTTCAAAAGGTCCAATGAATCTCGGACTAGTTTTCCTTTCTTGCCAAAACTTATCTTGCCCTTCCAAGGAGATACCTTCAAGAATACGTGGCTTCCTACGTTAAAAATTCATTGTTGACGATGTGGATCAGCGTATTTTCTTTGTCGATCTTGAGATGCTTGTAATCGTTGACGTATAATTCTGATGGTTTCAATTGTTTGTTGAATTATTTTAGGTCCTAGCATTTGTCTTTCCCCGACTTCATCCCAACATAAAGGTGTTCTACACTTCCTCCCATATAAGGCTTCATAGGGTGGCATACCTATGCTAGCATGATAACTATTGTTATATGCAAATTCGACTAAAGGTGACTGATCTTCCAAACTTCCTTTGAAGTCTATGATACATGTTCTTAATATATCATCTAATGTTTGTATGGTTCTCTCACTCTATCCATCTGTTTGAGGATGATAAGTTGTACTCAATCTTAATTGTGTTTCTAAATGTTTTTGAAGACTTTTCCAAAAATTTGTAGTAAAACGTGGATCTCGATCTGATACTATGCAAACAGGTACTCCATGCCTAGAGATAATTTCAATGATGTACAGTTTGGCAAGGTGATCCAAATTATGAGTAATTTTAATAGGAAAAAGTGAGCTGATTTAGTTAAACGGTCAACTATTACCCAAATGACATTATGGCCCTTTTGTGTAGCTGGAAGACCAACAAAAAAATCCATGGTTATATGTTTCCACTTCCACTCAAGAATTGGTAAGGGTTGAAGTAAACCACTCGACTTTTGATGCTCAACCTTAACCCTTTGACACGTGAGACATTTGCTTACCCATTCAGTTATTTCTCTTTTCATATTCGACCACCAAAAATGTCGACTTAAATCCTTGTACATTTTAGTATTGCCAGGATGTATGGCAAATTTAGAATTATGACCTTCGTATAAAATTTCATCTTTTAAAGCTTGGTTTAATGGAACCCAGATTTTATCTTCATATCTTATTATTCCATCCTTATCTATTCTGAATTTGTTATACTTGTTATGAGTTATATTGGACTTATACTTCTGACATTCTTCATCCTTTTCCTATATCTCTTTGACTTTGTTAAGTAGAGATGAAACTCCCTCTAAAATGTATAATTTTTGGGTAGAGGTAGTTGGACATTCCACCTCGATTTCTAAAGTTTTCAAAGTCTTTTATTAACCTGTCATTGGTGGTTAATACATTCAATTTTTCCTGATTCTTTATACTTAACGCATCAGCTACGACATTGGCTTTACCGGGTTGATATAAGATTTCACAGTCAAAATCTTTTATCAGTTCTAACCATCTTTTCTGTCTTAAATTTAATTCCTTTTGTGTAAAAATTTATTTCAGACTTTTATGATCTGTATATATCTCGCACTTCTCCCCATACAAGTAATGTCTCCAAATTTTTAGAACAAAAACTATCGCAGCTAACTCTAGGTCGTGAGTAGGATACCTCTTCTCATAATCTTTGAGTTTTCGTGATGCATAAGCAATCACTTTTCCATGTTGCATCAACACACACCCTAAACCTCTGTGTGATGCATCACTAATTACTTCAAGTCCTCTTGTATCATCTGGTAAGGATAACACTGGAGCCATGCTCAGTCGCTTCTTTAACTCTTGGAAGCTTTCCTCACATTTATCTGTCCAGACGTATTTCACCGTCTTTTGAGTTAAATTGGTTAATTGTGTTGCTATTTTTGAAAAATCTTTTATAAACCGTCGATAATAACCCGCTAAACCGAGAAAACTTCGTACTTCTGTTGGAGTTGTTGGTTTTCCCAATTCACAACCATTTCGATCTTAGTTGGATCTACAGATATTCCATTCTTGTCAATCACATGACCTAAAAATTGAACTCTCTTCAACCAAAATTCACACTTGGAAAATTGTGCATAAAGTTGTTCCTTTCGTAATATCTCCAAAATGACTCTCAAGTGTTAAGTATGCTCTTCTCGTGTTTTCGAATATACCAGAATATCGTCGATAAACACTACAACAAATTTGTCCAATCATGGTTTAAACACTCGATTCATTAAATCTATAAATGCTACCGGTGCATTTGTTAATCCAAAAGACATTATAAGAAACTCATAATGTCCATAGCGTGTCCTAAACACTGTTTTTGGCACATCCTCCTTTCTTACCTTTAATTGATGATAACCTGTTCTAAGGTAAATTTTTGAAAAATGTTCGTCCCCCTTTAATTGGTCAAACAAATCATCAATCCTTGGTAAAGGATACTTATTCTTAATAGTTAATTTATTTAGTTCTCTATAGTCTATACATAGTCTCATAGTTCCATCCTTCTTCTTTACAAACAATACTGGTGCTCCCCAGGGTGAAACACTAGGTTGTATGTACTTTTTTTCTAAGAGTTCCTGTAATTGTATTAGTAACTCTTTTAGTTCTATAGGTACCATTCTATACGGTGCCTTAGAAACTGGTGTCATTCCTGGTGCTAGATCAATGACGAACTCAATTTCCTTATCAGGATGTAAACCTGGTAAGTCATCTGAAAATATATCGAGAAAATCCTTAACTATAGGTATTTGATCTATAGGTAAGTCATTCTATAGTTTTACTATCGGCTATAGTAGCTTTCTCAAGTATTTTAGAGAAAGTCTTTATTTGGAGTACTGATAACTTTCTCCGAATCTGAGGTTTTAAACCCTCCTAAAACCTATGAGCCTTTTTAAGTTCAGTGGTTACCTGATGAGGAGCAAACTTGGACAATTCATTGAACTTGGCTGTATACTTGGTTACAGTCAGGTCTCCTTATTTTAAATCTAGAAATTTTATTTCTATACGTTCTATCAGGGATTGGGAAAAATAGTTTTCAAAGAACAACTCTTTGAATCTATCCCAATGAATAATTTCAGTTTCTACCCGACCTTTAGTTGATTCCCACCAATAATTAGCCTCACCCTTCAAGAAAAAGGTTGCAAAAGTTGTCTTTTGATTATTATTGACATTGGTTACTAGGAAAAATTTCTCTATTTCAGAAATCCAAATTTGTGCATTGACAGGTTCTAATATACCTTTAAATTCAGGTGGTCCAACTAATTTGTAATCCTTAAAAGATGTGTTTTGGTTTACAGGTCTATTCATAGCTCCTAACATAAGGTCTATTAACTGTTGGTTAGAGTTATCATCATTATTCAATTCTCTTTGGGGTCTTCTAGTTGGTGGCATAATTCTATACAAAATAATAACAAGAATTCACATAAGAAGTTAAATAACCCAAACATATTGTTTATTATATATATATCACAATAGTTGTACACAACAAATTAATTAGTAGTTAACATACTACTATCTTACAAAACACTGACTACAATACAAACTTTGGATGCTTCTTTATTCATACTAATATAAAGCATTCAACCATCTAGACTACTCTCTAGAATTCATTGATATCATCAAAGGAATCCTAAATCATGTGACAAACCACAGATCGATCTATGAGATAAGCAGTTTTCTTCTCTTCTACCGGATATCAAACTACACGGCGCTGGAAATCATTAAAAGTATCTCGAACACCCAGAGATGTTTTAAGAAGTCTTGACTGAATTTCCTTCCTGCCCCTTTGTACATGGTGCAGTTTTACTTTTAGTCGATGACTATGTCCCCTCTCATGTTGTAGCATTCCCTCAGCTATATCAGCCCTAAACTTTATTTTATTTTTCTCATATTCTATTGTCTTCATTAGTGATGCCATTGCTTCATAATGTTCATCAATTCTCATTAATTGTCCTGCCACTGGATCTTCCTCTTCCTAAGCATCTAACAGTTGTTGATCATGAAGCAATTCTTCATCCTCTACATCACTAGCTATAAATGACTCAATCTGTGGTAGATTGTTTGATATCACCATTTCTTCAGCATTGGAGTTGGCCATCTATAAAAGAAAACTCCTTAAATACTGGTAAAGAAATTTACACCACATAATACTTTTAATGTTATATTTTTTGTGTACTTTAAAATTTTTACGGACTCGAAAACTATATACTAAGATTTCTTTCCTTATATCTATAGCCTTGAAGCTTTGATACCAAAATTGTAACGCTCATAGTACTTCTAACCATAGCATCTCACAGTGATACCTATCAATTTGCCACCGACTCGCTCGGCGTCCCCTACAGAAAGTCTAGCTTTAGTGCATTCCCTTATAGGGACGTCACTAGCAAAAGGCTCGGGGTTCTTCACACATTGCGCTTATAGCTTTGATACCAAAATTGTAATGCTCATGGTACTTCCAACCATAGCACCTCATAGTGATACCTATCAATTTGCCACCGACTCACTCGGCATCCCCTACGGAAAGTCTGGCTTTGGTGCATTCCCTTATAGGGACGTCACCAGTAAAAGGCTTGAGATTCTTCATGCATTGCGCTTATAGCTTTGATACCAAAATTGTAATGCCCCCATATCTATACTCCCATGGTATCCGATATGGTGTTTACAATGAATTAATATAATGCATTTAAATCTATACACCAATGGTATCTGATTACAAGATTACATTAAATAGAGGGACTATCAGATATAATTCCTATAGATCCAAAATTCACAGTATCCCATAACAGATGTCAATTCTCAAGAGAACTATTACTGTGTTTGGATACCCTCACTTGGATATATGAACTGTATCTGTGACTAGAGTCTATCTATCTGAAATTCAGAGTACTAATAATAACATGAACAGTCCATATTACTAATACCCTCACCTAGATGTATAGTCTATGCCATGAAAATTTATACTATCGTATCGATAGTAACTATCTATCTGAAATCCAGAGTATAATTAACAACATGAACAGTCTATGCTATTAATACCCTCACTCAGATAAATAGTTTCTAAGGATCTCAACTAGATTTGAAGAATTCTAACTTTACATCTATATATGTAAGAAAACACGGTTGTGGAAATAAAAGATGTTATATATATATATATATATATATATATCATAATATTAAGATTCAATTACATGATTCTCATAATGAGTTTCTTATTACAAGGTATTAAAATAGACACGAATATAATCTAATCTAAGTAGGGACGCTTCCCTTTATCTACTCTAGATGTTCTAGGGTTACCATCTAAAACTGAAAAGGGAATAATTTGCAAGGGTGAGCTATGATATGCCCAGTAAGTTTTGTATTTATAACAATATATTATTTGAAGAAATACAATAATTCAAATTTCAACTGATAGTTGTTACCATTTCACTATGGATTTATATTTCTGCCAGTCACACATACTTAGAAATTTTGTTTAGATATGAGATAGGGGATCAGCCTATTCAACATCTTAGGAGTATGCATATCATCCTACCAGTGCTTAAATGCACCCAAATTAGTGTTAATATATTATCAACCGAATGATCCCATATATGATACCCAACTTCAGAATTGGATGTCTTACCAAACAATTTGGTTTGACACAACAATTTGAGCTTAACAATTAATATGAATAAATAATTCATTTCTTAGTTATGTTGAAGCTATAGCAATAACCTTTCAACAAGAGGTAATTCAATTGTAGGTGTAGTATATTATATCAACAGCATATCAAGATAAAAATCTTGTTCAATGAATAAATAGGGTTTAAGAAATTTGTAATAAAAAATAAGGTTCAGATATTTGCCTGAGCGTAGATCAGTCAAGTTATGCTATTCAATTCGTTAATAAAAACCTACGATGTTCATATATATAAATCTAACACGTTAGTATCGATAACAATACTCAAATATAACATTTACATAAGATTGGGTTAGATTTAATAGGGTTTCGGTGTTCAATGCCTTTACCGAATAATAAATGAGTTGATATATGGAGTAAATTTTATTTATAAAATTTATTATATTTTTAGATAATTTATATATCCATTATAATAATTTTTAGAAGTTTTAAAATATTTTAAAACATTTATTTATCCTTTAAATAAATTTTAAATTATTTATTTCTATTTATAAGTAATTAATATTTACTTAAAATTTTACAAAAATATTGTTTATTATTTTTAAATAATTTATAATCATTTATTACGATTTTTTATATCATTAATATTATTTTTAATAATTATTTAGTATTTATAAATAATTATTCTAATTATTTTATTATTAATTTAATTATTAATAATATCTAAATAAAATAAAATATTTATAGAATTTATGTAAAAATATTAGAAATTAATTATAATTTTTAAAACTATTTTTGTATTTATTTATATTTATTTATTAATTATTTCTAATTTTTATAATTTAATTTTTAGAAAAATCAATTTATGTTTGTTGCTAAAGCCCTTCAAAGGATGTAAAGTGTCATTTGTAGGTGTTCTTGAGTTTCTAAGCGTGCTTTGTCATTTAATGTCGAGTGACCAGTTTGACCATGAATTATCTAGCTAGTAGTTAGGATTTTGGATTTGGTCAAGTGTTGATGTTATAATACTCTTACAATAGTACAACATGAATCAAATTTCAAGCTTTAACCTACAAATAACAAGAAGTTATAGAGACTCAAAGTCATTGTCAAAGCTGTTCTTGAGTTTCTGGGCAACCTAGAACAGTGGTCATGGCTGGTCAACGGTTTTGTGGCTTGAATATCTTTGATTCTGTGTATTAGATGTGTGTTGTGTTTGGTGTAACATGTAGTATATATGTCAGGGTACATATATATAACACTAACATGAACAAAGCATAAATCTAAGGTCGCTAATTATGCTGGTCAAAGTACAACCATACGCTGTTCTACGTGTTCATCAATTTTCTGGGTAACCCAGAAAACTTGGTCAAGCTCGGTCAACGACTTTTGACCATTAATTCCAGTAATCCTATGAGTTGTTTAAGGAATTTAAGATCATAGATATGTAGTACATATATAAGGGTGTTAATCTAATACAAAACATTACAAAAACAACAAACAACAGGTGATCAAAAAGTTGGTCAAAGTAGCCGGTACATACTATTCTTGAGTTTTCTGGGTAACCCAGAAAACAATAATCCGTGAACGGTCAACACACTTTTAGCACTTATAACTTGCAATCTATGGTTCTGATGAACCTATTTTCTTTTCCAGATTAAAGACCTACTAACAGGCTACAAGTAATATACAATTAACAGACCTAAACATAAAAACAAATGAATCTACAAGCCCTGACATTCGGCTGCCAGACTTGGTTTTCAAAATTTCCAGATTTCTAAAAACACTTAATTAAGGAATCTAGATGTTATGAAAACGTGTTCTACCAATCTAACATAATTTATATCATATTAATACATATTTCTAAACATCTAAACAACAAAGCTAACAAAGGATCAAAGAGCTATCTATGAACTAGGGTTTGTACCTTTCTTGATTAAAATTTTGATTCTAGCTTCTGATTTTGTTGCTGCAATCACCCAGGCTTGATTTGGTAAGTAAGTAAGTGTATTATGGCTTCGAAATTTCGTGAGTTTGCTCAGACCCAGGGTTCCTATTTATAGAATTCTTTAACTTGGCTTTTTGGACATTTTCAAGTTACTTGCCTCCATAAATATCAGATCTGATGACTCTATTCATGCTTGGGAGTTACAAGCATGTCATGTGCAGCCTAAGGACTTGTATGGTGACTCCTAACCTACTTGTGAGCTAGTTAGGTTAGTTTAGTAGCTTAATTATTCTCTAATCTTCACTAATCTTGATTAGGGTTTTATTTTTAATGATTAGGATTGTTAAATGTTGTTTATTAGTACCTAATTCAAGTTTACTAACCATTTTAAGATGATCTAATTAGGGTTAAATTAGCTAATTAGGGTTAGGTTTATAATTTAAGGTTAGGATTTTGCTAATTAGGGTTAGGGTTTGTTAATCTAGGGTTGCTAACCTAAATTTCTCATTAATCCTAATAAGCACGACAAAGCGTTTTGTCAGTGTAAGCACGACAAAACAACTTGTCAAAACAAATACACCGAAAAGTCCGTTTTTGAAAGAAAATTTTTAAGCACGAGGTGTCACGCACCACGTTTTTCGGACAAAATTTTATTTGATTAAATTTGTTAAACAGAGTATATATTAACACATAACACATTCAGAACGGAGAAATTTTATTGAAATAACTGGATTTTACATAACCGGTTCTTATTAGGGTTTTGGGTTTTTACACATATAGCTATATTTTTACCGGCGGGAGCCAAGTGTTCATCCACTTAAAGCTATAGAAGTCTTCTTTGGCAGTCCATTGTGAGCCTTATTACACACTTTAAATCCTTTCTATTCATCTTTGCACACACTCTTCTTCACGTTGAGAGTCGTGTTGTGTGTGTATGCCCAGACTTTGGTCCGTGATTTTCATTTTTGTTTGCGTGTGTATATATATAAACTGTTGTCGAACTCTGTTCGATGACCCTGGGGTTTTATATCCGTTGCGTTTACTGCTTTTATATACATATATATATATATATTTACATTTCTGTCAGGCATGGAGTTTACTTCGTGGCGGTTGATCATTTTTACTGATTTATTTACATTCCGTCCTGCCTGGAGTTTACTTCGTGGCGGTTAATCGTTTTACTACGTTATTTACATTTCGTCCCACCTGGAGTTTACTTCGTGGCAGTTGATCACATTTATTGCTTTATTTATATTTCTGATCCCCCATGGAGGTGCTTCGTGCTGGTTGATCATGTCTCTATATATATATATTTACCGCTTTTATATATTTATATTTCTGATCCCCCATGGAGGTGCTTCGTGCTGGTTGATCATGTGATCACGGATTCAGTCTACTGAATCTAGATTTGGTTCCCGTGATGGACATTTTTCAGCTGTAAGAAGCTTGTAAATTATTCACGGTGTTTGAATTTCCTTAGATGGCTTTCATGCCCATAAGGAGTTCGGCACTGCTATATATTATTTTCACGAAGATGCTTCCCATCTCGAAAATAAAAGCAATCAAGCCAAACATTTAATAATAAAATGGAAGTATCAAAGGCCTCAATTACTGTTGAGCACAGGGTTTAAAAAACCTCTTTTATAAAACCTCATTGTTATATCTTGTTTAAAACTGAATTTTTGTATAAATTCAAACCCTATGTATATAGGTGCGAACGAGGCACAGCACTACTTCCAAATAATAGCACATTGACCCACACACACACACATTCATATAATAGTTTCTTGAAAAGTGGCGGTCACCGTGGTAACACAGATATCGGGGGGTGCCTAACACCTTCCCTCCGCATAATAAAGCCCCCGAACCCAAATGAATCTCGGTTTCACAGACCCGTTTAGCAGTGTCACAACACTAGTTTAATGTGCAAACCTTTTCTTGGTTGCATTGGTGCAACCAGTTAAAAACATCAACTGGTGACTATTACAGTCAAATCATCGACATATACATGTCAGACCTTTTTCACTTATTTTTTCAAACAAATCTCACATAACATGAGAACTCGAAAGAACAAGAACAGAAAAGGGACAAATAAAAATCCCGACATCGACTATAGGAAAGCTATTCTCGAAAATAATCAAACACTGCGAAATGGCAGAGATGGGCTTGAAGGCAGGCAAGATTAAAGACTTCACTGTCTTCGAAACATTTGCCAAGAATATACAGACTAGCCAATATGCGAGCGATTCCAAGGGGGTACCCGATAAAGGAATTGAAGATGTATCCCTTATTTTATAGGGGCAAGCTAGGAGACCAACCTACAGTCCCCCTATTTGGAAAAAGCAAGACAATCTGCCATTTCAACAACAGACTGCCTTCAACCAGTGCCCGGACAAGAAGAGAAAATTTGACAGAACGGAATATCGGGTGTTCACTCCACTAGGCGATTCCCTTGAAAATGTATTGGCGATATTAATGGATCACAAGAAAATTATAGAACTAGCTCTGCCTCTAGAACCAGGGAGCAAAAGATACAATCCAAACCAAAGATGTGCTTACCACTCAGGGTCTTTAGGACACGATACACAAGATTATTGGTCCTTAAAGCATAAGATTCAAAATTTGATCGAAAATGGCAGTATTGTGGTCCAACAACCTGACCAACAAAATGTCAACACCAACCTTCCGTTACAGCATGATACGGATGAAGTAAACATGATCGGGTCAGGAAGTGCTGAAATGTATCCAAATGATAAGTACATACGAAGGATAGAGGAATACCCCCAAATGCACAGAATAAATGTCCTAGAGTGGGAAAACTCGAAGGAGGGTGTGATCGTAATGCAAAAATTAGAGACGATCCAGAATCATATAAATTTGCTGGCTAAGCTGATAGTGCGCCAACATCAAGAAATGAGGGAGTTTTACGTTCAATTATCAGAAAGCTAAGAGGAATGTCGACGTCGGGATTTTTTATTTGTCCCTTTTCTGTTCTTGTTCTTTAGTGTTCTAGTGTTAGGTGAGATTTGTTTGAAAAAATAAGTGAAAAAGGTCCGACATGTATATGTCAACGATTTGACTGTAAGAGTAGCCAGTTGATGTTTTTAACTGGTTGCACCAACACAACCGAGAAAAGGTTTGCACATTGACCCAGTGATGTGACACTGCTAAATGGGTCTATGAAACCGAGATTCATTAGGGTTCGGGTGCTTGATTATGCGTAGGGAAAGTGTTAGGCACCCCCCGACATCCGTGTTACCACGGTAACTGGCACTTTTCAAGAAACTATTATATGAATGTGTATGTGTATGTGTGTGTGGGTGGGTGGGTCAATGTGCTATTATTTGGAAGTAGTGTGAGGCCTCGTTCGCACCTATATACAAAGGGTTTGAATTTGTATAAAAATTCAATTTTTAAACAAGATATAGCAATGAGATTTTATGAAAGAGGTTTTTCAAACCCTGTGCTCAATAGTAATTAAGGCCTTTGATACTTCCATTTTGTTGTTAAATGTTCGGCTTGATTGCTTTTATTTTTGAGATGCGAAGCATCTTCGAGAAAATAATATTTGGCAGCGCCGAATTCCTCATGGGCATGAAAGTTATCTAAGGAAATTCAGACACCGTGAATAATTTACAAGCTGCTTACAGCTGAAAATGTCCATCACGGGAACCGAATCTAGATTCAGTGAACTGAATCTGTGATCACATGATTCCTAGGCTCACATGATGCTACAGTTTATATGAAAAGCAATAAGCAGTTATATATATATAAAAGCTGTAAATATATATATATATATATATATATATATATATATATATATATATACATGATCAACCACCACGAAGCACCTCCATGGGGAATCAAAAATGTAAATATATAAAAGCGATAAATATATATATATATAGAGACATGATCAACCACCACGAAGCACCTCCATGGGGGATCAGAAATGTAAATAAAGCAATAAATGTGATCAACCGCCACGAAGTAAACTCCAAAGGGACGTAATGTAAATAAAGTAGTAAAAGACCACGAAGTAAACTCTAGTCCTGACAGAAATATATATATATATATATATATATATATATATATATATATATATATATATAAACAAATAAACACTCCAGACGTGAGTCCTGGCTCGATTGAGGAATAACTCGATAATGTTAATCCATATATATAAATATATATATACAAACAGAAATAAAAACCACGGACCGAAGTCCGGGCCTACACACACAACACAACTCTCAACATGAAGAAGAGTGTGTGCAAAGATAAAGAGAAAGGCTTTAAAGTGTGTAAGAAGGCTTACAGTGGACTGCCAAAGAAGACTTCTATAACTTTAAGTGGATGAACACTCAGCTCCCGCTGGTAAAAATATAGCTATATGTGAGCTCACAAGTGTTTAAAATGAGAAAGCACTCAATATAGGGTGTGTACAGAGAAAATTATACAGGGTTTCCTCGCCTTTTTTCTCTTGAATATAGCCACCCCAAGCCCTCTATTTATAGAGGGGGGAGCTGCAGTGTACCAATGGCGCCCTTGGATGCACTCTGTGACCCCGGGTGCCCCGAGCTCATGGTCTCATTGTCTTAAAGTACGTGCACGCGTACAATGTGATATCCACTCAAACTTGCAGAACTTCAATCTGAGCATCCGATTGAGGTGTATAAGACCTGTTTTGGACTGTTGTTATTGAGAGCTACATAATGACATGGGATTAAAGTTTGTTCGAAGTCAGGAAGATGGAACCATGTTCTATGTCTTCAAGCTTCAAATTTTATCCGGTGTTCTGCCTTGCGTAGTAGTCACTCAGGATAGCAACTCCTTGGTTCTTGTGGGACATTGTTGTGTATAATGTATGTTGAGATGTTTTTTGAGACGGCGCCATGTGGGGTTGAGGTGGCAATTTGATGGATTTGCCCTTCACCGGGGTTATTTCTAATTTTGGCTGATAAAGTAGACGTTGCTCAGGGTTATCTCTAAGATTGGGCTGCTGCAAGTGCTGAATGCCCTCAAGGATGTCTTTGAGGTGTGCTTGTCCTCCCGGGGTTATCTTCGGGTTTGGGAGTTGAGTGCCTCGGTATGAGTCCCGAGGTTGAAGCTGACTGCATGGGTTGAAATGAGCATCTCCATGGTTATTTTCGGAACTGCAACTACACCCCTTGGGGTTATCTCCAAGGTTGACGTTGTCATTCTCGGTGTTGTTTCTGGGACTGAGACTGAACATCTCGAGGTTATCTCCAAGATAAATCGGCCTTCTCTGGTGGAATTTCCAGTATTTGCACTACTTTCCCCGGGGTTATCCCTGAGGTGGGAAATGATACTCTAGGTGTGTTTTTCAGGGTTGAAACTGAACTTCCGGTGGTATTTTTAGGATTAAAGTTGAGCTATCTTCCAGGGTTATATCTGAAAGAAGACTCCGCGCTTCCTGTAATGTTAGTAATAGGCAGGCAGAAAATTTCGAGTGCCTATAGATGTCCCTCTTTATCATATTCATGCAATGCAATGGCATGGATAGGATAAAGAATACTAGACACTTGAAATACGATAAGATGATTATGATGCAATGAATAATAACATGATGCAAATGCATGTGATTTATTGAATTGTTCTCCAACACGATGGGATAATTGTCGGCTTCCTGTTGCTTCTTCCAGGGGAGCACTACATCAGTAGCCTGATGAACTGTCATGGACGCATGATCCACAGCTACCAGGAATATTTAGGATGGTGACGTTGGGGTTATCACCAAAGTCCTTAATCCTTGATACAGACTTCACATTGAAGATGCATCTCTCATGTACAAGAGATTCTGTGGGGATAAAGCTTTGTCTGTTGAGGATGTGTATAACATATTACATCATCGGTCCCCCCCGGTGAGGATGTTCTTCCCTGGTTTGTATCGCCAGGTCTTTCTGCTACTCTGTCAGAGTTACTGCCAATAGTCAGTGTTGTCAAGGTTACCTAACCTTCATTGAAAAGTACATCAATGGATGAGATCCACGCTGAGGGTAATGTCAAGGCTGCTTGACCTTTATTGACGTGTGAATCAACGGATGTATGAAAACCTGCTAGGGAAAAAGTTTTAGGGCTATGACCATGAATTGACGGTATCGGACCTTCGTGAGGTATTGCTAAATGTAGTTTGCAACAGTTGAGATCATCGGTATAGTGTACCCTGTATTTGGGCGAAGACCAATGAGTGATATGTAAAGCCACAACTTGACCTGTGAAAACCAGGATTTCGGGCTATTCTGCTTAATCGCGTAGAATTTTTATTTCTAATTTGGCCTTTTCAGCTTGTAAGAACTCCTTTGTAACTCGAACAAGATCAAGCTGGAGGGGTGGGCCCCACCTAGGGGAGTCGTAGATACACCTGTAATAGTCGTAGGTGGATCTATGGCCAGCCGTGGATGGCTATTAAGGATGCAGGCTGCCTTTTCAAGTTATTTCGTGTTGTGCCGCGAAGGAAATCTGAGAGCTTTTCTTCAGATCTGCTGAGTTCGGGCGCCTTTCTACAAATTATGTCACCGTACAAGTGTTCTACACTGCCCTGGTAGCGTATGCATGTCTTCTTTTCCAGTTTTTATCCGTTCTAAAATGACTTATCGCATGAAATGTATCTAAACACATAGTAGTGATTATGCATGCTGAAATGACTTGATAAAAAATATTCAACATAGTAAATGTTAATATTAAATCATGCTAAACATAATGATGTGAAAAAATTTGACTTTTGAAACAGTCAAATTTACACATTTTTCTGCTATTTCTTATCCTATTTGAGGATAAATGAGCTAAAGTGAAAAAGAAAAAATAATCCTGGTAATTAGGCTACCCTTATGAATTTTTTACTTTGATGTATTAATGCATGTAGGATGTATGTGACAGTGGGTAGGTGTGCTATTGAATGGCCACCTAGTCATGCCTATGTGCATGTGGATAGTCCTATTTACAAAGGGGACTATACCAAAATTTTTCCAAAATGTAAGCATTGGGTAGTCATACATTTTTAACTCTACTGTAGATGTATGTTAAAATAATGCATGCATTCATGTAGTCATAAAACTTCATTTTGAAAAGCTCCATATTAGAATTACCACACCCTTTCTGAGGTGATTTAAAGACTTATTGTCCAGATATATGGATCCGAATCAACCGAGTAGTTCCCGTAGGATCACTTCTAGTGTGCGGAGGAGGGCTTCTAAAGTGCCTCGACCCTGTTTTGTTAGACAGCCTCGTCGTTTGGTGGAGGCGGTGATACGTCATGTCCGGGTTGATGTACCTGATGTGGAGGATGAGGAGGAGGATGTACCCATTGCGGCTCCTGCTCCTGCTGTACATGCTCCCCATAGGGACCTCCTGAGTATTTAGGTGGTGAAACCAGAGCTTCTGGGTGATTTGAGTTGACACCCCTCAGTTTACTTGCATACAAACGAGGTACAAAGCTATATTTTGATCTTTCTTCTTTCCTATTGATGAGGAGTAAAGGATTGTGATGTTCTTCTCCTTTGTGATGTAGGTTCCTGGCTTTACACAACCTAGAGGGAACTAGTTTAGCATTTACTCCATGTACTAGGCTCTGCATCCTGACTATAGAGCGATCGTGCATGATTAGGGATTTGGGGAATTTTTTTCCATCCTTCCCCACCGTTGTCCCTGGGGTTACCTCAGGGCATTGTTTGAGCGCTAGTTTCACCAAACTCAGTCACTCCATTTGTTGGACTGTGAGGTGATGATGACGTCGATGGATTTGCGGTTTATCACAATTATGGAGTTTGGAGGGGCGCTGGTGCCTTATACGGCGGATATTACCCCGACTGCCGTCAAATCCTTGCTAGGAGTTCCGGTGGAGGCGCTCAAGGGCAGGACTATTCGTACAGGTCCTTTGAGCGTAGATGCTATGAGAGGGCTATTGAGTAAGCGTATACCCGATGATGTGAGAGTCAGGGATCACATTCTTCGACGATTATTCTTGATGATCATTAGGGGCTGCTTCATAGCTGATAACTCTTCTATGGTGTCATTCGCTTTGATCAGCGCCACAAGACACGTGGACCATATTAGAGAATATGATTGGGGTTCCTACACCGTTCCCTATTTCCTCAGGGGAATGCGCATGTGTTCGCAGGGGTGGCTTGACAAGGGCTTGGCTAGGATTTTACCCATTTCTACTGGTGAGTATTTCTCTTGTAATTTCCTATGTACGGGTTAAGAGTGTTGACTAATAGCAGATGTTTGCCTTTGTGTTGGCAGTTCTGGGCCTATGAAAGGCTCCCATGCTTATGTCCAATGAGTGTGTTAGGATTAGATACCTACCCACGAGGACGACGATGGCATCATTCCATACTGGCGGAGGTCCCTGTAACTGAGGGTTTCACTCATAGCCACCTACAGCTGGAGTTATTGACATCTGATGTCATCACATGGATTCCCTATTTAGGGGAGCATTTGTGCATTTGATTTAAGGATGGATACCCGACTGGTTTCAAGTACGTGATTTCTACCCGTAGGATTCCTCTCTTCACAGATGGAGGATGGGAGCTTTATTTAGGAGAGCGTGCTATCGGGAGCACCACAGGAGACATTCGTATACCGATCTTGCCTCCTACCAGGCGTTATTGGCATGTCTCATAGTCACCCGTCATTGATATCCCGTTGTTGGGTGTTGACAATTTTATATTATCAGAGGGTCCCTGCACTCAGGAGATATTCCAGCATTGGTGTCCCTCGTACCATTGGAGCCCAGACCCGCGCCACTCAGTTCATGAGGGATATGGTTCCTAGATCCGTGATGATAACAGGTTGGATAGCGTGTATCCGAGATCCGACTCCTTTGACACAGATTGATAGTTTAACCGGACAGTTGGACCGGCCCCATTTCTTTATCCGGCACTTGGGCAGAGAACCTTCAGAGGCATATACTTTTGATCTTTCCAGCTCTGGTGCTAGCCCCTCAGGTGACCCATATGGCTTTGCCGGTGCAGATCCTCCCTTGTATAGGCTTGACATCCCTGTGGATAGGGATCCAATGACTCAGGAGGAGTTACATCAGGTGGACATGATTGATGATGTGGACATTGACACCATTGTCTTCTTCTGATGTATATTCTTGTTATCTCTTTTGATAGGCCTTTGTTAGACACTGGGTGGCTTTCCCCCATTCTTTCTATATCTTTTGATAGGCCTCTGTTGGATGTAGGGCGTCTATGCCCCACTTCCTTGTATTTCTAGCTGTATAGAGATGTATTAGATGATGATATACTTAAGAATATATGTACAATTTTCCATTCCCTATATCATATTTCCATCTATTCTTTATCATGCATGTATTATGTTATGCATATGTATGTATGTCCAGAGATATTCAGACTTGACCCCTGAATGGTCTTATATACGGCCCACACAGATGTCTTCTGTGACGCCCCCAAAATTAGGTATACGTCACCCATCTTGGGTCGCCACTTACATGGTACATAAATTCAAATACAACTTACTAATATAACTGTCGTGTACAATACGACATAAACTGTGAGTTTGAATACAAATTTTGTCTACTAGATATTATACAAACTCAAAAGGAGTCCTCATTACAACTATTATCACACTATTTCACGTAATAGTGAGGACTACTAATGCTATCCTCTCGGACCATTACTTCGTTCCCGACTCGTCCAAATATGTTCTCATTTCAAGAAGAACAAAGTGAAAGAAAGGGGTGAGCTCAACTAGCCCAAAGAAGAAATATTATGACTAAGATAATGCGAGAATAAATTATCATTAGCCTTCAACATGTTAAAACCGATAAAATACAATAGACAACCAGTTTAATCTGCAATTGAATAAGCAACCCATTAAAAGAGTCAAGTAGAGAATAAAGTTTACTATCTTTTAGGTTTTAAAAGGTTTTCATCAATTTTTATCGGCGAGACTCAAACAATAAATAAACCACCACATCTAATTATCCCCGTACTACTACGGTCAAGGATTTTCATCAAATTATCAATGGTCATGACTATACCGAATCACCCCCGGTCATAATCATACCAAAAACTATCCATCATCGCATTACAAAGCCACCGAGGACTTTTGTCACATCATTTATATCAAGTCATGATTATACCGAATGATCCTCGGTCATAATCATACTAAGTTCATCTATGCACGTAAGCCAAAGATAACATAATATAACATGAGGATGATGACAATGACATAGTAATTCAATAAAACAAGTTCAAGAATTATTTAATCCATGAATTATTAACGTCCAAATTGTCAACATGATCTTGTTTCAGTAGAGTAAAATTCAAGAATGATCGGAAGAATATTTCCATGAAAAGATATCTTTGGATGAAACGCAAATATCAAGGATATTCTACTAATTTCATGGAGTATAGAAGTCAAAGTTTTAACCAAACCTGGGTATAATAAAGAATGGAATAACAAAAGAAATCACCATGCATGCGGTACTTGATGTATGAGTTATTCCAACAGAATAATAATAACGGAACCAGTCGTGAAATTCACACCGGCAGTGATGTTCCAATGTAATAATAAAGATGGAACCAGATCCGGTGTAAAACACACGATAGGATATTCCAACGGAATGATAAAGATTTTAACCAGTGTCCGTGTAAAACACATGCATGTGATGTTCCAACAGAATAATAAAAAGCGGAACCGGTCCTGTAAAACACATGCATGGGATGTTCCAATGTAATAATAGAAGAATGTCACCAAGTATAGGGTAAATCATGGCATAAGTTATTCCAATGTAATAATAAGCAATGGAATAACATAAGGATTTCACCAAGTATAGGTATGCCACGATATGAAGTTATGTATAGGGTATGCCACTTTTACAGTTATTCCAATGTAATAATAATGAATGGAATAATGTAAGTTCTCTTCAAGAAGAAAGAATAACACCCTTACCGTAAAAGAACTGAATATAGAAATAGTGAAGTAGCGAATACTCTTCTTCTTTCTATAATTTTCTCTATAGCTTCTCTCTATAATTTCTCTCTCTGTAGTTTCAATGAATTAAAGAAAATAATGAAGGAATGAGCTTCTATTTATAGGAAAATGGAATGCATAAGAATTAATCCATGAACTATCTCCAGATTGATTTACTTTAATCGACGGTCCATATTTAAAGAAAAATCTTTTAAATAAAATATAATATATTCTATTTATATAAAAACATTTTACTATGCAAACACTATGCAATACTATGCAAAACACTATGCAAAACACTATGCAACACTATGCATAATAAAATATAATATATTCTATTTATAGAATAACTTTAATAAAGTATTCTATTTTATATAAAAGATGTTTCGCTTTTATTATGTTAATAATACGAATAAAACAAAACGTCATTATCGCTATAATAATTCATATTATTAATCGACAATAATGGAATCAAACCGAGTGACTTCTCATATAAGCATCAATAATCAATACCGTGTTACTATGCAACCACACGTACATCGTATTTTTACTACCGAGAGTAGTTCAACAAAGAACCACGCAAGAAAACTTCCGCCGTTATTTCAATAAAATATTTTTGTCGTTTTCTCAATCCGACAATAATTACATTATGGGTCCACCAATGATTGAGCCGTTGTACGAATATTCCCTGCTAAACCGAATATTCCCCGACCAATCGAATATAATATAACCACTTGCATACTTTGCAAAATTTATAAATACTACCCACAACTATAATATTATCTCAAATTCACACTATAATATTAAAAATTATTTTGACAAAATTTAAATCTTTATTGATAAAATCTGGGGTCTCACAATCTCCCCTTCTTATGGAATTTCGCCCTCGAAATTAGGGTACGTACCTGGTATGATAAAGAGATGAGGATACCTTGAATACCTTTATCGTTTAAAACATTAAATTCATCTTTGAAATCTGCCAAAGCTATTCATTAACAATTCATCTTTGCACTACAGGCTAAAGATATACAACTGTAAAACCAATAATGCTAAGACGCAGCTTAATAGTATCACGACCATGAATTATCCATGCACCACTGGCCAAGGATATTCGTGTTTTCAATTACGGTTATGATTATACCGAACAATCCCTGGTCATAATCATACCAAGTCCATCTATGCACGTAAGCCACAGATGACTTTGAACGCATCCATGAATTAATATTTCATTCCTTGAGACTCACTCAATAATTAATCCACATCATCGAATCATCCCTGCACTACAGGCCAAGGATATTCATTAGTATCACGACCACAAATTATCCATGCACTACTACCCAAGATAATTGTGTTTTCAATTACTGATTATGATTATATATCCGAAACAATCCCCGGTCATAATCATACCAAGTCCATCTATGCACGTAAGCCATAGATGACTTTGAACGCATCCATGAATTAATATTTCATTGCTGAGACTCAGCTCAATAATTAATCCACATCATCGAATCATCCCTGCACTATAGGCCAAGGATATTCATTAGTATCACGACCATAAATTATCCATGCACTACGGCCAAAGATAATTGTGTATTCATTAGTATCACGACCACAAATTATCCATGCACTACGGCCAAAGATAATTGTGTATTCATTTACTACTATGATTATACCGAATAATAATCCGTGGTCATAATCATACCAAGTCCATCTATGGACTACAGTGCCACGATGACTTTCAACATAATATAAACATGAGGATAATGATATAAAGAATCAATCAAATGAGATAAAGGATAAATATTAAACATTTATAATATAATTTATCCAGATTCAAGAATATCCCCATGTTATCAATCATTTAATAATCTCATAATCTAATAACATTAATATTATAACAATATTTTAATCACTTCTTAAATTTATAAACAATTTATCTTAATTGTTTACACTTTACCATATAATGCATTTAATCATTCAAAATGTCATACTCATAAGATATCATCACCAATTATCAAATCCTCATCAAAAATATGCATATACTCTATATAGGATTCTCTCTAGCCATAAAATCCTATTTTCAACTTTTGTTACTTCACATAACATATTTAACTCATATGTTCAGTAATTAAACTATTTTCATGAAAAATACCAAATCAGCCCCAAAAATATTTCTTTTCTGGGATTTAGCATAATATAGTCCCATAATGAAAATATATTTTTCTCGAATTTTTAAAATTCATTTACTATTTTTTAAAAATCAATTTCCACTTAATTCCTTAAGAAATTAGCTACCTCAAGTTTAACTCCAAAATTCCCAAATCTTGGCAGGACCTTACATGTTAACGTGAGCTTCCAGTTTAAATTTCATGGTCATCGGAGTTATAGAACTCCTAATATAGCGTTTTATTCGAAAAAACCTAAATATTGAAATAGTCATAACTTGCTCATTTTAAGTCAGAATGAGCTCATTTTTGGACAGGAGGTACTTTATACCATATACCTTCATGTCCCAAAAGGCCAGAATTTTTCTCATAATTTAAGTGGCCGAAACAGTCCCTTAAAGTTTCTGGGCAGTAGTATTTTCGAAATTTACAGCTTTGACCTCCTTTGCTAAAATCAGTCCACACAAAAATCTACAACACCTTTTCCAGTAATTCCACTTGGATTAGTTAGGTAACTCATAGATCTAACTCTAGGACTTGACCACATTCAAAATTCAAAATATAATAGGAGATATGGTCAATTGAATTTCATGTTACGCTTTTCACCAAAATCTGATTTTCAACTCTTTGTGATTTCTAAGAAACTTTCATGTTTTCACATAATAACCAACATAACTCATCATAAAACTTACTAATACCTCATATACCCATGATTTTTATTAGTTCTATACTTTTATTATGACTTTCATCATAATCCACGTAAATGCATCCTTTTAGTTGAAGAAATATTTGAGGGTTTAAGAAATGGGGTTTGTATCTTTCGGGGTCAATACAAAATTCGATTTCACGCCTAGGGTAGGCTAAGAAGTCTTCAAGAATACGCCAAGAAATTTATTAATGATAGAAATATCATTCAAAATCATACTCTCGTCCAAGACTTGGATAGTACGTCACATTAATACCAACTGTGACTTCTATCCCTTAACCCGATAGCACCTCACAATGATACCTATTAACTTGCCATCTTCAAATCACGACGACGTCGCCTACGAAAAGTCCGGCTTCTGCATTCCACACAAGGAAGTCAACAACGAAAGGATCGGGGCTCTTTACTTATAGCTTGATATAACAAAGATTAACTTTAGGATTTGGTTACTTTGAATTAGTATAATAAAGTTGGTTAGGAATATGAAAGCTAACAACCTTACAAAAAGAATAACGAGTAGTTAATCAATTATTTTCAAAAATTACCTCAAAGGCAAGTATTTTCAAGAGATAAGATCGACAAGTAATGTGAAAGTGTTTATTTGAAACAACAAGATTAATAAACAGTGGAGGTAACGAAGGTTTCTCCCAACGAAGTTTCAATAGATAAATCAAAGTCTAATTTCTTCAGAGTCAAATTTAAACGTTGAACGCAAGCAAGAGAGATAAAAGAATGGGTAGAACCCAGATTCTAATAAGGTATAGACTTCATGAGAGCTTACGATTAACTTACCCGTGATAATTTTATTCAGGTTCCTCGTCACGAGAAAAAAAACGCTCTCTCTTAAACTACCGGCTCTGGTTTGTCTGGGACAGCCTTTGGTGCCTCCATCCTAGTTGAATTCGTCTTCGGTAAACGACAAAATCGAGCTAAGTGGCCTTCTCTTCCACAATTATAACATGCTTTGGATGGCATGGCGCAGTTCGGACTGATGTGTCCCTCTCCTCCGCATTTGAAGCATATAATAGATGGTCTTTCTCCTTCTTTAACAACAAAAGTCTTTGGTCTTTGGCGTCTTTCCATCATTGTTGAATCTCCTTTTCTTGAAATGTCCATTCTTATTGTTTTGGCCCTGATTACCACCGAAGTGGTTACCATATCTGGCCTGTTGATTCCCTCCACGCTTGTTGTCACCGCTTCGATGACTACTCTCGCTGGTATTATAATTTTGCCGGCTACTTTCTTTTAGTTATTGTTGACTCGTTATCGCTACTCCACTAATCGAGCCCTATTTACAACATCCAATAAAAACACGGTTTATGAGAAATAAGATGTTGACGTATCTCCGCTTCAAACCTCTTAAAAACATTCGCGCCATTCTCTCTTCATTATCTACCAAGTGGGACGAATCGTGATAACTCCGCAAATTTTGCCTCGTATTGCGACACCTGGTCCATATTGTTTTGTTCCAACTTGATAAACTCCACCTACTTCATGTGGCGAATACTTTCGTGAAAGTATTTGTCGTTGAATGACTCCCGGAACTTCTCCCAAGATATCTTGATCATAACAAAGTTGAGTACGCTTTTACCGATTCCCACCAAAGAATCATTCTCTCGCTTAAATAAAAAGGCGGCAAAAGGAACCTTTTGCTCTCTCTGAGCATCCCAAGACATCAAATATCTTGGTAATCTGCTTTATCCATGCTTCCGCCGTAAGTGGTTTTGGCTCTCCTTAAAATCCGGTGGTCCCAACTCCTTGAATTGTTTAGCGGTGACCGCCGAGAGTTTTCCGTGTTTCCACCTACGTTTTGAACAGGAGTCGCTTTCGCCTGATGTTGCATGAATTCTAAAAACCTTTTAAACGTACCGGTCGTTAGTCAATTGATCGGTGTTGTTATTTACAAGAGGATTATCGCCATCCCGTTGTACATTGTTACGATTATTGATCATGGAGAATCAACGGTCTCCTCGTGCTCCATTGCTATTCTCAACATTCTCGGATGCCATTTTCAAATACTGCCATAAAATAAGGGTTAATTAACATATCACATATTATCCCTATACTCTGACCGACCAATTAAATACCAAATAAATTTAGGTAGGTCATACTAGCGAAGGAATTCCCCGTCTCTCCCCTCCTAGTACTATTCTCACATCTTAGCCAGGGATCATATCCCTAAGCTCTGATACCAACTGTGACGCCCCCAAAATTAGGTATACGTCACCCATCTTGGGTCGCCACTTACATGGTACATAAATTCAAATACAACTTACTAATATAACTGTCGTGTACAATACGACATAAACTGTGAGTTTGAATACAAATTTTGTCTACTAGATATTATACAAACTCAAAAGGAGTCCTCATTACAACTATTATCACACTATTTCACAGAATAGTGAGGACTACTAATGCTATCCTCTGGACCATTACTTACGTTCCCAGACTCGTCCCGGCTATGTTCTCATTTCACAAGAGAATAGTGAAAGAAAGGGTGAGCTCAACTAGCCCAGTAAGAAATATTATGACTAAGATAATGCGTAATAAATTATCATTAGCCTTCAACAAAGTTAAACCGATAAAATACAATAGACAACCAGTTTAATCTGCGGTAGGAATAAGCAACCCATTAAAAGAGTCAAGTAGAGAATAAAGTTTACTATCTTTTAGGTTTTAAAAGGTTTTCATCAATTTTTATCATTTGAGACTCGAATTTAATAAATAAACCACCACATCTAATTATCCCTGCATACCACTGGTCAAGGATTTTCATCAAATTATCAATGGTCATGACTATACCGAATCACCCCCGGTCATAATCATACCAAAACTATCCATCAACGTGCATTACAGCCACCGAGGACTTTTGTCACATCATTTATATCAAGTCATGATTATACCGAATGATCCTCCTGGTCATAATCATACTAAGTTCATCTATGCACGTAAGCCAAAGATAACATAATATAACATGAGGATGATGACAATGACATAGTAATTCAATAAAACAAGTTCAAGAATTATTTAATCCATGAATTATTAACGTCCAAATTGTCAACATGATATCGCTTTTTAAGTAGAGTAAAATTCAAGAATGATCGAAGAATATTTCCATGAAAGATATCGGATGAAACGCAAATATCAAGGATATTCTACTAATTTCATGGAGTATAGAAGTCAAAGTTTTAACTAACCGGGTATAATAAAGAATGGAATAACAAAAGAAATCACCATGCATGCGGTACCAGATAGATAAAGTTATTCCAATGTAATAATAATAACGGAACCGGTCGTGTGAAATTCACAATCGGCTGTGATGTTCCAACAGAATAATAAAGATGGAACTGCATCCGGTGTAAAACACATGTATAGATATTCCAACAGAATGATAAAGACGGAACCAGTCCAATGTGTAAAACACACGCATGTGATGTTCCAATGTAATAATAAAAAGCGGAACCAGTCCTGTAAAAACACATGCATGGGATGTTCCAATGTAATAATAGAAGAATGTCACCAAGTATAGGTAAACCACATATATCAAAAAGTTATTCCAATGTAATAATAAGCAATGGAATAACATAAGGATTTCACCAAGTATAGGGTATGCCACGTATACAAAGTTATGTATAGGTATGCCACTTTTACAGAGTTATTCCAATGTAATAATAATGAATGGAATAATGTAAGTTCTCTTCAAGAAGAAAGAATAACACCCTCTACCACCGTAAAAGAACCTGAATATAGAAATAGTGAAGTAGCGAGAATACTCTTCTTCTTTCTATAATTTTCTCTCTATAGCTTCTCTCTATAATTTCTCTCTCTAGTTTCAATGAATTCGTAAGAAAATAATGAAGGAATGAGCTTCTATTTATAGGAAAATGGAATGCATAGTAACTAATCCATGAACGGTCCGATTGATTTACTTTAACTCGACGGTCCATATTTAAAGAAAAATCTTTTAAATAAAATATAATATATTCTATTTATATAAAAACATTTTACTATGCAAACACTATATACAATACTATGCAAAACACTATGCAAAACACTATGCAACACTATGCATAATAAAATATAATATATTCTATTTATGTAATAACTTTAATAAAGTATTCTATTTTATATAAAAAGATGTTTCGCTTTTATTACGTTAATAATACTGAATAAAACAAAATGTCATTATCGCTATAATAATTCATATTATTAATCGACAATAATGGAATCAAACCGAGTGACTTCTCACATAAGCATCAATAATCAATACCGTGCGGCTACTATGCAACCACACGTATTCTTTGTCGCTTACTACCGAGTAGTTCAACAAGAACTACAAAGAAAAACTTCCGCCGTTATTTCATAAAAAATATTTTGTCGCTTTTCTCAATCCGACAATAATTACATCGTTAGGGTCCACCAATGATTGAGCCGTTGCATTTAATATTCCCTGCTAAACCGAATATTCCCCACCAATCGAATATAATATAACCACTTGCATACTTTGCAAAATTTATAAATACTACCCACAACTATAATATTATCTCAAATTCACACTATAATATTAAAAATTATTTTGACAAAATTTAAATCTTTATTGATAAAATCTGGGGTCTCACATCTTCTTCAATAGTTAGCAGCATTGATCATACCCCACCAGTATTGGTGGCATCCTTTCTGAGATCGTGGTATGATAGTATGTCACCTTCAGACATGGTGACTGTAGATCAGTTATTGCAGCATATTATGACTCTCCTGATGTTTTAGGTTCCTGTAGGCTTTGTAGAGGGTATGCTGGAGCATTGGATACCAGAGAGACAGGTCTTCCAATTCGGCATCCACGAGTTAACTTCTACTTTGGAGGAGTATGCATGGTTGACTTTGTCTTTGCCATCGACGATTCTTGCACGGATGGCCATCATCGATACATGAGTAGATAATTTATGACTCTCGCTGGGCTGAGGCATAGAGTTATGCAGGATGAGATTACATACGGTCACGTCGTATCCCAACATTTTTTGATGGACAAATTTGGCCCTAAGGATAGTTATACACAACACTCCGGGGATTTCACCATACCGGAGGATTATTGGCACTCGGCCAGAGTAGATGTCTTGCTACTGTGCGTATTGTCGTTTGTATACATACCATGGTACATGGATAAGCTAGATATTGGCGTCATCATGGCAGTGAGAGCTCTCAGCGAGGGTCACACCATTGTATCGATGATCATAGCAGAGACGCTGAGGTCAGCCATATATTGCAGCACTTACCCTGCAGGGGTATTCACAAGAAGTTCAGTCATGTTGTACGTGTGGTTTATGTCACACTTGAGACCGATTGGCACTTTCAGACAGCACGGGCATTGTTTCACCCATGAGATAGCTATGTCGTACTCCTTCCATCCTATGGAGTGTACAGATCCTGCATCTTGGTCCATTTTCCTGACAGGGATTGGAGATCCATTTGATATATTGCCGTGTACAGGGCTTTTTTCACCCTAAAGCTTCATCACTCATGCTTCGGGAATGGATTATCTCCCTCTAGCTGGTTTGAGGGGTATGACTACTTACCACCCACTGGCCGTGATGTATCACTTTGACCAATTCCAGGATTTCCATCCTTTTGAGGGGGCATTGAGTCAACGCTTAGCTTCTTGCCACTTATCAGAAGAGGATAGATCCAGGTTATACGCCTGTTGGGATAAGTGTGAGCTAGCTGCATTTTTCGTTAGCCACCCGGGTTGTTCTACAAAGTATTCCGCATAGATGGAGACAGAGACGACATTGACTATGGCAGTATCCACAGTGCATGGGATTGATTCCCACGATGGGGAGCATATGGAGGAGAATTATATTCCCACCGAGGAGGATTTGACAACTGAGTTTACAACAGTTGTGATGGATTCTCCCAGTACGAGTGCTACTGTGATTCAGCATTTAGCAAAGTATTTAGAGCAGAGTCTTCATCTGATGATCTTTGAGAGAGATCATGCTAGGGCCTTGATGTTGATAGCTCTTGATGGGAGAGACGCCGCTCTATTGGAAAGAGATGAGGCCAGATCAGCCAGAGATGCATTGATTATAGAGTGGGATGCTGCCCTATTTGCCTAGGATGTGGCCGTCATAGATAGTGCTTCAGTGAGATCCCTTATGACTAGCATCCTTGCCGATATGAGTGCATATATATATGAGCATCATGCCACCATGTAGTTGGCCTCAGGTCTGCTAGCTCGTGTAGAGGGATGCCCTCAGGGCAGGAGCTTGCAGCGTTACCTCCTTCTTCGGAAAGGGATGCTATGTTAGATCTGATAGTCCGCATACATACAGATCCATAGATAGACTTATATTTTCCTGCACAGACTATCTTAGCCGTTTTGTCATATACATCACATATGTATATATCAAATAACATTATATATGGCAGGGAAATATATTTTGATTCACTTCCCTTTTAGTTGTGCCTTAATACTTGCTTGATATTTTCCTGTTTCTTCAGGGCTTGTGATCTTAATGTATTCTGAACTCATCCTTGATGTGTGAACATTAAGACGTCGCAGGATCTTTCAGAATGGATCATTAATCTATATATATCCCTACCCTCTTTGGTGTCTTGGGACTATTTCTGTACGGAAATATGTAGAGGAGTGTGACTTTTCCTCTCTAAGATTAATCACACCACAGATGGTCACCAGTACTCCTATTTGAGAGGAGCCTAGTTAGTTCCATCTCTTATGGATTGGTGTTGCCCTTCAAGGAATCAACCGCAGCTTAGATGGTCGCCAACTCTCCCATTTATGGGGAGGCCAAGTAATTCCATCCCTTTGGTCTGAAGCCGATGAAATGTGGTGGATTGAAGTTTGATCCCAGTACCAGGTGACAATTATTTGTGTTTTGGTAGGGGGCTAGACCGAACCATGAATGGCTGCCTACGTACTCCTATTGAAAAGGAGATCAGGTCTGCGTAGTTCGAACCTGGTGTAAGAGGTTCAACGCTGAATGTAAAAGGGTATATGAATGTTTTTGTTGTTTTTGTTTTTGTAGAGAAAGGGCAAAAGTGTTTTTGTTGTTTTTGTTTTTGTAGAGAGAGGGCAAAAATGTTTTTATTTTTTATTTTTTTGTTTTTTATTACGACTGAGCTATATAGAATATGGTTGCCTACGTAATCCCAGGTATCAGGGAGATCAGGTCGACGTAGTTTGCCCCTAAGGACGATTTACAGCTAGCGACAAGTTAAATCCCATGTGCAGGCTAAACTGTTGGGGAAAGAAAGTTTGATCCCATGTTTGGGACAAAATGCAGGTGTGAAAAAGTTTGATCCTATGTTCAGGACAAACTGCAAGTGTGAAAAAGTTTGATCCTAAGTTCAGGACAAACTGGAGGTGTGAAAGGTTCAATCCCTAGTGGGATTACCGAAATTGTATGAAAGGTTTGAAAATGACGTGAAACCAGGTTGTTGGCTTGAAGATTATGTTTCCATGATGGGGTAGAAGAGTATGAAGAAGATTTTGTATGTAAGAAAGGGTTTGAAAACCTGAATGACTGGTGATCTGATGATTCAAAACCAGGATGTTTGCTTGATGGTAACTTCAGACACAGTACCGTTTTACGGTGTCCGGGTTGATGTGTTGTGGAAATTCATCGTCGTCCATTTCCTATAGTCTGAGAATGCCTCTTGTCAATACCTCCTTGAAAACAAACGGGTCTTCCCAGTTTGGAGCGAATTTTCCCTTAGATTGATCTTGGTTGTCAATGATCTTCTTCAAAACCAAGTCATGTTATTTAAATTACTGTAGCCGGACTTTTCTGTTGTAGGATCTGGCGATCCTTTGTTGATATAAATGACCATGGAAGATAGTCGCGATTCGCCTTTCGTCTATTAGAGACAATTGGTGATATCTGTCTTGTACCCATTGGTCTTCATCTAGCTGAGCACCCATCAACACTCTGAGGGATTTCATTTCTACTTCTATGGGAAGCACTGCTTCCATTCCATAGGCTAATGAGTAGGGGGTTGCCCCAATGGAAGTACGCATTGAAGTTCTGTAGGCTAATAAAGTCAGAGGTAACAAGTCAGGCCATCATTTGTGGTTGGCGGACATCTTCTGCATAATCTTCTTGATGTTTTTATTAGCCGCTTCAACAACACCATTCATCTTTGGACGGTTGATAACGGAGTTAAGGTGTTTGATGTGGAATTTACTACATAACTCCTCCATCATTTTGTTATTGAGGTTCTTAGCATTGTCTGACACAATTACCTCTGGTTGTCCATATCGACAAATGACATTATTTTTAATGAAAGCAATGATGACTTCTTTGGCAACCCTGGGGAAGGAGGCTTCTTCTACCCACTTGGTGAAGTAGTCAATTATGGTGAAGATAAACCAATGCCCATTACTAGCTTTGGGTTCGATGGGTCCGATCACGTCCATTCCCTACATTGAGAAGGGCCAGGGCGAACTCATATTATGGAGTTCCCTTGGAGGGGCGTGGATAACATTCCCATGAATTTGGCATTGGTAGCATCTCTTGACGTAATCATCACAGTCAGCCTTTAGAGTAAGCCAGTAATGCCCTGTTCTGAGGATCTTCTTAACAAGTAAGGGTCTACTCATGTGTGGGCCACATACTCCACCATAGATTTCATCCATGAGCCTAATCCTGCATCTCTTTTGTAGAGTGCAACTCCGCTTAAGTAAAATTTTATAGCCAATCGATGGATTCGCCTTTTTTCAGTCGGGCTCGCCACAACGGGTGTAGATCCATCTCACAGATACTCCTTGATGTGCTGATACCAAGGGTGTTGGATGGGAGGTAGCTCATTCGATACTTCTCCAACATAGTTCCCATAGGCTGGAGCCTTTTATAGGGCAACTGAGATGTTTGGCACATTTTCCTTATCTTGTACGTTAATCAAGGAGGCTAAAGTTGCTAGCGCATCCACAAAATCATTCCTATTCCGAGGAATGTGGAGGAAGTTTACTTCTTCGAACTCTGAAGCCATCTGTGAAACTTGTCGATGTAAGGCAACAAATGTAGCTCATGGTTTGATAGATTCCCATGGTTTGTTTGATTACCAACTCCTAATCCCCAAAGACAGTTAACCGTCTGATGCCCATTGGATGAGCAAGTTTTAACCCCATGATACTGCCTTCATACTTGGCTGTGTTGTTGGTGCTGGCAAATTGCAATTTAATGATGATGGATTATTGCTCCCCCATGCCGGATACTAGAACTTCTCCAGCTCCAGAACCTTCCATGTTAACAGCTCCATCAAAATACTTTTTCCACGTATGGCATGCATCATACTAATGGTGCTACTGAATTACCATGATCCCTTTATCAGGGAAGTATGTTTCTAAGGGTTTGTAATCCCCTGCGGGTGCGGTGGCCAGTTGATCCACAATTCCATGTCTTTTAATGGACTTTTGCCTCACGTAGACGATGTCGAATTATTGCCAAATCAACTGCCATCTGGACAGCCGACTATTCAGTATGGGCTTACTGAACACGTATTTGAGAGGATCCACGCATGATATGAGATGGGTTGTGTGACCATGAAGGTAATGCTTTAACCTCATGGAAGTCTATGCTAAAGCATAACAAGTCTTCTCAATCAGAGTGTACTTATGTTCACTGCTGCTGAATCTTTTGCTAAGGCAGTAGATAGCTCACTCTTGGCCTCTATTGTCTTTCTGTCCTAGCATGTAGCCTATGCCATTGTCATTAATGGACAGGTACATGAATAGGGGAACATCATCCCTTGGAGGTACCAAAATGGGAGTGTTAACCAACTGCTCTTTGATTGTAAGGAAAGTTTTCTGACACTCATCATTCCATTTCATGGAGGAGTTCTTCCTTAATAATTTGAAGATGGGCTCACATGTTGCTGTGAGTTGAAAAATAAACCTGCTAATGAAGTTGATTCTTCCCAAAAATCCCCGTATTTCCTTCTTTGTCTAAGGAATGGGCATTTCTTTGATGGCCTAGATTTTGGTGGGATCCAGCTCAATCCCTTTGCGGCTGACTAGGAAACCTAGCAACTTTCCTGATTTAACACCAAAGGCACACTTGGCTGGATTCAACTTCAAGTTGTACTTACGCAACCTATTGAAAAGCTTTCTGAGATGGTCTAAGTGGTTTTCTTCCCATTGGGATTTGACAATGATGTCGTCCATGTAGATCTCTATCTCTTTGTGCATTAAGTCATGGAAAAGAGCCATCATAGCTCGCTGATAGGTTACTCCGGCATTAATGAGGCCAAATGATAACCGTCTATAACAAAAGGTTCCCCAAGGCGTGATGAAAGCAGTTTTCTCACGATCCTCCTCAGCAACCATAATCTGATGATACCCCGTGAAGCAATCCGTAAAGGAGTACATGTCGTATTGAGCAGTATTGTAAATGAGAATGTGGATAAATGGCACAAAAAAGCTATCCTTAAGGCAAGCTTTGTTCAGATCCCGGTAATCCACGCAAACTCGCACCTTTCCTCCTGGTTTAGGCACGGGGACTATGTTTGATAGCCATTCAGGGTATGTAGACACCATGATGATGCCCGCTTGAAATTGTTTCATAATTTCTTCTTTAACCTTTAAACTCCACTCAGGTTTTAATCGCCTAAGCTTTTGCTTGACTGGCTTGAATACCTCTTTAATGGGAAGGCAATGAAGGACAATGTCAGTGGACAAACCCACCATGTCTTCGTGAGACCATGCAAACACATCCTGGAATTGGGTTAGTAGCGCAACCATGTCATTCCTTTGGTTTGGATTGAGGTCTGAACCAATCTGGATTAGCTTATAGTTTTCTAAGGTTCCGATATTGAAAGATGTGGTTTGATCAAGAGTAGGTTTAGGTTTGTAATGTTTCTAATAAGAACTCAAATACAATAACAACTTATTAACTTAATAGACTTTTCTGTAGGCAATGCTAAACAATAAGTTCCTATGACTAATGCAGCAACCTTTACTTCATTTTCCACACATAGGATTACTTATCAATTGTTTAGCTTTGTACTTCTGCTTGGTCTATTCATAAATCTATATTTATGATAACCAAAACTGGTATCCAATATCCAAGTAGAAACTTTACTTACTGAAAGATTTATTTCAATCACGAACTAAACTATATTTGTAACCGAAGCTTCATTAAGCTTCTTTGGTTAACCTCTGTAAGATGCTTCTCGCATTTTCTTTTCTAGTGTCCAGGCTTATTGCAGTGGAAGCAAACTCCTTTGCTATCCGTATCAGTTTTGTTCTTATTATCCTTTTATTTTTTCCTTTCTATTTACCTTCTTTGAATCGTTCTTCTTTTCAAAAGATCCTTTGGCCCCTACCAGTAAGACTTGATCTTTCTTAGTTGGAAAATGACTCTCAACATTTTTCATCATGTTAAGCAAATTAGCGAAGCTGATATCTAGCTTGTTCATATGAAAAATTCACCTTGTTAGGTTTGTAATATTCTTTCGACCCATTCCTTGATCTCCTTGTTAGGTTTGTAATATTCTTGAACGCAATCAAATTACACAAAATAAGTAGAAACGTGGAAATATCATAGTTTTAAAATTTTACAAACCATATACCCGAATCATCCTTTATGCACAATTATTAATTAAACGAAAAATATGAAGAACAAGAATCATACCTTTGAAGATTCGAGCTTCCTCAGGTACAAGTTCACCTCCAATCTTTTTCGCGTTCAACTTGAATCCACCAGGTTTGGTTCCTTCCTTTGATCAATGTTAGTCACCCAAGTGTTTGGCCTCTAGAGGTGATCCACCAAGGAAGAAGAAAGATTCAAGAAGATAGATGGTTGGCTAAACCCTAGTTTTTCTATCTCTATAGAAAAATAGTGTACTCTCCAACAATTGGAATCACGTATATATATATATATATATATATATATATATATATATATATATATATGATATAAGACTCTCTTATAAAGATATCGATTAAACCCTTCTAATCTAATTAGAAAATAGGATATTATTTAATTAATTAAATTCCTTTAATTAATTAAGCTCCCTAATCTTATTAGGAGAATTAATTAAATTCTTTTAATTAATTTAACATTCTAATCTTATTAGGAATATATGTGAGTACTTTTATTAATTAATTCCCAAACTCTTTTAGGAATTAAATAATAATAATGGTAATAATAATAATAATAATAATAATAATAATAATAATAAGACTCCTCTTATTAATTTATATTTAATATTTCCAAAATATTAAATAATAAATATTAAGCTATTTAATTTATTCTATCACCATATATTAAATTAAATATACTTAACTTATTATTACGGTTATGCCATTAACTTCTTAAATAATTATCCTTCCTTTTATGGTGTGACTCTTTAGGTTCTCAATAATAAACCGGTTGTGAATAAATCAATTAGAACAATTCTAATCTTATTTAAATAAATAAATTAAACAATTTATTTATTTAAATAAATAATATTTATTCTACAATAGGGATAAGTCTCCCTAGCGATCAACGACTTTCCAAATAATATAGATTTCAACATTAATCATAAAAGAACCTTTGAGTAAATAGTTATCGTATAATTCAATCCTTCCACCATACAATGTCCCAATTAAATATAAGACATGGAATTACTGTCATGTCTTATTTTATTTAATTATATGTATTTCGACTCTTAAATGCACAACTCCAAATAATGCAAATTAGAAACTCCTTTCTAATTTCATTCTCTCTTGGCCAAAGACTACTGAGTTGTCATTTATCGAATCACATGGGACATTTCTCTTCTTTTACTAGAAGTGGTAGATTCTTTATTGATCATACATTATCTCCATGTACAATTTTTTATTCTCAAGCATACCCTTTGATATACCCTAAGGGTCTTAAGGAATAAGTCAAAGTATAACCCATCATACACAAGATACTATGATGATCTCAAGTCCAAGGATCACTTAGTACTACTATAACTACGAAATTCCTATTGACAAAAGTAACACTCAATTAGGTATTCCTTATGCGAGCCACGCTCAAAGAACTTATTCTCTAATAAGCACCTATATACTTGCTTTAGTGTCTCCACACAAATGATCATGAGATCAATCATCCTCATCCAATGAGCAAGCAACGTATGTACCAATCTATCCGGATTCACTAATCCCCAATTTAGTAATCCAATGATTAGGAACTATTTTAGTTTTAAGCTTTCTAAGAATTTAGATCTCATTAGAATGATCATCATCATTATTCTAAAAGCATTGCTTAAAACTATGGGTTTATCACATATTATAAAACAACATCATGTAGATAATTAAAAGCCTTTAATAAATTAATACTTTTTATTAATAAATGAATAAGATTGTTACAAAGTATATGCTTTATCATCAAACATGATTGGCTTGTGTGCATACTACTTTCAATCTCCCACTTACACTAAAGCCAATCGTCATGGTATCTCATACCCTTCTTCTCTAAGTGACGATTATCCTGTTGTTGGATAAGCTTTAGTTAATGGATATGTAATGTTGTTCTTGAGAGTCCACTATCTCTATAGTCATTTTCAATCTTTCAATGATTCCTATAATCAAGTGAAAGTGCCACAACACATGTTTAGATCCAAGATGAGACTTAGGAACTATTCCTAGTTCTGTAATGAACTTTTCATCCAAACAATCAACTTGCAGCTTCATTTACAGCTATATACTTTGTCTTTATCACTAAACCAGCAACTCTTTGCTGTTTGGAACCTTTCCAATTCATTGTACCACTGTTCAAGGTAACGCTTTACCTTAAAGTGGATTTTTTGTCGTCTTGGTCTGTTTGAAAAACTTGAGTCTGTTAAGCCCTCTAGTTTTAATTTAGACCCACCATAAATTTTAATCATATCCTTAGTGCTGATTAAGTACTTTAAGATGTTTTCACTGTCTGATAGTGATCTTCTCCATAATAAGACCGATCAACATCAGGTCTCGTATATTTCATTGTATACATGATTGTCACTCATGTGATCTCTCTTTTCAAGAGTCTATGTGGACTATTCAGAGAGATACACTCCATGGCTCATCAACATGAGACATCTGTTGGAGTTTGCCATGCTAAACTACTTTAGCATCAAATGAATATACATTTCTTGGGTTAAGCAGAGCATCCTTTTAAATTTATCTATATAGATTTTTATCCCCAATTACGATACTCTTCCCAAATCATTCATAGAGGAATGTTTAGACAACTTTATCTTTACTGATTGTAGCATTGGTATGTCATTCCTTATCCGTAGTATATCAACATATAATACCAGGAATGTCATGACGCTCCCACTGACCCTTTTATACACACTAGGTTCATTCTTATTTGTGATAAAATCAAACTCTTTTGATTTATTTCATCAAAACGAATGTTCCATTTTTGAGAAGCTTGCTTCAATCCATTTCTCTGAGTGTCTACAACTCTTACCTCATCGTATGTAACTGGATCATCATCTTCTATGATGTGTACCTCATCATCAACATCTATGATGAATCCATACCTCCTAGGTATCTTCTTTGATACTATTCCGCATTTACTGATTCTTGTTGTGGTACAATAGGTCCATCTACAGGTTTCTCTTATTTGACTTACAGTGTTTTGTGGTTCTTGAACTCTTCAAGATGTATTATCCTCCCACTAGCCCCTTCAATAATAAACACCTTTATCTTAGAAGGCAGTGTGTTTCGCAATAAACACCTTTTGCTAAGTAGGATTATAGAACATATACCCTAAACATACTTTAGGATGTCCCACAAATCTACACTTATCAAATCTTGTCCCAATCTTATCCTTTGAAACCTTTTCACATAAGTTGGACAACCCCTTATCTTAACATACTTAAGATTAGGAATCCTCCCTGTCCATAACTCTTATAGAGTCTTGGGGCTGGATTTTGAGGTTACCTTTTCATAGATATGCATCCATTTCTAGGACATGATCCTAGATGGATATTAGAATGTTGGTAAAATCATTATGGACCGCACCATGTTTAACAAGGTATGATTTTTCCTTTCAGATACATCAATCAATTATTGCATATCAAGAGGCGTCCATTGTGAGAAAACCATTTAAGATTATCTAGAAACTCATTGCACAAGTATTCCTTCATTGATCCGATCAAAGAATCCTAATACTTTTCTAATTTGTTTTATTCTGAATTCTTTGAACCTTTCAAATAATTCCCAATTGTATTTCAGCAAATACACACATTCAACCTTTTAAACGATCATCTCCTTTTCTTATACTAGTTTGTTCAATTAGTAAAATAATTTTTACATAAGTTAAGTACACACAATCCATTAAGTAATATTTCAGTTCTATACAAAACATTATTATTATAAATAGAAAAATAATTGTTCTTAAATATAATACCAAAGATTTCATTGTCCAACAATAAAATAGAAATAATGTTTCTAACGAGAAGTGGAATACAATAATAACTTATTGACTTAATAGACTTGCCCATATGCAATACTAAATAATAAGTTCATATAGCTAATGCATCATGTAAGACCCGAGCTATTATAAATAAAGATGAATTTTCTATAAATATTATTTTTGAATATTATGGAATAAATTTGATATAATGTTATAGTTGTGGGTAATATTTATAAATTTTGCAAAGTATGCAAGTTGTTATAAAATATTCGTTTGGTGAGGAATATTCTTTTTGTTAGGGAATATTCGTATAACTACTCAATCATTGGTGGACCCCACAATAGAATTATTATCGGATTGAGAAACGACAAAATATTTTATAAAAATAACGGCGGAGGTGTTACCGTTAAAAAGCTGTTGAACTACCCGGTGGTAAAGTAATAAGATACGCGGCGTGGTTGCATAAGAGCACACGGTATTGATTATTGATGCTTACGTGAGAAGTCACTCAAATATGCTCAATTATTGCTACAATGAATTGCTGCATCATATCTCTTATATTATTGATTCAATTATTGTCACAAGATCATCCAGATAATATGTTATATTATTAATTGAGACGACAAGTTATAAATGATTAATAATTGTTGAAAGATTAAAATGTGTTGATGAAAAATAAAATGATTTGTGGTAAGTTTGATTATTTTATGGGGGCTCATATGTCATCATCTAAGAGTCTCTTCAATCGAATAGTAATTACCTTTGTGAATAGTAATTACCTTCGCCAATAGTATTTACCTTCGTCGATAGTAATTACCTTCGTCAATAGTAATTACCCTTGTGAATAGTAATTACCTTCGTCAATAGTAATTACCTTTACCAGACGTCGAACCACTTGTCGTTTCACATTACAAAAGTCAAACCACTTGTCGCTTTTTCACATTACAGTGAGGCCGAACCACTTTTCATTTCACATCATCAATTCGTCGAGCCACTTGCCTTTTCACACACGGCAGTGCTTAAGCTAGAAATCTTCTATAAATAGAGGCCTAGTGCTTCATTATTTTCACGAATTCATTCAAGCTATAGAGAGAGAAAGTATAGAGAATAAGAGAGAAAAGAAGAAGAGTATTTTGTTACTACACTTCTCATGCGATATTCAATCTCCTACCAAAAGTAAGGGGTGTTATTCTTTCTTATTCATGAAGAGAACTCATTGTTATTCCATTGCTTATTATTACATTGGAATAACTTTGATATCGTGGTTTACCCTATACTTGGTGACATTCTTTATTATTACATTGGAACATCCATGCGTGTGTTTTACACTGCACTGTTTCCGCCTTTTTATCATTCATTGGAATATCCTATCTCATGTTTTTACACCGGATCCGGTTCCATCTTTATTATTCTGGTTGGAACATCCTGCTTGGTGTGAATTTCACCCGACTTTGGGTTCCGTTATTTATTATTCTGCTGGAATAACTTTATCGTGTGGTCTATCGCATGCATGGTGATTTCTTTTGTTATTCCATTCTTTATTATACCCAGTTGGTTAAAACTTTGACTTCTATACTCCATGAAATTAGTGGAATATCCTTGATATTTGCGTTTCATCCAAAGATCTTTTCATGAAAATATTCTTACGATCATTCTTGAATTTTACTCTACAAAAGCAAAGATCATGTTGATAATTTGGACGTTAATAATTCCTGGATAAAATAATTCTTGAACTTGTTTTATTGAATTCTTATATCATTGTCATCATCCTCATGTTTATATTATGTTGAAAGTCATATGTGGCACAGAGTGTATAGATGGACTTGGTATGATTATGACCAGAGACTATTCGGTGTAATCATGACAAAGAATGTTACAAATGATGTGATAAAAATCCTCGATGGCCGTAGTGCATTGATGGGCGATTGTTGGCATGATCATGACCATTAATGAATACACAAATATTCTTGGCCCGTAGTGTATGAATAATTGTGGTCATGATACTAAAGAATATCCTTGGCCAGTAGTGCGGGGTGATTCGATGATGTGGAATATTTATTAAAGTTTGAGTCTCAAATATAACAGATGATGAAAAACCTTTTAAAACCTAAAAGATAGTAGACTTTATTTTCTACTTGACTCTTTTAATGGATTGCATATTCATTGCAGCTTAAACCGGTTTGTCTATTGTATTTTATCGGTTTAACATTGTTGAAGACTATTGATAATTTATTCTGCATTATCTTAGTCATAATATTTCTTCTTGGGCTAGTTGAGCTCACCCTTTCTTTCACCGTTCTCTTCGTGAAATGAGAATATAGTTTGGGACGAGTCCTGGGAAACGAGTGATGGTCCTGAAGATAGCATTAGTAGTCCTCACTATTCTATGAAATAGTTTGATAATAATTGTAATGAGGACTTTTTTTTGAGTTTGTATAATATCTAGTAGACGATATTTGTATTTAAACTCACGATTTATGTCGATATTATACCGGCAGTTATGTTAGTAAGTTGTATTTAAATTACAGACTATGTAAGTGGCGACCCAAGATGGGTGATGTATACCTAATATTGGGGGCGTCACACATCAACCTTTGCTTCATTCCACACATAGGATTATTTATCCCTTTAGTTTTCTACTTACTGCTTGGTCTCTTCATAAATCTATATTTATGATAACCAAAGTCGGTATCCAATACCCAAGTAGAATCTTGACTTAAAGAAAAATTTATTTTAAATCATGAACAAAATTGTATTTGTAACCGAAACTTCACTAAGCTTCTTTGGTTAGCCTCGCAAGATGCTTCTCACGCTTTCTTTCCAAAGGTCCCGTGCTTATTGCGGTGGAAGCAAAATCCTTTGCTATCCGTGACGCTTTTGTTCTTATTATCCTTTGTTTTTGCCTTTCTATTTACCTTCTTTGAATCGTTCTTCTTTTGGAAGATCCTTTGGCCCCTCTACCTAGAAGACATGGTCTTTCTTGGTTGAAAAGTGACTCTCAACATTTTCAACATATTAAGCAAATCAATGAGGTCGATATCTAGCTTGTTCATATAAAAAATTCACAACAATTGTGAAAGGAGTCCGGGAGTGAGTGCAAGATCAAATCTTGGCTCAACTCTCCATCCATGAAAAAACTCGTTGTCCTAATTGATCAATCAAATTAATTATGTTAAGGACTTTTATCTATACTGTAGGGTCATCGGTCATTCTAGATCGGAAGAGCTCCTTAGATATCTGATATCTATCAGTCCTACTTTCCTCACCATCAACTACTTGATGTCCAGGAATATAATAAGAGCATCCATAGTTTCATGCTGACGCTGAAGCTCGTTATTTATGGATGCGAGCATGATGCATTGAGGCAACTGTGCATCATCTTGCCACTTTCTAAAAGTAGCAATCTCTTCCTCAGAGGCATTATCTGCAACCATTGCAGGGATAAGCGTATTAAGGACATAAGATAGCTTTTCAGCCATGAGAACTATTCTCAAATTCCTTAACCAATCCATTTAATTCGGTCCGATTAATTTAGCATCTAATATGCTACGCAATGATAGTAATTTAGATATTGTAAAATTCTGTAATGAATTTGTAATTAACAACATTTTAGCATACATTCTTTTATTAATTACGAAAATAAATTAGGTCTTATTTTAAATTGGTATCTCCCACTATTTTCTTCAAACTATATTACCCTCAATATATATAGTTCGACAATATCGAATTAAAGATATGCTAGTGAGAATAAGGATCCCATTTCAAATTTATATAGCCTTGTGTGTGAACAAATAAACTATATATAAATAAATAGGTAGACAACTCTTATCAATTACATCAACTATGTAACTCTTTGTATTTTGCCTCTTAAATCACAATGGTCAAGTGTGTGCACATCCGAACTAAAATGATTTAAGATAAGTCAGACCCAACATTTCCATATAAGTGAAGAGAAAACTATAGCCCTTGTGTATGCACAACAAAACAGTAATGTTCAATTCCTTATAAACATCATATGTAATAAAAAAAAATCTTAAATAGTTAATACTTGTCTTGTGTGTGCACAACAAACTCATATTAAATATTTAATACTCTATTGTTTCTATCATGCTAGAAGGTGACGTTCGATATTCCAAATATCTTTGAACGTTACAACTTAATAAAAAATATTTGAGGGGTTTGTTATTAATTTGTCTCATCCTGTTTAGCACGCATGCACACACACACACACACACACACACATATATATATATATATATATATATATATAATATGCGTCATATTAATTAACATGTGAAGCATGTTTGCATAATAAATAATATATATAGTATAAGCATGCACATATAGAATACTATATTCTACCTTCTACCTGGATTGATTATGGACTTTTATTCTAGTTTGGTTCACTAGAGCCATTAAGTGAACCAAAAGTTCAAACCTTAGGGGTGAAAGAATTAATATTTAAATATAACTATCGCATTTAACCTCGGGCTCCATTACAAACGGGTCTTCAAGCGCTCCTTGATCCTTGATCTCCAATTCTTCAAAATTAATTCTAACTATTCCTATTACAAAAATATTTAAAATAAATAGAAACCTTGATCAGCAGTCAAGGGAAAGTACATAGGAGGGAGATAGAACTTACATTAAGAAAAAATTAGAGAAGACAAGGTACACAGACCCCATTTAATAAAACTCATACATTCATGCATCCAACTAAAATAAAATCCAATCACATTGGTCAATAGTCCATAATCAATTACATTTATTATCATACACATCACCATATGCATCAATAAATAACATTCATCTTATGAATAATAAACATTCAATATATATTTTGATATCATTTAATGGGCAAATTTAGTTAGTATAAAATCTAATTTTGAATCAAAATAAACTCCTTTATTTTAATCTAAATTTAAATCAAAATAAACCTCTTTTATTTTAATTTATCCAATTTTGAATAAAATACACTATTTTATTTTAATCAAAATAAACTCATTTATTTTAATTAATTATGGAATCCAATTCCAAGTAAAAAAAAATCCTTTATTAAAGGAAACACGGATTCTCTTTCCTATTCACAAATAAACTCCTATATTTTGAATAATATGAAATCTTATTTCATATCTAAATAAAGTCCTTTATTTAAGAAAATACGGATTCACTTTCCTATTCAAAATAAAAACTCCTTTATTTTGAATAATATGAAATCTTATTTTATATATAAATAAACTCCTTTATTTAAGAAAATACTTGATTCTCTTTCTTATTCACAAATAAACTCCTTTATTTTGAATAATATGAAATCTTATTCCATATCTAAATAAACTCATTTATTTAAGGAAACATGGAATCCAATTTTAACTCCAATTAGTTATCATGGAATCCAATTCAAACTCTAATTAGTTAGCATGAAATCCAATTTTAAAATTAAAATAAACTTTATTTTAAAATTAAAATAAACTTTTATTTTAAGATTAAAATAAAATTTTATTTTAATTATAAAATAATTAAGAATATTATATATATATAATATTCTTAATATGAAGAATCACTAATATATATATATATATATATATATATATATATATTTATACAAAATGGTGCCTGGTGACTCTGAAACAAGGATTATAACCTGTAGTAACTAGTAATCATATACTCAGATGATTATAATCTGATTCATGTGAATCACACGAATCACGGAATAAAAAAACTGAAATCATACTGCTAGTCTGCTGTAGATAATATAACTATATATTATATCATATATAATATAACTATTGTAACTAAACATATCTGCATGTAAAGGATTCCGCAGGAGATTAACATTTGAAAAAATAAAACCAACCAAAAAAAAAATAAGGATCAGCGAATCCAAGGACGTGACTCAGCGAAATACAGTTTTTCAAAAACAGTTTTCTTTTTTTCTTTTTTTCTTTTTTTTTTAAAATTTTATACAACAAAATTATGCTCAATTAAATTGTTCTAAACACATATAAAAATACATATCAAATTAAAATAATTAATAATTTGCATAAAGGTTTGACTCTGTTACCACTGTTAGGTTTGTAATATTCTTGAACGTAATCAAATTGCACAAAATAAGCGAAAACGTGGAAAAATCAAAGTTTTAAAATTTTGCAAACCATATACCTGGATCATCCTTTATGCACAATTATTAATTAAACGAAAAATATAAAGAACAAGAATCATACCCTTGAATATTCGAGCTTCCTCAGGTATAAGTTCACCTTCAATCTTTTTCGCGTTCAACTTGAATCCACCGGGTTTTGTTCCTTCCTTTGATCAATGTTAGCCACCCAAGTATTTGGCCTCTAGAAATGATCCACCAAGAAAGAAGAAAGATTCAAGAAGATAGGTGGTTGGCTAAATCCTAGTTTTTCTATCTCTATAAAAAAAGAGTATACTCTCCAATAATTGGAATCACACACATATATATATATATATATATATATATATATATATCCTATATAAGACTCATCTTATAAAGATAATGAGTTAACCTTCTAATCTAATTAAAAATAAGATATTATTTAATTAATTAAATTCCTTTAATTAATTAAGCTCCCTAATCTTATTAGGGATAATTAATTAAACTCTTTTAATTAATTTAACCTCCTAATTTTATTAGGAATATGAGAGTACTTTTTTATTAATTAATTCCCAAACTCCTTTAGGAATTAAATAATAATAATGGTAATAATAATAATAATAATAATAAGACTCCTCTTATTAATTTATATTTAATATTTCCAAAATATTAAACAATAAATATTAAGCTATTTAATTTATTCTATCACCATAGATTAAATTAAATACACTTAACTTATTATTACAATTATGCCATTAACTTCTTAAATAATTATTCTTCCTTTTATGGTGTGACCCTTTATGTTCTCCATATTAAATCGGTTGTGAATAAATCAATTAGAACAATTCTAATCTTATTTAAATAAATAAATTAAACTATTAATTTGTTTAAATAAATAATATTTATTCTACAATAGGGATAAGCCTCCCTAGCGATCAACGACTTTCCAGATAATATAGATTTCAACATTAATCATAAAAGAACCTTTGAGTAATAAGTTACTGTACAACTCAATCCTTCCACCATACAATGTCCCAATTAAATATAAGACATGGAATTACTGTCAAGTCTGATTTTATTTAATTATATGTATTTCGACTCTTAAATGCACAACTCTAAATAATGCAAATTAGAAACTCCTTTCTAATTTCATTCTACCTTGGCCAAGGACTTTTGGGTTGTCATTTATCGAATCACATAAGATATTTTTCTTTTTTTTACTAGAAGTGGTAGATTTTTTATTGATCATACATTATCTCCATGTACAATTTATTATACCTAAGCATACCCTTTGATATACCCTAAGGGTCTTAAGGAATAAGTCAAAGTATAACTCATCATCATACACAAGATACTATGATGATCTCAAGTCCAAGGATCACTTATACTACTATCACTACAGGAATTCCTATTGACAAGCAAGTAAAACTCCACTAGGTATTCCTTAGTGATCCACGTTCAGTGAACTTATTCTCTAATAAGCACCTACATACTTGATTTAGTGTCTCCCCATAAATGATCATGAGATCAATCATCCTCATCCAATGAGCAAGCAACGTATGTACCAATCTATCCGGATTGACTAATCCCCAATTTAGTAATCCAATGATTGAAAACTATTTTAGTTTTAAGTTTTCTAAGAATTTAAATCTCATTAGAATGATCACCATCATTATTCTAAAAGCATTGCTTAAAACTATAGGTTTATCACATATTATAAAACAACATCATGTAAATAATTAAAAGCCTATACTAAATTAATACTTTTTATTAATAAATGAATAAGATTGTTACAAAGTATATGCTTTATCATCAAACATGATTTGCTTGTGTGCATACTACTTTCACTCCTGAGGTATCTCAATGTCCTCTTGTGTTTTCATAAAGTTTGAGTCCAACTTTTCATCAAAATTACAGTCCTTATGGAGAAAAGGCACCTCATCGCAAAATGCAGCACATCTAAATTCGGACTCAAACAAAATATGCTTTCACTTAATATACTGGCTGTTCAATCATACAAAAGTGTTAGCATGTACTGATAAAATAACTGCTAATACTGTACAGAAAAGTAAGCAGTTAAAGTTATCTAAAGGGTAGATGGAATTTCTGCTCATTTTACCCTCGTCGACCAATGCATGGAGTGTTGTTCCAATTGTCGAGGGTAAAGTTCTGATGGATTACAGTGATGGAGGGGATATCATCGTCCTCTTTTTTCTCTAATGATGACCATGACATCTGGGCAATCATTGTCTGGGGTGTATCTATTTGTATGTTCATCATGGACAATGATGCGTATGTTTGACATCATCCTGGTGATGTCTTGTTTACATCTCCATTCCCTCTCTTCCACTTCGGGATCAGGAATCAGGACCTCTTTTGCTTTAACCAGTATCAGTTTGGGAAATAGCATAGCCATAACATGGGCTGGAACCTTTACCGGAGACTGTACAAGCTCAGGATTTGCAGGTGGAGACAATCGCCATGTGGCTGAAGTTGAAGGACTCTGTTTGTACTTATGAGGATTCCTACGACTGGAGCTAGCAGAATAGCCTAATCTAGCTATCCCTATTTGACTGGGTACTTGAATTGGGTGTTTAATACCCTGATCTAGCCCAACCCTTGTCTAGGTTGCTGACCCAATGATATCATCTCTTGAGTGGTCGACATTACTTCAGCAGAAATCTTGGGTGTGAGAGGTGGCGCCCCAATGGGATGGTAATGAGTGTTGCTCACCTCCAGGGCATGGAAACTGACTGGCTCAACCTTTGAATTATAGTTGATTAGTGGTATGTCACCTTGTTTAGGACATTCCAGCTCAGCATTAACAATGACTAGGCTATGTTGATAATGTACTTGAGTTTTTGTTGAAGGGTGGAAGGGACGGCTCCAGCCATATGAATCCATGGTCTTCCCAAAAGCAAGTTGTATCCTGTGGCTATTTTGAGCACGTGAAAAGATACACTGAATGTATGTGGACCAATCTCCACTGGTAATTCAATCACTCCAATGGCGATTCATCAGAACCCATCAAAAGCTTTGATAACCATATGGCTGCTTTTGATCCTCTTGGGGTTGATATTCATCTTCTCTTAAGGTAGAATAAGGACAGATATTCAGAGATGAACCTCCATCTATCAAGACTTTTCCCACCATGTATCCGGAGGGTAAAACCGCTATGTGCAACGGCTTACAACGACCGATTCCTTCAGCGGGTATGTCGTCATCAGTGAAAGATATCACATTTTTGTTAAAAATGTGATCAACCAGATGTTGGAATTTTTCCACATCCACTGATTTCAGTAAATGGGCTTCTTCCAAGACCCTTAAAAATATTTTTCTATGATCTTCGGAAGAAAAAACCAAGTCTAGTATAGAAATTTGTTGTGGAGCTTCTCTCAAGCTTAAAACCACCTTGGCTTCATTATAGCCCATAGTACGGAGGAACTCTTCAATCTTCTCCATGGGAACTTTCCCATTTAATTTAATGGTGGGCTTCATCACCCGATGGGGAAGATACAGTGGATTCTCCTTCGATACTGCAGCAGTTGTATGTGATGTAGATCCTTCAGCCTGCCCATAATTCCATGGGACTTTGTGTAAGCTAACAACAAGATACTGTGGTCTGAATGCTAAGTTAATTGGCTCTGGCGCAGCCACTTTCAAAGGATTGTCAGTACCTTTGAGTTGAATTGCTTGTATTGTAAGTGGTCTAGCAGCCAAATCATCCTCAACGGATTTAACTGCTACACCGTCCTTCCATTTTGTAGGACATGCGTTCCCACTCTCGAGTAACAATGTGTCATCATCTGCCATCTGCAAGATGCCACTGTCAATTAAATTTTGAATGAGGTGGTGGAGTGCACAACATTCTTCGGTGCTGTAACCGCGAGAGTGCGAGTGATAGTGGCATACTCCCTCGGAATTAAACCGTCTAGAACGGGGATTGATTGGAGGTAGAAGGTATGTAATTCTTCCTTCATTGATCAACATTTGAAATATCTCCTCCATAGATTGGCCAGGGTATGTAAATTCCCGTTTGTTGGCAAAGTCCTGACGGGCTCTGGCACTTGCTCTTTTCACAACTTTATCCTCCAGTGTTTCACTTTCTGAAGGCGAAGATGGAATATTCATGACAAAAGGAAGGAGACTAGCATGCTTCTGACTGATAAATTGGCGTGTGACTTGGTGTTGATGAATCACCAGTTCTGCCAATTGATCTACTTGTTTGCAAAGAGCCTTAATCTTTTGCTCCATCATAAGTCGAATCACGCATAATCCCATCCACAAGACCTTGTCTTTCTTTGGTCTGGGAAGATTCAACAACGTAATTGGAACTCTGTCCACTGCTCTAATTAATCATATTGACCTCTCATTCTTTGTGTTGAGGAAGAAGATTGTCTTTCACATGAGGTTGGTCGGGTTTAGTCACGACAATCTCCCCATTGTTGATTAAGTCCTGGATCTTGTGTTTCAAGGCCCAACAATCCTGAGTGTCATGTCTCGGTGCCCCAGCATGATAAGCACACTTCCGAGTAGCATTGAAACCCTTCCCATTTGGGTTGGCTGGTGGAAGAAGATATGTAATTTTCTTTTGAGTAGTCAGAAGAGTAAGGATATTCTCGAGTGAGTCACCTAAGGGTGTGAATACTCTGGGGCGTCTGACTTCTCCACCTTTAGGCAATGGAGGGTGTAAAGACTATGCTTGCAAAGGGGAATAGTTTCTCCTCTGGATAGGCATGTTATGACTGCCTTAACAAATTTAATCTTATTTAAACGAATGATTTAAACTAATAGAGAATTAGTTAACAAGAATTACCAAGTACCAACCTATAACCAATTTAATCTTATTTAAACGAATGATTTAATATTTTAATTTAAAATAATTAATTAAACTATTATTAACTATCCCTAGAATGAAACAAGATAATGAAGACTCGAGATTACAATTTCATATATTGTTTCATTTAAGTCAACACACTTCCTTTTAAGCCAAGTTATTTATACTGGATTGTTAATCAAGAACACGAAAGTAAAATATGGCCATCTCTCAACGCACCATACTCATATTAAATAAAATCCACAGATGATAGAATCAAATTGAACACCCTAATTAACTAACCCACTATATCTCTATGTGAATTACAATTAAAAAGGGTTTAAGCACAAGTTCTTATTAGACTACATATGGCGTAAAGGCATATCTCTATCCTAAACACGAATCATGAATTCCATCTATGCAGAAATCACAAACACATGTTATCATGATCAGATCTAAATCTATACTTCATCTCTCGAGTTCATATAGATTATCACAGTAATTGTTAGCTAGGCAATTAAGCAATTAAGTCCAAATCATAATAGACAATCCAAACATAGCTAATAAGACTAACAAAGAAGCATATCAAAGTAAACTACACAATAAGATCCATAGTAATCTCAAAACATAGTTTAATTCATAACGGAACTAGAATCCATCATCCACAATTGATTAAGCATTATAAGATACAAATAGATAAGAAAAGAAATTAGAATTGAGATAAACAAAATCTGTATTCTCTTGTTTCCAATCTATTTCTCCAATGATGATCAATAGCTTCAATCTTTAGTTCTAATCTAATCTAGTGTTCCTAATCTACAATAATCTAATCTAATGGAATCCTCCTTCTCTCTTCCCTAATCCTTGTGATTCTCCCCCTTTTATAAGCCTCTTTATCTGTCTTTAAGTCCTCTTGGAATTCCTTGAGTCAATTGGATCGAAACAATTCTTCTCCAACTCAAATTCGGGCAAAAAAAAGATTTTACTGGTCATACCCCCGCCCCGACGGGGGTTTATACACTAAAAAGGCCCGCCCTGGTGGGGGTCCTTTCTGTTTTCCAGCTGGTATGCCCTCCCCGGCGGGGGTTTTGTTAAGGAAAAGCCCGCCCCGGTGGGGGTCCATTTTCTGCCATAGTGTCCTCTGGTAAAACGTCCAGAACTTTTGATCTGAGAGGAGTTATGGGGCTTTCCACCTATCAAATCGAAGATATTGACGAGATCTACAAATTTCATTCTTTTATAATTGAGAAATAACGAACGGATGATGGTCGAAATTTGGCTGGAAGTGACTGTTATGCAAATGGCCACCCAAAACAGTGAAGTTAAACGTCCGTTGGTACAAATGTCATAACTCTTGCATCCGAACTCCGATTGGAATGATTCAAGTTGTTCCAGTAAGCTAAGAAGAAGATCTACAATGTAAGCCAAGTTCCAAGCCAAAAACATGGAATGAATATGAAATCCCAAACGATGTCCGATTTTCTTTTCTTTACGATTTTATACCAATTCTTTGCGATTTCAACTCCCAAGCATACAATCTACAAAATGAACATAAAATGCATGAAAAGTAAATAAGATACATGAGATTAAGCAACTAATTCAAGTAACAGATACCGGATAAGTAGGTATAAAACTTACTTATCAAATACCCCCAAACTTAAACCTTTACTTGTCCTCAGGCAAAAACACAAAACAAGAATGGTATGCAATGCAACTAATCTACATGCCTATGAATCCAGCAGTAATGACAGAAATAAGTCTATTCAACCGGTCTTAGAGAAATCAAGTAAACATGATAATACATCATATAAAAAGAACTCATTAACTTCCCAATCAATCATCAAATCATGGACTGTTATCACTAATATAGTGTGTGTGTGCTCCATAATAATGTTAACTGATATAAAATCAATTTTAACACATAAAAAGTTTCTTCGAAGGCATCATACAGTGTAAACTCAAGAAATCCAAAAACAAGCTAGATCCAACTAAAATCAAACAATTATCAATATCGAGGGTCAACATAGGATACTTATGCTTTATTTTCATCTACGGGGGCTTTTTTCTTTTATTTCCCATTTTATTCATTTTTTTTCTTTTGGTTTATATACACATTGCTATGCAATATCTTATTCCTTTAGACTTTTCAATGCTACCTTAACGAGCTTTCGACCAACGACTCCCAGACCATTAAGAACTTAGGGTTCTAGGTGTAAAAACAATCCCCTCGGGCTTACTTACATAAGTAACAAAGGCCACAAAACTAGACAAGCACGCTACAGCGTTTATTCATACTTTTTTTCTCTTTTTTTTACAATATAGCTTATATACCCCAAATATTCCCCGAAACTTAGGTTCTTGTCTAACTTTAGCCATCACTACTTATTCTTGTCATTCTTTCATTCAAACTAGCATTATTCATTAGAGTCCCATTATGTATCAATTTAAACTCAATCAATCCACAAGTTGTTTTTACTGTGTTATCATTATTATACCAGTTTCAAACATAAAAAGATTCAATTCATAACAAGAAATCACATCAAAGCTCTAATAGTCAGTATTATACTTGTCTACCCAATTCCAATCTCATCATTGGCCAAAATAAATTATAAATATCAAACAGCTGGACTCATGCAAGATGTACTAAATGCCATATAAACATAGTAAACTAACTACTATTTTTGAAAATTTTCAATCTTTCAAGTTTTTTTTTAATTTTTTTATTTTAAAAAACTAAATGCAAAAACTAAATGTAACTATACGAACTACAATGTAAATAATTAACTATATGCAATACGACACTAAAATGCCCCCAAATTTAAACTAGACATTGTCCTCAATGGCTGAAATAGAAAAAAGTAAAGCAAATGACTTCCCTGAATATATAGCAATCCTCCTCCTTGTCCGCTAAGTTTGGAGAACAGATTAGGCACATGGAAAAAATTGGGCACCACACTTGAATTTGACTTGAATAACCTTTTCATAATCTTTTTCTTATCCATTAAACCTCCAATACCTGCAATTAAGAGAGACAACATGGATTAGAATAGCACTTGGATTGGTAAAAGAACTTAATAAGCAAATTAATTCCTATCTACTAAATAAACTAGTAAAGCATACAAATAAAAAAATTCCTGGGTTACCTCCCAGTTAGCGCTTGATTTAAAGTCTTTCAGCTTGACTTTTTCTGGTCAGCACTATCTAATTCCTATTCGATAATTGAGGAACCCTCCATCCATCGAAAATAATGTAATTTTTGGTAGGTTCCCTTTTGTGATGGCTATCGAATTAAAGTCACCTAGCATGCTTTGTTTAGATAATATCACATTCAAGAACGTCCAACATCTAGGTCTTTTCTCTATTGTGTTTGCGAATAGATTATGGCATTGAGGCTTTTCCAACACAACTGGTTCTTCATCTTTCTCATCCCACCCCTCCCACCATGGCTTCAAAGTTGTACTTGCTCTTACGTCTCCAGGAGCTTTGCCGACGACATGACTACCAATGGGACAAGGTTTTACAAATCTAACCGGATTCTTGAACTTTGGTGGAAAAGGCACTTAAGGCATAAATAACATCGGCTCATCATCGTTGGTTCTCACAATTAGTTCTTCACCGACATTGTTGTCATTATCCCCACGTGTCTCTTCTTTTTCAACGTCTTGTGGCTCATCCAGTTGTATATTTAGTTCAGGCACTTCATCAATATTGGAATCCTCGTCATATCACCAATTTCTTTGAGGATAGTTGTTCAAGGCTTTGAACATTTGATCGATCTTATTCTGAAGATTCTAAATTGACTTTTCTTGATTAATCCTTCTCTCCTCATTTGATGCTACGAACTTGGACAACAATTCCTTCAATCTCAAATTATCTGTCTCAGTTTTGGAATCTATGTATTGAGGACCATGAGTTGAAGTGGTCATGAGTTGTTCCATCTGGTGTTGAAAATTGTGGCTCGATATTTCTTGACTCATCATCCTCTCCTCTTGGTTTGTTATGACCTTTGACAGTAATTCCTTCAACTTTGACTTTTCTTCTTTTGGCAATGGAGGTTTACATGAAAATTTCGGTGTGTATGTTAGATTTGGAGCATAGTATTGGTCTTCATAAGTATAGCTCCATGACGAATCCGGGTGATACCCCCAAACTTGATGATAATTAGCATATGTATAATCGTTGAGGTATTCACCACCATGTTCTCTTGGCCCAAAACTAACGGTGCATTGAAGACTCGGATGATTACCAGCACAATAATTACAAGTAGCTGCCATCCTTCGATTACGTTGGGCTGCAACAACGTCCAACCTCCTCGAAAGTGTCTCAAGTTGCGCTGATAATGCAGAAAATGCATTGAGACCATCAATCCCCGCTTCCCTTGGTTGAGTCATGTTCGAATATGGCCTTTGATAATTGAATCCAACCATGGTACCTGAAACGAGAGAAAAAGAAGAAGATAATAAAATAAAATAAAAATAAAGAAAGAAAAAAATGTTTAATATTGGAAAAAAATATATTAAACTAATTCCCTGGCAATGGTGCCAAAAACTTATTGGGTAAAATCTAATTACGCACAACACGCAAGTATACGTGGTCAACAAGTAATAAAGTGAAAGTACAGTATCGTTCCCGCAGAGAATTAGTTAACAAGAATTACCAAGTACTAACCTGTAACCAATTTAATCTTATTTAAACGAATGATTTAATATTTTAATTTAAAATAATTAATTAAACTATTACTAACTATCCCTATAATGAAACAAGATAATGAAGACTCGAGATTACAATTTCACTTATTGTTTCATTTAAGTCAACACACTTCCTTTTAAGCCAAGTTATTTATACTGGATTGTTAATCAAGAACACGAAAGTAAAATATGGCCATCTCTCAACACACCATAATCATATCAAATCAAATCCACAGATGATAGAATCAAATTGAACACCCTTATTAACTAACCCACTATATCTCTATGTAAATTACAATTAAAAAGGGTTTAAGCTCAAGTTCTTATTAGACTACATATGGCGTAAAGGCATATCTCTATCCTAAACACGAATCATGAATTCCATCTATGTAGAAATCACAAACACATGCTATCATGATCAGATCTAAATCTATACTTCATCTCTTGAGTTCATATAGATTATCACGGTAATTGTTAGCTAGGCAATTAAGCAATTAAGTCCAAATCATAATAGACAATCTAAATATAGCTAATAAGACTAACAAAGAAGCATATCAAAGAAAACTACACAATAAGATCCATAGTAATCTCAAAACATAGTTTAATTCATAACGGAACTAGAATCCATCATCCACAATTGATTAAGCATTATAAGATACAAATAGATAAGAAAAGAAATTAGAATTGAGATAAACAAAATCTGTATTCTCTTATTTCCAATCTGTTTCTCCAATGATGATCAATAGCTTCAATCTTTAGTTCTAATCTAATCTAGTGTTCCTAATCTACAATAATCTAATCTAATGGAATCGTCCTTCTCTCCCCCCTAATCCTTGTGATTCTTCCCCTTTTATAATTCTCTGTATTTTTCTTTAAGTCCTCTTGGAAGTCCTTGAGTCAATTGGATAGAAACAATCCTTCTCCAACTCAAATTCGGGCAAAAAATGGCTTTTCTGCGCATACTCCTGCCCCGGCTGGGGTTTATACACTAAAAGGGCCTGCCTCGACGGGGGTCTTTTCTGTTTTCCAAATGGTATGCCTGCCTCGGTGGGGGTTTTGTTAAGGAAAAGCCTGCCCCGGTGGGTGTCCATTTTCTGCCATAGTTTCCTCTGGTAAAATGGCCAGAACTTTTGATCCGGGAGGAGATACGGGGCCTGCCACCTATCAAATCGAAGCTATTGACGAGCTCTACAAATTTCATTCTTAGAGAATTAAGAAATAACTAATGGATGAAGGTAGAAATTGGGCTGGAACTGACTGCTATGCAAATGGCCACCCAAAACATTGAAGTTCAACGTCCGTTGGTACAAATGTCATAACTCTTGCATCCGAACTCTGATAGGAATGATTCAAGTTATTCCGGAAAGCTACAAAAAAGCTCTACAATTTAAGCCAAGTTCCAAGCCAAAAACATGAAATCAACATGAAAGCCCAAACGATGTCTGATTTACTTTTCTTTGCAATTTCATACCAATTCTTTGCGATTTCAGCTCCCAAGCATACAATCTACAAAATAAACACAAAATGCATGAAAAGTAACTAAGGAAGATGAGATTAAGCAACTAATTCAAGTAACAGATACCGAATAAGTAGGCATAAAACCTACTTATCAGTATACCACGTCTGGGCTTCTCCAGTCAGACTCTTCTAGAATAACTGCATTCTGAGCTTCTCGTCCTCTGCATAAGATCCAAGTTCTCTAATGAACACCTTCAAATGTGTATAAGGATCCCCAAACCCATCATACTTTTCAAAGTCAGGAGTTTTGAACTTCTCTGGATAATGAGCACTAGGGAATATACAAAGGTCAGCATATGAAACACTCCCATGTGTTCTAATTCCTTTGATAGAACAGATGGTTTCCTCCATTTTAAGGACTTTCTTCCTAATATCACCGGTGTCTGGATCTTCTTTAAGATGGGTATTTTTAGGAGTTTTGTTGGTTGTATCCAACTGATGTTCAGGAATTGTTTTATTTGAACCTTGTGCTCCTCCTTGTGCAGAGGATTCTGTATGTACGATTATTCACGAACCCTAAGTAGATTGGTGTAATTCTTTAAGTAGAACAACCAAATCTGTAATTTGTTTGCTTAATCCATCAAGCTCTTCTCGAGAGACAGGAGCAGGATTAGACTGGTCAGATGAAGACATAATTGGTTGTAGGCTCGTGGCCTTTTGGGTTTTTGAACGGTAACAGGCCCAATTATTTCCCTACAAAAACTTATGTAGTTTAGTCATAGGGAATGTATAAATGTTTACATGCTATCATAATGTGTCCATTTTAGGAATAATATCCTGCAAAACAGGTGTCAATTGATAGCATGTCAAGTCTTAATATGCATGTGCAAATATTCTTCATATTATCCATTACATAGAGATGAACATGGAATAAAATTACAAGTAATTGTCTTTACAATTAATTGAAAAATAGAAAGCATGAAGAGACTTTTCTCCGCGTTTGGTTTATCAGAGGGTGAGCTATCTTAGGTTACTCTCGCGGCTTTTTGGCATGAAGGTTCCCAGATCATCCGAATCTACTCGATGGGAAGTTAATCCGGTCTTTTAACTGGAGCGAATCTCGGTGGTGCCTTTCCTGAGCCTCGTTGGAATTAGTCTCCCTACGAGTCCAATAATCCAACACCGACAGGATAGCCTCCAGGTGGAGGAACCACACAATATACATTCACATACAACGTGTGTCACCGCTTATGAAAATGATGACATGTGCGAAGCACTAATATCACATATAGATATATTGCAGTGCAGTAAGTAAAATGCATTCGTACACATTCATCAAAAAATGTAAATGCAACATTCACACACAAGCATATAACAGTTTTGAAAAGCTTGTAGTAGCGGCTTAAGCCCTCTTACTGGAGTCCCCAGCGGAGTCGCCACCTGTCGACATCGGGATTTTTTATTTGTCCCTTTTCTCTTCTTGTTCTTTGGTGTTCTCATGTTAGGTGAGATTTGTTTGAAAAAATAAGTGAAAAAGGTCCGACATATATATGTCGACGATTTGACTATAAGAGTCGCCAGTTGATATTTTTAACTGGTTGCACCAATGCAACCGAGAAAATGTTTTCAATTGACCCAGTGATGTAACACTGCTAAACAAGTCTGTGAAACCGAGATTTATTAAGGTTCAAGGGCTTGATTATGCGGAGGGAAGGTGTTAGGCACCCCCCGACATCCGTGTTACCACGGTGACCGCCACTTTTCAAGAAACTGTTATATGAATATGTGTGTGTGGGGGGGGGGGGGGGTCAATGTGCTATTATTTGGAAGTAGTGCGAGGCCTCGTTCGCACCTATATACAAAGGGTTTGAATTTGTATAAAAATTCAATTTTAAAACAATATATAACAATGAAATTTTATGAAAGAGGTTTTTCAAAACCTATGCTCAATAGTAATTGAGGCCTTTGATACTTCCATTTTATTATTAAATGTTCGGCTTGATTGCTTTTATTTTCGAGATGCGAAACATCTTCGAGAAAATAATATATGGCAGCACCGAATTCCTCATGGGCATGAAAGCCATCTAAAGAAATTCAAACACCGTGAATAATTTACAAGCTTCGTACAACTAAAAATGTCCATCACGGGAACCGAATCTAGATTCAGTGAACTGAATATGTGATCACATGATTCCTAGGCTCACATGATGCTACAGTTTATATGAAAATCAGTAAGCAGTTATATATATATATATATATATATAAGCTATAAATATATATATATATATACATGATCAACCACCACGAAGCACCTACATGGCGGATCATAAATGTAAATATATAAAATCGATAAATATACATATATAGAGACATGATCAACCACCACGAAGCACCTCCATGGGGGATCAGAAATGTAAATAAAGCAATAAATGTGATCAACCGCCACGAAGTAAACTTCAAGCGGGACGAAATGTAAATAAAGCAGTAAAAGGCCACGAAGTAAACTCCAGTGCTGACAAAATGTAAATATATATATATATATATATATATATATATATAAGCGATACGCATTATGATATATATATCGATCCCGGCTCAGTTTATCATTTTAGCGATTTGTTGCTATATATATATATATATATATATATATATATATATATATATATAAACAAAAATGAAAACCACGGACCAAAGTCCGGGCATACACACACAACACGACTCTCAACGTGAAGAAGAGTGTAAGAAGGCTTACAGTGGACTGCTAAAGATGACTTCTATAACTTTAAGTGGATGAACACTCGGCTCCCGCCGGTAAAAAAATATCTATATGTGAGCTCACAAGTGTTTAAAATGAGAAAGCACTCAATATAGGGTGTGTACAGAGTAAATTGGATAGGGCTTCCCCGCCGTCTTCTCTTGAAATATGGCCACCCCAAGCCCTCTATTTATAGAGGGGGGAGCCGCATGTGTACCTACAGCAGCCGCAGATGCACCTACGGCTACCCGGGGTGCCCCGGGCTCCGTGGGTCTTACTGTATCAAAGTACGTGCATGCGTGCAACGTGATGTCCGCTCGAACTTGTAGAACTTCAAACCGAGCATCCGATTGAGTTATATAATACTTGTTTTAGGCTGCTGTTTTTGAGTGCTACGCAACGATATGGGATTAGAGGTTGTACAAAGTCAGGAAGATTCAAGCTTCAAATTCTATCTGGTGTTCTGCCTTGCGTAGTAGTCACTCGGGATTGCAACTCCTTGGTTCTTATGGGACATTGTTGTGTAGAATGTATGTTGAGATGTTTATTGAGACGGCGCCATATGGGGTTGAGGTGGCAATTTGATGATTTTTCCCTTCACCGGGGTTATCTCTGGTTTTGGCTGATAAAGCAGACGTTGCTCAGGGTTATCTCTGAGATTGGGCTGCTGCAAGTGCTGAATGCTCTCAGGGTTGTCTCTGAGGTGTGTCTGTCTTCCCGAGGTTATCTCTGGGTTTAGGAGTTGAGTGCCTCGGTATGAGTTCCGAGTTTGAAGCTGTCTGCATGGGTTTAAATGAGTATCTCCGGGGTTATCTCCGGAACTGCAACTGCACCCCTTTGGGTTTTCTCTAAGGTTGACGTTGTCTTTCCTGGTTTTATTTCTGGGACTTAGACTGATCATCTCGGGGTTATCTCCAAGATGAATCGGCCTTCTCCAGTGGAATTTTCCTGTATTTGCACTGCTTTCCCCGGGGTTATCTCTAAGGTGGGAAATGATACTCCCGGTGTGTTTTCTGGGGTTGAAACTAAACTTCCGGTGGTATTTTTGGGATTAAGCTGAGCTATCTTCCAGGGTTATCTCTAAAAGAAGATTCTGCGCTTCCTGTAATGTTAGTAATAGGTAGGCAAAAAATTTTGAGTGTCTACAAGGAAAAAGAGGTCAACTATAATGTAAGCCCATATCTCTCCAAGATGAGCTAGCTAAATGAAGAAGATCAAAGCAGGCTGAAAGGAAAAGAAAAGGGGGGGGGGTGATAAAATTGCTAGAAGATCTCACCAACAGAAAAATCGCTCGGGGAATGCAAATTCTCAAAAAAGAAAGATCAAACAACCTCCACAAGAGTCTGAAAATTCACCCCTCTAAATAAATCAAATGAAGAAATGCTACACTTTCTGATAAGAGAAGGAAGGATTACTAAGTTGCTGCCTCCTATAAATCCTAACATAAAGAGTTATGATTCCACCAAGATGTGTCTCTATCATTCTAACTCACTTGGACATACGACTAAGGAATGCTGGTCTTTATGACATAAAATCCAGGATCTCATTGAAAAGGAAGAGCTGAAGATAGAATTCCTCATTACCAGAAAAAGCGAAGAGGAAATAAAAAGCTTAAGATTTCCACTCGAGACATGTATTTCAATGGAGGTGAAGGCTATGAGCACTAATCCTGGCAGAACACAAGATGGACTGATCCTAGTGCAGGGAATGACAAAGGAGACAAGGGAATCCCCAAGGGTGATTCCTCCGCCAACATCAAACATCCCGTGGTCCAAAGATAGCAACCACGTTCCTGATTTTATTACCTTGGATGATGCGGAGGAAATACTAATCCTTTCCAAGGAAGAAAGAGCCAAAAAGGAAAGTTCCTTGCAAGAAATACGACAACAGTTCGAGGGAGATTTCATGGTCGAATCCTCTCAAGCTTAAGAAAAAGGTGAAGGAACAGACAAAGGAAAAGGTGGCGAGGTTATCGGGGAAACCAACCTATTAAAGAATCTGGAGTTCGTACCTTTTTACGATGGGTCTAGTTCAAGCATCCCCGAGGACTGTATTGAATCAGGAAGCGATCAAGTTATGGTTATAAGTGAAGATATCAAGAATCAAGAGGTAACCTATATCGCGAGCCTTGAAGGCAACATAACTACTGGCAGTTGGACTATCAAGCCTCAACTAGCTAAGAAGGTGTAGATCCAGAGGATAGAGTTGTGAGTTCCAGGAGATATTGGGACGGTATCACTTTCTTCACAGCATGCCTTTTATTTTCCTTGCATGTAAATATTGAAAAAAAAACAAAAAACAAAAATAAAAGAAAAGAAAAAAAAAATCAAAAAGAAAAAATTAAGTCAGTCAGGTTTCAGCTCATAAAGCCTGAACTACGAAAGACCTGATCTCCCCTCATCAATGGGAGTACGTAGGCATCCATTTATGGTACAGTCAAACTAAACAAAAACCCAAAAAAAACCCCAAACAAATGTTCCTCAAACCGTTTATCTTATCAAGCAGGAACTACGCAGACCTGATCTCCCACATACATAAGATTACGTAGGCAGCCATTAGTGGTACGGTCTGACCCTCAAAAGAAACATCCAAGCCCAAACTTTAATCCCAAGACACCAAAGAACAACCCTCCAAGTCAGCGACCCATGTCAAGAAGACCCAACAACACTTCAATGTCATTCCATCAAATCTGGCATAAATCCCAGAAAGGAAGAAACATCGATGCACTAAGACAACCAGTAGTGAGGACCTTCAAAGAGCCGACACCCTCAATCACAAGTCTTCATCAAATTAGAAGAAAACCATTAAAGCAGATTGCGCGAACAAATCAGGAACAATGATTAAAGGCATCAAAGCCCAAATCCACTAACTGTTCACCATCTGGTACAGAGGTAAAATTCTTTTGTGATCTCAGCATCTTATCAGCCCATCTATTGAAGCAACTATTCCAGACAACGAGCAAGGCTGGAGCAATTTCAAAATTGGTGACAACCCTATATTGGGACCCTTACAACAAGACTGGGGCAATCTTGAAAATAGTGATAACTCAACACTGGGGCATGTATCAGCCATCCTAAAGAGGAAAAATGCACTTGTCGACACCATCAACATGGTACATCATCATCAGAGATTCCCTCACATCATCTCACTGGAAATTCGGTATGATCATTTGGTCTTCTCCCATCATACTATTCTCAAAATGAATAATCCACATGTGAGGATATTATTCACTCGTGATTTGTTCAACAAAGAGAGTTTCTCATATGAATCCCTGGCAATAACATGTGAAAGGACTGGGGCATTTTCCGATTCCAGGAAACGGAAGGAGTTTAAGGCGGGTTCAAGCCTCTCATCAAAAGAAAGGGGAGAATTCCTGAAAGAAATCATGGCGACATTAGTTTGCCCCTGCAAAAGAAGGGGAATATTCTCAAGAAAGTTCTTAACTCATAAGCAGAAGGCCAGTGACAAAATTTCTAGCGAATGAAATCTACACCATCAAACATGTTAACCTACATGAAGTCCTCACAAGTTGAGTCCTCTACACCAAATTTTAAATTTGGGCAGTGAAAGAACGAGTTGCACCCTCCAGGGATGTCAGTGGCATCTCGGTCATCAGTTCAGTCGGGTTACAAATCAAATGCTCAAGGAAATGGGGCACAAGCACCTAATAGCAAGAGGAAATTCCAAATCACCTCAAAAATGGTGAGCGTAACATCAGGTAGAGTCTGGAAAAACAAGCCTTTGAATATTACTTCAGCGAAGGTATCAGAAGATCCGGTATTCAAAACCATTAGCATCAATTCAGTGTAACATCAAGACAGTTCATCGATAAAAGCTTTGTATACCACCGTTCGAGTGGGAATCAAAACAGTTTGGCGATGTCAGCGTATTCAACTACAAACAAGGTAGGATCCATTGTCAAACTACCATCAGGGTAGGCACCATTGTAAACTACTAGCGTATGCATCGGGAAGGTCTGGTGATTTCAGAACATCATCCACAGAAGAGATGTAGAAAACATCTCAATTTCTCTTCATCAAAGGCATCGACAACATCAAAAAAATAGCCAAACCATTTTAGTCAACACCAGCATAGGCATCAGTAATAATCGGTAAAGGTAAAGCAATTTACGAAAATATTTTAACATTCATCATAACATTCATTACATTACAATTTGCGATGTGCAAAATGCGATGTGCGAGTTGCGAAGTGTGATTGGCAAAAAGCGAAGTGCGAAGTGCGAAATGCGACATGCGATTTATGAACTGCGATTTGCGAAAACATTTTAACATTCATCATAACATTTATTACATTGTGATTTGTATCATTTAAAATACATTGTCATATTTCAAGTGTGTAGTAATCTTTATCATGTCCATTCCATTGCATTGCATGAACATGATAAAGAGGGGCATCTGTAGACACTTAAAATTTTGTTTTCCTGTTACTAACTATGCAGGAGGACAAAAGCATATTTTTCACACTCCAGAGATAACCCTAGAGGACTACAACATCAATTCCAACCTCAAAAGTAGCCCCAGGAGAACCAGTTTCCAACCCCGGAGATAAACCCAGGAAATCAGTTTCCAACCCCGAGAAAGTCAGTTCCCACCCCAGAGATAACCCCCGGGAATCAAGTTTAAAGCATGGAGATAACCCCAAGAGGTCAAGTACACCTCATAGATAAACCTGAGGACAGTCAGAGTCAACAAAAAGCCAACCTCAGAGATAACCCTGAGAAAAGACTACTACAACGGTGCAAAAACTGAAAATAACCCCGGGAGAGGAAAAATGGTTATTTTGCCAACTTAACTTCAACTTAAATCAAATAAACTCATTTCAATACAAATTATATCAAATGATGTCCCACAAGAACCATATCTTAACTTCTGAGCACAAACTACGCAAAATAGCTCAATGGAATGCCTAACGGAGACCCATAAATGCTATTTCAGTCATGAACCCATCTTCTTGGAATCAAAAAGGGCAAATCCTATGTCATTTCATTGCTCTCAGAAAGAGATTTTTGGAATGGTATGGCACACTTCCATCGGACTCCGGGATTGAAAGTTATGAAGGTTCGAGCGAACAACGTGTTATCCGAGTGAACGTACTTCGAGATGGCAAGACCCACATTGCTTGGGGAACCCCGGGCAGCCGCAGGTACACCTGCTGCTACCACATGTACACCTACGGCTCCCCCCTATATAAATACAGAGCTTGGGGTGGCCATATTTGTAAGAGAAATGGCGAGGAAGCCCTGTCCAATTTTTCGTTATACAGACTATAAACTGAGTGCTTTCTCATTTTAAACACTTGTGAGCTCATGTATTGTCATACTCTATCGGTGGGAGCTGAGTGTTCAACTATTTAAAGCTATAGAAGTCTTCTTTGGCAATCCACTGTAAGCCTTCTTACACCTTTCAAAGTCTTTTCTCCACATCTTGCACACATCTTTCTTCACGTTGAGAGTCGTGTTGCATGTGTATACCTGGACTTCGGTCCGTGGCTTTTAATTTTGTTATATATATATATATATATATATATATATATTGACTAACATTATCGAGTTATACCTCGATTGAGCCTGGACTTACATCCGGAGCATTTACAGCTTTTGTATATATAAACATATATATGAACTGTTGTCAAATTTTGTTCGATGAGCCTGGATTTTATATTCGGAGCGTTTACTGCTTATATATATATATATATATATATATATATATATTCTATCAGGCCTGGAGTTTACTTCATTGCCTTTTATTGCTTTCTTTACATTTCGTCCCGCCTGGAGTTTACTTCGTGGCGGTTGATCGTCTTTACTGCTTTCTTTACATTTCGTCTCGCCTGGAGTTTACTTTATGGTGGTTGATCTTCTTTTACTGCTTTATTTACATTTCTAATCCCGCATGGAGGTGCTTCGTGTTGGTTGATCATGTCTTTATATATATTTACCGCTTTTATATATTTACATCCATGGAGGTGATTTATGGTGGTTGATCATGTCTGTATATATATATTTACAGCTTTTATATACATAATTGCTTACTACTTTCATATAAATTGCGGCATCATGTTAGCCTAGGAATCATGTGATCACAGATTCAATCTTCTGTATCTAAATTTGGTTCCCGTGATGGACATTTTCAGCTGTAAGCAGCTTGTAAATTATTCATGGTATTTGAATTTCCTTAGATGGCTGTCATGCACATGAGGAGTTCGGCACTGCTTTATATATTTTTTTCTCGAAGATGCTTCGCATCTCAAAAAATAAAAGCAATCAAGCCGAACATTTAATAAAATGGAAGTATCAAAGGCCTCAATTACTATTGAGCACAGGGTTTAAAAAACCTCTTTTACAAAACATCATTGCTATATCTTGTTTAAAACTGAATTTTTACACAAATTCAAACCCTTTGTATATAGGCGCGAATGAGGCATAGCACTACTTCCAGATAATTGCACATTGACACACACACACACACACATTCATATAATAGTTTCTTGAAAAGTGGAGGTCACCGTGCTAACACGAATGTCGGGGGTGCCTAACACCTTCCCTCTTCATAAGTAAGTCCCCGGACCCTAATGAATCCCGGTTTCACAGACCAGTTTATCAGTGTTACATCATGTGGTCAATGTGCAAACCTTTTTTCAGTTGTGTTAGTACAACCATTTAAAAAACCAACTGGCGACTCTTACAGCCCAATCGTCAACATACAAATGTCAGACCTTTTCACAACTTATTTTTTCAAACAAATCTCACCTAACATGAGAACACCAAAAGGCAAGAAAAGAAAAGGGACAGTAAAAAATCACGATATCAACACCATTTCTGGCATGTTGATTCCCTCCACGTTTGTTATCACCGCTTCGATGACTGTTACCACTAGTATTATCATTTTGTCGGCTGCTCTCTCTTGGTTGGCTTGATTCATTATCTCACTCGAACAACTGAGCCCTATTTACAACATCTAAATACAAACACAGTTTGTGAGAAATAAGGTATTGACGTATCTCAGGTTTCAAACCTCTTAGAATCATCTGCGTCATACGCTCTTCATTATCTACCAAATGGGATGTAAACCGAGATAACTCGGTAAACTTAGCTTCGTACTGCGACATGGTCATATTGTTTTGTTCCAACTTGATAAATTCCTCTTCCTTCATGTGACGAATACTTTCAGGAAAGTACTTGTCGTGGAATAGTTCTTGGAACTTCTCCCAATACATCTTCAGTGCGGCAGGCTGGGTACGTTTTACAGATTCCTACTAATGATCTGCCTCTCCTCGCAACATGAAGGTGGCAAAGGGAACCTCTTACTCCTCGGAGCATCCAAAGAAATCAAATATCTTGGTGATCTGCTTTATCCATGTCTCTGCCTTAAGTGGTTCTGGCTTTCCTAAAAACTCTAGTGATCCTAGCTCTTTGAACTGCTTAGCGGTGACCATCCGTGAGTTGTCAGTGTTTCCACCTGCATTATGGACAAGTGTCTCTCTCGCCTGATGTTGCATGAATTACAGAAAACCTCTAAACATCCCATCGTTCATCATTTGGTCGATGTTGTTATTTGCATGAGGATTGTTGCCTTTCTGATGCATATTCTCATATGTCATTTTCAAATACTGCCACAAAACAAGGGTTAATTGACATGCAACATATTATCCCTATATTCTGACCAACCAATTAAATAACAAATAAACTTAGGTAAGTCATACTAGCGAAGGAATTACCCGTCTCTCCCCTCCTAGTTCTAGTCTCACATCTCAGCTAGGGATCATATCCCTAAGCTTTGATACCAACTGTGACGCCCCCAAAATAGGTATACATCACCCATTCTGAGTCGCCAAATACATGGTACAGAATTCAAATACAAACTTAATCATACAACTGTCATGTAAAATATGATAAAACATAGCTGAGAGTTTTAATACGAATATTATCTTCTAGACAATATCCAGACTCAAATGGAGTCCTCATTATAATTATTATCACACTATTTCATAGAATAGTGAGGACTACTATAACACCATCTCAAACCATCACCCTATTCCCCGACTAGTCCCGGCTACATTCTCATTTCCTGAAGAGAACAATGAAAGCAAAAGGGTGAGCTCAACTAGCCCAGTAAGAAATATTATGACTAAGATAATGCAGAATAAATTATCGTTAGCCTTCAACAGTGTTAAACTGATAAAATATAAAAAACATCAAGTTTAACTGCAGTGGAACAAGCAATCCATTAGAAGAGTCAAGTAGAGCATGATATCTACTATCTCTTATGATTTAAAAAGGTTATCATCAATTTTATCGTTGAGATTCAGCTTAATAAATAATCTACATCATTGAATCATCCCTGCACTACGGGCCAAGGATATTCATTAGTATCACAACCACGAATTATCCATGCACTACGGGCCAAGAATATTCGTGTTTTCACCAATGGTCATGATCATGCCAACAACTGTCCATCAATGCATTACGGGCCAATGAGGACTTTTACCACATCATTTGTAACATTACGGGTCATGATTACACCGAATAATCCCTGGTCATAATCATACCAATCAACAGTCCATCTATGCTTGTAAGCCAAAGATGACTTTTATCATAATATAAGCATGAGGATGATGACAATGATATAATAATTCAATTAAAAGAAAGCAAAGGATAAATTTTTAAAGATTTATAATTTAATTTATCTAGAATTCAATAATATCCAAATTGTCAACATGTTACTGCTTTGTGGAGTAAAATTCAAGAATAATATTGTACCAAAAATGATTTGGACCAAAAAGAAATCAATTTTTATTATGAATAGTACCCCCGGGTTAATAGTACATAAGTGAATAGTACCCTGCGAATAGTACATCGGGAATAGTACCCCGTGAATAGTAATTTGAAATGAAAATTTTAAAACTTATCAAGAATGTTCAGAATAATATTTCCATGAAAAGATACTGGATGAAACGCAAATTTCAAGGATATTCTACTAAATTCATAGAGTATAGAAGCCAAAACTTAACAAAATAAGTGTAGAATTTGGAATCTGAAACGAAATAATATTACTTACATACTACAAAGTATGGAAGAAAATATTATTTCTTACGAGTATTGAACAAAAATAATATCCATTGCCTTAAAAAGAAAGTACTTCCGACTAGTAGAGCGGGGATATTCTTGAAGAAAACTTATATTGTGTTCTACACTCAAGGCTTCCTAAAACTCGAAAGAAATACGCTCAATAATATAGAAGAAGAATTTTTTGATTCTGGTGTAATTTTCAATTCTAAACAAAGCATCCTATTTATAGGAGAATGGAAGGACACTATTTAGAAAAAAATTACGGACGCACAGTTAAAAAAATCGGACGAAGTTCACGGATCAAATTTTTTTTCCACAAACGCCGAATTTTTAAAAAATAAGAATATAAAATTAAAGTAAAACAAATAACTTTATATATAATATAATATATTCTATTTATAATCTAATAAAACAAAACTTTAAATAAATAAATATATAAATATAACATACCATGCCATCCATGGCATGGCATATATATTCACACACACACACACACACATAAAATATACATATATATATATATATATATATATAATTCTAATACTCCCTCCCAAACATGTTTTCTCCCCCCCACCCCATTTCCATCTTCCAACATATGGGCCCCACCCCACATGTCACTTTCACCCACTTCCCACTCATATATTATATACATACTAAAAAAATTTCAACCGATTATTTTAAAAAATGGGTAAATGAGGGTCCATATCATACGCCAAATTTACAACAAATACTTCATAAAAAAATCCCCTCAATATTTTTATTAATATTTATTCATCATTATTATAACTCGTAATATTAACAACCAGATCGTTTCCAGGAAAGAGGAGGCTTTCCGATAAGGATTTCTCCCTATTGGTGCGCAATTAGGTGACCAAACCCTTTTCCTCGACAGAACTTTCTAGACATTGTTAGTTATGCAGATAATAGTATGAATAACTTGTAATCTCAATTATTGATTTAATAATATATAAAATATTGATAATAATTGAATCAAATAACGTGAGATACTATGCAGCAATTACTGTAGCAATAATTGAACAAAACTGAGTGACTTCTCACGTAAGCATCAATAATCAATACTATGTATACTACGCACCCAACGCGTATTCATCGTATTTATATCAACCGGGTATTTTAACAGTTAACGGTAAAACTTTTGCCGTTATTTTCATAAAAAAGATATTTCTGTCATTTTCTAACTCTGATAATAATTTCGTTGTGGGGTCCACCAATGATTGTGTCGTTGTACTAATATTCCCTGTTAAAATGAATATTCCCTAACCAATCGAATATTTTATAACAACTTGCATACTTTGTAAAATTTATAAATATTACCCACAACTATAACATTATATCAAATCCACACCATAATATTCAAAAATAAATTTCAAAAAAAATTAATCTTTATTCATAAAAGTTGGGGTCGTCTTTTTAGTGTTGTTTTATGTTTAGGTGTGGTGGCATAGCATTTGAACTTACATGGTGGTTTCGTGGCAAAAATTGGCGAGAAAAAGAGCTTAAACCTAACTGCAGTAGAATGGATCCTCGCTGGGGCGGACATTTTACACACAAAACCCCCGCCGGGGCAGGGGGTACTTAATCAATTAATAGAAGCATGTCCAACTAGGGAGAATATTATAGAGTGAAAACCCCCGCCGGGGCGGGGGTACAGGAAAGGTTGAGTCTCCTGGTTCAGCTGTAACGTTGCAGTGGCGTGAAGGATAGTGGTTGGCATGGCATGGAACTCCATGGGGCATCGAATTATGATCAGAATACGTGTCTTGGGCTGGTTATTAAGAAGAACAACACCTAGAGAGAATTTATCAAAAAATCAATCAATCAATTGGCAAATTTGAAGACTTATTTTGAGCAAAAGCATTGGAGGAAAGATTTGAAGGTTAAGTCACGATAATTACAGATTGAAGCTAGAGAGAAGGGTGGTTCTAAATTCATTCTTTTTCTTTAGTTCAATAATTGTAATTGGGATGATGTTTACTTTGATTATTTCAGTTTTTATTTCATCTGTGATGAACTAATTTACTTGTTAGGCTTAAGACGGATCTTTAGGTTGAACGATGATTATGTAGCTTTTGATTTTTAGTTTAATAATCTATCTTTCAGTTTATCTATATTGATTTGTGCTTTAGTGTATGAAATGCTTGATCACCAATTCTATGTGGACTTGTATGGATTCGAGAGAGGAAATATGAGTTTAGACCTAGTCATTATAGCATGTGTTCTTGAATTTTGTGTTTGAATGGAATCTTGATGAATGTTAGGATAGAGATATGCCTAGCATCGCATGTAATCGGATAGAGAACTTGAACTTAAACCTTCTTTGATTGTAATTCACATTGAGATATAGTGAATTAGTTAATTAAGGTGTTTAACTTAATTCTATCTAATTTGTGGATTTAAGTTAATATGGTATTAGTGCATCGAGAAGTGGGTAGTTCTACTTGAGTGTTCTTGATTAATAAACTAGAATAGTGAATTAAACTTGAATAAGGTGTAATAATCAGAGTGATACTTAGAGTGAAGTTGTAAGCCTAATTCTCCAATATTTGCTTGAAATTACGATTTTTAAGTTTGTTGATTATTTGGTATTCTTAGTATTTTTAATATTTTTAGTTATAATTCTTAAATTGGATAGTTTAATAGAGTTTGGATTAATAGAAAGCTTGTAATTGTGAGGGTTAATTTCATATTTAATCTCTATGGGAATGATACTTAACTTATCATTATATTACTTGTTCACCATGTGCACTTGCGTGTGAGCGTAATTAGGTTTTGATCAACAACTTCCAGTCATATAGAAAGGTTTTGATGCCAGTTGGGTTATCGTGGATCAACTAAGGAAAACGACTCATTTTCTACCAATCAAGATCCGATATAATTTGAATCAGTTAGCAAGCCTGTACGTAAAGGAAATTGTTTCACGACATGGAGTGTCAGTGTCAATTATATTCGATCGAAATCCACGCTTCACGTCAAAATTCTAGAAAATCTTGCAAAAGAGGATGGGAACACAACTGAGGTTGAGTACTACTTATCATCCTCAGATAGAGGGACAAAGTGAGCGAACGATATAAACGCTAGAGGATATGCTTAGAACTTGTGTGATGAACTTCAAAGGAAATTGGGATGATCACCTACCCCTAGTGGAATTTACCTATAACAATAGTTACAATGCGAGTATCGGCATGCCACCGTATGAAGCTCTTTATTGAAAAAAATGTCGAACGCCGTTGTGTTGGGACGAAGTTGGAGAACGACGAATGTTGGGACCAGATTTGTGCAGCAAACCGTAGATGTGGTGACAGTGATAAGAGCCAGACTAGTAGCTGCACAAGATTGCAAGAAGAAATACACAGATTTACATCGTTAAGACCGCGACTTTGAAGTCGGAAGTTACGTTTTCTTGAAAGTATCTCCTTAGAAGGGAAAAATATGATTTAACAAGAAGGGAAAATTGAGTCCGAGGTTCATAGGACCATTTGAGATATTGATGTGAGTGGGAAAAGTGGCATACAAAGTTGCATTACCACCTGAGTTGGAGCACATCCATAACGTGTTTCACATCTTCGTGTTGCGTCCGTACAAGCTTGACTACAAATACGTGATTTCCTACGAGCCCATTCAAGTGTAGAGGAATCTGGCGTATGAAGAAATTCATGTCCAGATAGTAGATAGGAAAGAGCAGATGTTAAAAAATAAAGTTATATCCTCTTTCAAAGTACTTTGACGAAACCACGATGCCGAGGAGGCCACATGGGAATTAGAAGATAGGATGGTGGGGGACTATCGCCATCTATTTGTGTAACCTTATACCAATTTTGAGGATGAAATTTTTATAAGGGGAGAGGATGTAAGAACCGTGAATTTTATGAATACAAATTAATAATGATATTAATAAGAATGTGAATATTTATTTTATATAAATATTTATGTGTCATGAGATGAGTAGCTCAATTAGATTAAGTTGAAATTATGATAATTGAAAAAATGTGAGAAAATATGATGAGACTTGTGAAATGCCTTGTGTGGCACGAGAATGGAGATTATGATGGTTTAATTATATTAAAGAATGAATGAAATAAGAAGTGAATGATTAATTAATATCATATTGTTAATTAATTGTTATTATGAGTAATAGAATATTAATTAGTAAATAATTAATATAATAAAATTTATATTTATTCAATCAATTGTTATGTGCAAGATATGTGATAATTAATAGTATCATATTTAAGTACCTACATTCAATTAAAAAGGAAGTGTAGTGTGACACTTTAATGTGACTATATAATATATAAAACTATATAGTAAAATTGAATGAATTATAAGTTACATAAAGAATGCTTATGTGACAACATGTATGTGTGAGATCGTTAAAGATGTACTTTATGTATATTAAATCAATGGTTGGCAAATTTATAATTATTTCAATAAGTAAGTATAATTGGAATAATAAAATTTATGATGATGTGGTTAGATGATACCCAATGAGATTATATTCGGTATTATCAAAATGTACATGGATTATATAATTATGGGTGTGGATATATACCCTAACTTAACACAAGGTAATAATATTATCTCATTAAAATTACATTTGTACACCCAAAAGGAATAAACTTAAGTAAGCTAGTAGACATTTTGCATATGCTGAGATTTAAAGAGCCTTGTACCATTTCCCTTAGTTAAGTGTAATGGCCATTGGCCTAGTCTACTTCCAATTCTCAAGCTAGCTTGCAACTGATGGTGATGATGGAAAGGGGAGTGGGTTGATGGGGGTAGTTAGCCACTATTCCACCGAACCTTCATTTCCCGTTAGTTTCTCCTTTCTTCCATTGAATTCAAATGTTAGGCAATGACTTTGTATGGGTAATATATTCTTTATATATAGCAACCTCTTCTTCTCAAATTCAATTTGCTAGATTGTTGGTTAAGTTAAGTTATAGAGAGTATTGCTGAGAATTGAGGGAGTATAATCAGAGAATTGAGGGAGATCATTTCAAGTTTTAAGAGGTATAACATTACATTGTGTTCTTACTTTTGAGTTTTGTTAAATTCTTATAATTGATTGAAATTATCTATTAATTAGTATGAAATGGTATGTCATTGTGTTGTCTGAGCTTATATGTATGTTTATTAGCATTATAGTTGGTATGGGTTACAACTAGCAGATTTAGCAATGTTAGTGTTAAGGCTCTGCAGAAGCAGAGCCATTTCTTTTGCCTCTGGTCGAAATGGCACGGCCGCGCCACTTCTATAGTACAAAACCGCGCGGCCACGCTTGCTGCCAATTTTAGAAAATAGATTTTGTTTCTTTGTGTTGTCATGAGCATGTTATTTTGGTTTGATTTTGCATGTATATGACCCTAGCATATGGATTAAGCCTGTTTTGGTTATATTAAATCATGTTACCTTTGTTTAGTATGTGTATTCAAAGAAAACTTCAAGATTTGGGAACAAAATTTGGTGAACATTGTGTAATGTATATTCTGACCTTAGGTACCAACATATTAAGCTTTGTTATGCCTTAACATGTGACTAATATATTAGTTTATATTGTTAGGCATAATATAGACTATTCAAACATGATTTAAAAGGAAATTTCAAGTAAAGGACTATACTAGCTATGTGTAAATGAACTATGTATACACTAACTTTTGAACTTCAAAACATGTTTATGTGGTCTAGTTATGTGGTTATGAAAGCATGATGTATAGTAAGTGGAGTAGTTTTACATACCTTAATGGTTAACATGAGCTTTTCAAAAGAAAACTTAAGAGTTTGCGAAACTAATTTGGTAGATGAACACCTTGCATGTATTCTGAGATTTTGACTATCATGTTAAGATATTAATATGCATGTAGACATGATTGACAGGCATGTTAGCTAGTCACATGCGTTATAAACTAGTTTAGTACAGTTTAGAACAAGTCTAAGTGAATTAGAACTATAAAAACAGAAATGCATGACTAAGATAACGTGAACATGTACAATTGAGACTCGTTGACCTCGTTGTATGTGTGTAATGACTAGACATGAGAGACTTTGTTTAATGGACACTTAAAACCTTGATTTAGTGGGAATTGATAGTGAATCATGTTAAGGAGAAGATATATGATCGAACCTAGTTAGAAACATCATGACATGGATGTTCTGCAAATGTCATCATATATGTTTATGGGTGTACAAATTTGGCCATGTTTCTGTTTCTCAACTCTGGTTTGAACTAGGAGCAGCGCGGCCACGTTACCCTACAGTGCAGTCTGATTATTTTGTTTATGATTAAAGGGTTGATGCATGCTTGTATTGTTACCTTAATCTGTAATACATGTCTAGTATAGTATTTAATGTGTCAATAAGCATGCTAATGATAGAATCATATGTTGGATAAGTGTTTATAAACTTTCAAACATAAGTTAAAGGATGATTACGAATTATATTCCTAGTGTCTTAGAAACTAATTTGTGTTATGTGTATGTAAAGTACATAATAACGTGCGTGTGGGATTATGTGACTAAGTTAGACTCTTATGTATGCGTTTAAATTTACATGTCAAGTATGAGTATTGAATATACATAACTAATGAATATCCTATACGTGTAACTACATGATAATAGGATCCAAAAAGTGTTGATGAGCTATACTTTGGTAAACTACACTTGAGGCAAGTATCCTAACCTATGCATTTATTTTATGCAAGGAATCTATGGTTACGCAAGTTTCCTAACTTACACAACTTGGGATTTTGTGCAAGTTCTCAAAATTCATTTGATGTTCATATTGAATGCAAGTTTCCTAACTTCTTTACACTGTATATATTTTATAATCTAAATTGTTGCCATATAAACCCAATTTATTACTATTCGGAAATCATTTATATTTTGACGATTGTTCCAAGCATTGAGCTTATAGTTTTTGAATGCATTATAAAATTTGTCTAAGCCATTGATTCGGCTGGACCATTATCGTATGATAAAAAGCTATCCAAACCAAATTAACTTAGTGCGGATTCTTATAATTAACTGAGATGAACAACCCTCCTTGAAGGGGAAACTATATAATTGTCGGGAGACCGACGTGCGCACATGACTATGATTAAATGTTTTGCATAACATAGGGTACTTTAGGCTGATCACTTGCGGTACTGGTTTTTGTTGGATTATCAGTTTATTACTGTTAATTCTAGTAGAAGTTCATAGTCCTTAGTGACTACTCAGTATTCATTATTTTGAAATCTCGAATTGATTAAGCATTGAATCTTATTGATATCTTTCCGTCCTAACCACTATTATTCAGAACCATCGATACTTCTTGCTATCCTTGAACTATCATTATTGTTGTACCCTTGAGAATTTAAAACTATATTAAACACCCTTATTACTATATTACTTGTTGAGCAAACTTTTTGCTCATTCTTGCATTCCTTAAAAAAACATTTTAGTTAAGGTAGAGCAAGGCGGACCCTCAGGTACTAATAAAGGCAGGGGAGCAAAGCTACGGACTAGTTTCATATTTATCTAGAAATATTATAAATATGTAAAGGCATAAATTATGTTATGTATTAGTTAGGTCTAAACTATGTTTAAGATATGTAAGAGATGTTTCAAGTTACGAAATCGTGGGACATGAATGATTATATTAAATAAATCACTACAAGAAAAAGGCCTAACAGCGACCAAGACTATTAGCGACCGCATATCCGGTCGCTGATACTATTAATAGCGACCGACATCTGCTACCGTACTTTAAAGTAGTCGCTAAATACTAACAGCGACCGCATGCGGTTGCTGAGAGGTCGCTATTACAAATTTGCCTCGTAAAATTTGGCACAAAATGTTGGCGCCAAGGTTTTGTGCGACCACTTAACATCAGCGACCGCATGCGGTCGCTAATAAGTCCATGTCATTAAAATTCAGCGATCACAGGCGGTCGCTGATCAAACTAAATGAAATCAGTAACAAGTCTTTCGCTCGACACAGAAGACAGAAGTAAAAAAGAAGAAGAGAGGGAGCTCAGCATAGAGAGAAGAGGGAGAAAGGGGGAGAAGAGAAGGAGGAGAAGGAGAAGTTGACCGCACCACCGGCCAGCCACCGCCACCATCGGCCAGCCGCCGCCCCCACCAAACACTGGTATGTACTTTTCATTTTAGGTTTTCTTAATGTAAATTGTCTCTTCTTCTTCCTCCTGATGAAATTGAGAAGTCGTCGCTAGTCAAGCAACTGATTCATTTTATCGTGGTAACAATGTTTCCATAGAATTTCCTTACAAGATTTCATTTTTAAGTCAATTTTTTTTTCTTATTTGATGTGTTTTATTTGCTAGAGAATAATCATTCATATGAATAATCATTTGTTTTTCGGAAGCATCTGAATTGGTTTAAAAGATTTATTGTTAGAGACTTGAATTTCAGTTATTTAGATGTGAATTTTGTAAATATTAAGACTGTATATTTATTTTAGATGAAACAAATTTTAAAGACTACAAATGCGTATCACCTTGTTCCAACTTTAGCTAGCCCTCCTTTAGTTTCACAAAGGTGTGTGAATGAACATTTTATGTGTGCCAAAAAATGACCAAGTTTGGCATTACTTTTGGGTACTTCTTTTGGAGTAAAATTAGATATAGCTGTAGAAAAATGGTAAGTATCATGATGAGCCTTAAATTTCTGAGTTTGAAGTGGTCCAGTGATGAAAGTGAAGGGAGAGGATTCCAAATTTACAAAAAATTAAAGCCCTTTGGTATATAATTTGTGGGATGCTTCTTTTTAGGCCATGTTTTTTGAAAATATATTGTTAGAAGTTATTTTAGTTATCTGATTCCAAAATTATAATAATAATAATGTGAGGGGACGAAATCTAGGCCTAGTTGGTGTTAAGAACATTTGATATATAATTAATTTATAGGATACTTTTTTGGGTTGGCACTTCGTTATTTTGTTGGAGGTTAAATTGCAGTCATCCGATTCAGGAACCATAACGATAAGTGTGAGGACCCGACACATACACCTTGGCCTAGCTAGTTGGTGATAAGATTATGTCCCATAGCGGGGATAAATTGACAAGAGGCCCCGATGGAGGTGCCGCCAACTTGCCTTGGTTTGAATGAATGAATGTAACCAAGGATGGGAACTCAACTCGTCTATATGTCATCCCCCCAACTTGTCCAATTCTTTTGTGAATGAATGATAACTACTTTTATTAAAATTAGCTTAAGTATCATACAACTTATGAAATGAATGAAGTTATGTCTGTTGTGTTCACAATTATGATGGAAAATATTAATTTGTGTAATGAGTGAATTTTGTGAATTTGGTCGCCCTACAAAAAGAGTCCCAACTTCTTTTTGTATATTTCTTTTGGTTTATGTCTTGAGTGCCTAGAAATGTCCATATATGCATGTCGTCATGCACGTTGCTAGTCCATATTGTAGGGGAGAATCTGGCGAATTTTTTTTAAGTATTATAAGTATATTGGTGATCCACTAGAGCCTATTAAGGGGATGTTGGAGCTGATGGGCTAGGATTGGGGCCGCGAGGCCACACGAGGCCACGCCAAGCTTAGCCAAGCCTCATGAGGCCAAGCCAAGCTTGGTTGTCAGCATGGTAAGCTATTGGGGGGCTGTTAAGCCAAAATAACATGATATAATATAAAGTTTCTCATACCGCTTTAATTTACATTCATTCGTTAACATTGAGTATACTTAAATGTTAATCATATGCTTACAAGTATGCTCAAGTCATATGGTTACAAGTATGCTAAAGTTATATGCTTACAGGTAAGCTGAAATGTTAATCATATGCTTACAAGTATTCTCAAGTCATATGGTTTCAAGTATGCTCAAGTCATATGATTAATAAGCTCATGTTGTCTGTAGTAGGTACCGTGGAATCATGGACCTCTATTCAGACCATAGTTGGATGGCACGACGAAAGTCAAGTGCCCATATAAATCTTCTGTTGAATTTAGAGTTTGGTTGCCGGTGTTTTTGGAGTATCGTGATAGTCACCCTAATGTATGAATGGTAAGTCGCAGAATCTGATGTCCATGTTTGAAGTGTAAGAATGTAAATTATATGGACAGAGACATGGTAAACTATCATTTACTTGTTTCTGGGTTCATGAGAAATTACGAAGAATGCTAGTGGGCACATGGGCAGAGAAGAGATGGTGGCATCCCACAAGTACACAATTCGGGCAGTAGTACTCGTCGTATGAATGAAATGGTTCATGATATTGCTGGGCCAGATTTTTATTGGGAGCAAGGCAGCGAGGAACCTATGAATTTTGATGCTAAAGACTTCTTTAAGTTGTTAGACGAGGGTAGCGAGCCATTGTGGCATGGTTGCACCAAACACACTACATTGTCTGCAGTGGCGACATAACTTAACATCAAGGCTGATCACAACATGAGCCATGAGTGGTTTGAGTTGCTCTTGAAGGCCATTAAGAGTATGTTTCCTGACGGTGAGAAATTACCTGGTAACTATTACTTTTATAAGAAAATGGTGAAGAAGTTAGGTCTTGGATACCAAAAGATCAATGCATGTCCTAACGATTGCATGTTGTTTTATAAGGAAAATGAATAGATGACAAGGTGCGCGTTTTGTAGTCATGATCGGTTTAGGCCTAATAAAGAGGGTGTGACTACAAAAAAATCAAGTATACTGTTTAAGATTCTAAAGTATTTTCCAATAACACATCGGCTAAAAAGATTGTACATGTCTTCAAGAACAACTGAACATATGAGTTGGCATGCGAAATCTCCAGCTAAAGATGGAGAACTAAATCATCCCGCAGATGGGCAGGCTTGGAAAGATTTCAACTTAGCACATCCTCGATTTTTATTGGAACCTAGAAATGTGAGGCTTGGATTGTCCACCGATGGTTTCAATCCGTTTGGCCACTCAGCTGTTCCGTACTCATGTTGGCCTGTGATTGTTACTCCGTACAACTTGCCTCCTTGGATATGTATGAAACAGCCATACTTGTTTCTTTCACTCGTGGTTCCTGGTCCTAAGAGTCCTGCAAAGAACTTAGATGTTTACTTGAGACCTCTTACAGACGAGTTGAAGGTATTGCGGGAGGATGGAGTACAGGCTTGGGATATTGAAACGAAAACAAATTTCAACCTTAGGGCAACGGTTATGTGGACTATAAGTGACTTCCCAACTTATGGTATGTTAGCTGGATGGAGTACACACGGGAATTTGGCTTGTCCGTATTGTATGGAGCATACAAAGTCGTTTAATCTATCAAAAGGTCAAAAGCCTTGTTGGTTTGATTGTCATCGTCGGTTCTTACCGGTAGATCACCCGTTTTGAAGAAATAGAGAACACTTCAGGAAAGGGAAAGTAGACAATGATATGCCTGCACCGTGATTTTCAAGAACGGAGATGCGAGATCGTGTGATGAGATTGCCGGTTATCCCATTTGGTAAGGTTGATGCCACTAACATAATCAATGGGTTTGGCGAATCTCATAACTGGATTCGGAGAAGCATCTTTTGGGAACTGCCTTATTAGTCTACAAATTTGATTCGTCATAATCTAGATGTGATGCATATTGAGAAGAATGTGTTTGACAATGTGTTTAACACTGTGATGAATGTTACAGGGAAGACAAAAGATAACGATAAGGCACGTTTGGACATGAAAGATATTTGTAAGCGTCCTGGATTAGAACTTTATGAATCTCCTAATGGTAAGATTGTCAAACCGCATGCAAGGTACACATTGTCCAAAAAGCAAGTTGAAGATGTGTGCACATGGTTTAAGTCTCTGAAACTACCAGATGGATATGTGTCAAACATTGCAAGGTGTGTTACAGGTGGGAAATTGCAAGGGATAAAGAGTCATGACTGTCATGTGTTCATGGAGAGACTCATGCCTATAGCATTTCGGGATCTGCTTGATAAACCAATATGGATGCTTTGACGGATCTTAGTCATTTCTTCAAAGACTTATGTTCAAAATCATTGAATGAGAAGGACATAACTGTACTTGAGAAGAACATCATAGAGATCACGTGTAAACTGGAAAAAATATTCCCACCTGGTTTTTTTGACTCCATAGAGCATTTGAAAATCCATCTTCACTATAAAGCTCGTGTTGGGGGTCCAGTTCAATATAGATGGATGTACCCTTTCGAGAGGGTAATGGGAAACCTTAAGAGGAAGGTGAAGAATAGAGCTTATGTCGAGGGGTCGATATGCGAGGCATACAGTTTTGATGAGATATCTACGTTTGTCTAAGACTATTTTCTGGACGAAGCTTGACAAAGGCCAATCGAGTATCGAGACATGAGGATGGGGGAAATGTTGAACTAAATATTCGGCTCTCTGTATTTGGTCTATCGGGCCGCGCTTATGGAAAAGGGAAGCGCATATTCCTCTCTGAGCAAGAATTATATGTTGCACATACTTACATTCTTCTCAATTACGAGGAGATTGACGAAATTGTGAGGTACACATGTAACTTGATAATTTATCTTTTAAGTTAAAAATTTATTCCAATATGTTAATGTTTATAACATGGTATAGATTGTACGATGATGAGTTAAAAGTGAAGCATCCCATCATAACTGATAAAGATATTCAAATCAATCGGGATAAAAACTTTGCACTTTGACTAAAGGATAAAGTAAGTTCAATTTTTAAGCACGTAGTGTATATATATATATATATATATATATATATATATATATACTCCATATTAACTATGACTTCATTTAATAAGATGCGCGTTTTGTAGGCTTTGGTTGAGGGATCAACGATTAAAATAATGTACAAGTCCTAGCTATGGGACCAGCGAGGGGACCAAGTCACCAGAATGGTTACAAAATAAATGGTTGTGAATTTCACACAAAGGCATATGGGCACGGTAAAAGAACAACGAACTCCTGGTGTGTGTCCAAATTACAATGAGCTTGGTCTTGCCTTTTATGGGGAGTTGGAGGAAATCGTGGGAGTTGTGCGTACAAGGACGCGTCTCACGGGGTCATATTCACTTGTCCAAGTTCCATTGGTTTGATTCGAGAAAAAGGGATACGTGTTGTGGACATGGAATCGTCGATATTGACCTCCATAGAGTCTCAAGTACTCCAACGAACCGTTTGTTTTACCAACTCAAACAAGTCTGGTATACTACACTCCTAGTCCTGTTAGGAAAAGGGATAGACCGCCTCTGATTGGCAAGTTGTAATTCATACTCCTGCGCGTAGTCATGTAGAATTAGTTGATGGGGAGATTTACCAAGAGCAGATGCTTCATTGTCAAACTATAATAAATGTGGAGGACGACAATAAAGTAATCCAGTTAGATGGTGGAGATGAACCACATGAATTAGATCCTGAGTCAATACTTGTGTCAGATGACATTGATACTGAGGAGGAAGAGTTATTGACTAAATCTGACACTGAATCTGAAGCAGATGATGGTTATGAATCTGCAACACGTATATAAGATGATTCTAAATCAGACATTGACACTTGAACAAATGAAATGTATGTTTAGCATTACATGTTTTTTTATATCATTGTCATGTTTATGTACTAAACTATTTAAATGCAATTTTTTGTTTATTGTCATTTTATATTCATATATATACATGTTTATATCACTGTCATGTTTATGTACTAAACTATTTAACTGCAACTTTTGTTTATTGTCATTTTATATTCATATATATACATGTTTATATCACTGTCATGTTTATTGTCATATATACATGTAATCAAACATGACTCATAATAACATCTTGAAATTAGTAATATCTGGATGGCTTACGAGTAAGCGCAAAAAAAGCGCTTGGTAGTAGGGCCTAATCATGTGCCCAAGGCCCTACTAATCCGGATGATCGGATTCTTATTGATTAAGCCCTCCTCTAAATAGCACGTCGTCCGCGTATATCATTTATATATAAGCATTTAAGATTCCATTTATTGTATATTGGTAATGTTTTGATTGATATTATATTGGTAATGTATATGGGTCTGAATTTTTTACTGCTTTAATTTGCATTCAATTGTTATTGTTTTGGTCTTATTGTATTGAAAATTTGTATATTTCTCTTGGTTTGTGTCTTGGGTGCCTAAAAATGTCCATATATGCATGTCGTCGTGCATGTGGCTAGTCTATATTGTAGGGGAGACTCTGGCGAATTTTTTTGAAGTATTATAAGTATAAGTTTGAAAAATGTTCATAAGTATTATAAATTAGATGTAAATTGCTTTAATATATGTTAATTGATGTTGTATATTATAGTGATTTTTCGGATAATAAGATCGTCAAGTGCATATCACAACCGTGTTTTACTGAAATTGGCTACACCTATGATTACGTGGGCGAAGACACACCTATCGCCCTGAAGGATCTTTGTTTGGCGAAATTTACGGTATGTTTTTTTAATTATGACAAATAATATTAATATAATATTAATATAATATTCAAAGGATAATTATTTAGTAATGTTATTATTGTTGTTTTATTTGCAGAAAGGGTATAGATGGGAGGACGCGAGAGCTTGGTGATCATACATTATTACAGCGGAAGTGCGGTCCGCACTAAAAGACAATTTGAATAAAGAAAGACAAAAAGCCCTTAACAATGCCGAGATCGACCATCCAGTCCTGGGAGAAGATTACATGTATGAGCATAGTCCCTGGTGGTGCACCCAGTCCATATGGGTTGAGATGTGTGCCCAGTGGAGAGCTGAGAGCTGGGTGAAAAGATGAAAGACTGCCACCACCAACAGATCCTCGGGTGTACCCGATGGTGAAAAGGCTAAAGGGACATACAAGGGCGATAGTATTTCACAGATTCGCAAGATATCACCGCCGAGAGTGCGTATTTACAAGTTTTAATATGTTTACAATCATGAATTGTAGAAAATATATCTCATTTTACTTAGTAATATTATCTTTTTTTTTGTATAGAGTCTCGGTCTCAAGGTCACCCTATCCATTGGTTTGGATGTATACGTACCACCCGTGATGGTTCCGCTGAGGCTATCCAGATAAGCGGTAATAAATTTTAACAACTTGATCTTTTTTATCAATGCTTACAGAATTAATTTATTTTTAACTATTTAATTGTTAACATGATGACAGGACACTTATAAGTGTTTATTGAATGAGCGTTATCCTGAAGGCACTCCACATCTGCCTATTGATCAAGAGTTGTGGGAGAGGGCGTCTGTTGTGAAGAAGAATTACATTAAAGGTCAAGGACAACGACGACGTCCATCCTTCAGTGGCTCAAGCTGCTCTTCTACCCAGTTTACACAGTCATCGAGCCATCCAGCTGTTCATACTCCGGCTGACTGTGTGAGAGCTATATATCGAGATCGCAATCTTTTGAAGATATTGGGCGGGCATCTGGGGGCTCTGAGTGCTGAGGATTTAGCTGAAGCAGTAGCGGCAGCAGCAACATCACAATAGGGGATGGCGATGAGGTATAAAATTAATTTGTTGTATATATTGTCGTAATATACCAATATTAATATAGTTAGTATATATTTGTAACTTGTTTTATTATTTTGTTAATTATAGGGTGATCAAGGAGGCGATGATGCTTGATGTACCTACTTTAGATTAGTTTTGTAGTTATAGTATAAGCTTGTACTTGTATATTCATTCTTTGGATGTTTGTATGTTACTTAAACAAGATTTGAAATGTTATTATATTTATTCAAATTATATTGGTTTTAAAGGTCTATATACTAGTTTGGTGTATGTGTTGGTGGACGATGGATGTTTATATTGTTGTGTATGCTGTTGTTGGGTATGTGTGTTGGGATAAAGCAGGTACAAAATAGGTACATGTTTTTGGGAATTCTTAAAACAAAGAAAAATATATTTTTATTTTTTCATGTCAAATGATGCCGCAGACGCTTACTTACTATTAATAGCGATAGCTAAATATTTGAGGCTATCGGCGAACGGGATCACGGTTAAGCTATCTGGTCCGCTACCATGTGGACCATGTTAGCTTTGGTCCTGGACCATGCTGACTCAGCTTAGTGACCCGATTTGTCATTTCGGTCGCTCATATCGGTCGTAGCTAATTCGGTCGCTAATAGTGGTCGCTGATGTGCATCCCAGCGACCAGATTCTGTGAGACGACTATCAGCGACCGCATGCGGTCACTGATGGATATCTCCGACCGTCTGCGGTCACTGATAGGCGGTAGCTATTAAACCTTTTTCTTGTAATGAATGTAATCTATTCTGTTATTTCCGTTGCATGAGATGTTATTTAGTCTTTAGATTTGTAGCACGTGGTGAACCAAATTCGAGACGTGAGTGGTCTGAATTTGGGGGCATCACAAACTCCTTTTCCAAGAAGGCAACATGTTTTGTAACAAACACCTTTTGATCAGTTGGATGATATAAATAATGCCCTGATATTTTTTAGTATCCCATAAATCTACACTTGTCAGATCTAGTCTGTATCTTATCATTTTCAAAATTTTTGACATAAGCTGAACAACCTCAAGTCTTAACATTCTTAAGATTTAGTTTCCTCCCCGTCCTTAACTCATATGGGGTCTTGGGGACAGATTTGATAGGTACCTTGTTAAGTAGGTATGCAGCTGCAGCCGATTTTAGGGCATATCCCCATAATGAAACTGGAAGGTCGGTAAAGCTCATCATGGATCGAACCATATCCAACAATGTTCAATTTCTCCTTCTAGATACTCCATTCAGTTGTGGCATCCCTGGTGGAGTCCATTTTGAGATTATACCATTTTCTTTGAGACAATTGAGAAACTCACCGCTTAAGTATTCTCCACCTCGATCTGATCGAAGAATCTTAATACTTTTGCCAATTTGTTTCTCTACTTCACTTCTGAACTCTTTGAACTTTTTAAATGATTCAGATTTGTATTTCATTAAACACACATGTCCAAATCTTGAATGATCATCAGTGAATGTAATAAAATAATAATACCCACCTTGTGCATTTGTTGTTATAGGTCCACATACATCTGTGTGTACCAACGCTAACAACTCTGTAACTCTTTCTCCTTTTACACTAAAAGGAGATTTATTCATTTTTCCCATGAGACAAGATTCACAAGTTGGATATGATTCATAATTTGATAGCTCTAGGAGCCCATCTTGATGCAACTTAGATAATCTTGTTTCATTAATATGACCAAGTCTACAGTGCCACATATAGGTATAATTAACATCATCTCTTTTCCTTTTATTAGTTTGTTCAATTTGAAGTATATTTTCATGCAAGTCAAGTATGTAAAGCCCATTTCTCAAATTACCAACACCATATGAAACATTATCATTATAAATAGAACAACTTTTGTTCTTTATTATAATCTTAAAACCTTCCATATGCAATACAGAAATTGAAATAATGTTTCTAATGATATTCGAAACAAAATAACAATTATTTAAATTAATGAACTTGCCTATAGGCAATACTAAACAATAAGTCCCTATAGCTAATGCAGCAACCTTTGCTCCATTTCCCACACGACCTCATCCTTGCTCAGCTTTTTACTTCTAACTAGTCCCTGCATATTATTACATATGTGAGAACCACGGCTGATATCCAATACCCAAGTAGAAGATAGACTTTCAGAAAAAATAATTTCAATTATAAACAAACCTTGATTAGGATTCGAAGGTTCTCCAAGCTTCTTCTACTTTTGCTCTGCAAGATAATCCTTGAAGTTCCTCTTCTAGTGACCCGACTTGTTGCAATGGAAGAAAATTCCTTTGCTAGCTGGATTAGGTTTCTTTTGATCCTTCACTTTCACCTTAGCCTTAGCCTTCTTGGATTTCTTCTTTTCAGAAGATACCTTGGGCCTCTTCCTTTTCTTGGAAGAATCATCCACTATTAAGACATGGTCCTTCTTAGATGGGAAGTGACCTTCAGTAGTTTTCAACATGTTAAGTAATTCAGGCAACCTAACATCTAACTTATTCATGTGAAAATTCATAACAAATTGTGATAAGGTATCCGAGAGTGACTGCAAGATCAAATCTTGACTTAACTCCCCATCCACGACGAACCCAAGCTGTCCAAGACGTTCAATCAAATTGATCAACATTAGGACATGAGTCTCAACAGTAGTGCCCTCGGTCTTTCGAGATCGAAAAAGCTCCTTAGATATCTCATATTTAGCAGTCATACTTTGCTCACCATATAGCTCTTGCAGGTGCAACAATATAGCATGAGTGTCCATGGTTTCATGCTGACGCTGAAGCTCGTTACTCATGGATTCGAGCATGATGCATTTAGCCAAAAATGCATCATTTTGCTACTTCTTAAAAGTAGCAATCTCTTCGTTAGAGGTTGTTTTAGTTAGTTTTTGAGGGACGGGCGAATTTAGGACATAAGAAATCTTTTCAGCAGTGAGAACAATTCTCATATTCCTAAACTAGTCCGTTAAATTTGGTCCAGTCAGTTTGTTAGCATCAAGTATGCTACGCAGTGAAATTAGTGAATGTGATATTTTCAAATTTTTGCATGTAAAAAGAAAATATTTTAGCAAACATTCATTTAATTAATTTATTTTACCACAATAAATTATGTCTTATTTTATATTGGTATCTCCCACTATTTTCTTCAAACTATATTACCCTCATCGATATAGTTCGGCAATATCTAATTAAAGATTTGCTAGTGAGAATAAGGATCTCATTTCAAATGTATATAGCCTTGTGGTGACACAACAAACTATATATAAATAAATAGGTAGATAACTCATTGTCAATTATATCATCATGTAAATCTTTATCTTTTGCCTATTATATTATTTTGATCAAGTGGTGGCACATCCGAATCAAAATTATCTTAGTTAATTCTAAACTAGCACTTTCATATATTCAAAAACAAAAAATATTATCCTTGTAGTGACGCAAAAAAATAATATTGTTCAATTTTTTTTATAAGCAACAAATGTGATAAATTACATCTTAAATACTTAATACTCGCCTTTTGATGACACAACAAACTCATATTAAATATTTAATACTCTATTAAGTTTGTCATGCTAGAAGGCGACGTTCGATATTCCAAATATCTTTGAACGCTTAGGACTTAATATAAATTCTTTGAGGGGTTTGTTATTATTAGTCTCATCTTTTTTAGCGTGCATGCACATATATATATAAAATACGCGTCATATTATTAAACATCTGAAGCATGTTTGCATAATATATATATATATATATATATATATAATATCAGCATGCAACTATAGAATACTATATTCTACCCGGATTGATTATGGACTTTTATTCTAGTTTGGTTCACTAGAGCCACCAAGTGAACCAAAATGTCAAACCCTAGGGTACAAGAATTAAAATTTAAATATAAATATTACATTTAAACTCGGGCTCCATTACAAACAGGTCTTCAAGCGCTCCTTGCTCCTTGATCTCTGGTTCTTTGAGAAATTCTAACTAATCCTATTACATACACTATTTCATTTAAATAGAAACCTTGATCAAAAGTCTAGGGGAGTACATAGGAGGGAGATAAAATTTACAACAAGAAGAAAACCAAAAAGGACGAGGTACGCAGACCCCATTTAATAAAATTCATACATTCAAGTTTCCATCCAAAAAAAAATCCAATCACATTGTTCATAGTCCATAATCAATCCCATTTATTGTCATACATATCAACATATGCATCAATAAACAATATTCATCTAAAGAATAATAAATATATTCCATATATGCATTAATATCAATTAATGGGAAAAACTTTGCTAAACTTTAGTTTTGAAACAAAATAAAGACTTTTATTTTAATGAAAAACCAAATCCAAATTAAATTCTTTAATTTTAGCAATTCTGAAATCATATTTCATATAAAATAAACATCTTTATTTTAAAATTTTATTATATAAATAAACCATTTATTTAATTAAAGAAAACAAAAGTTTTTGATTACGTCCCATGGACACAAATTGCGCCAGAATGAATCGGGTTATGGTAGCATTTTGTGCTTAAAGCTAGATTTTAGGTAGCAATGTTGCACATTTGTGCCCGAATGAATCGGGACATGGCGGCATTGCCTATTTCTTCATCGAAGCTGGATCGATCTGGTAACGGTCAGCGGCTACACTCCGAGAATGAATCGGAGGAGGCAGCACGCAATTGCGTCGCGTCATGAGTAAGCTTGCTTTTTTGTTGCCCAGAAATTTTATTAAATCTCATATTACACATATATGAAATCACAAAGACTGATAATTAGCACAAGATTGGCTTTGATACCACTGTTAGGTTTGCTAGAAATAAGAGCATGCAATCAAATCACATAAATAAAAGTAGAAGCGATGTAAAAATGGATTTTAAAATTTTCTTATAAACCATAAACCAAGATCGTTCTTGTTAGGTTTGTAATATTCATGAACGCAATCAAATTGCAAAAATTAAGCGGAAGCATGGAAAATTAGAGTTTTAAAATTTTATAAACCATATACTCGGATCATCCTTTATGCACAATTATTAATTAAACAAAAATAAGAAGAACAAGAATCATACCCTTGAAGTTTCGAGCTTCTCAGGTACAAGTTCACCTCCAATCCTTTTCGCGTTCAACTTCAATCCACCAGGTTTGGTTCTTTCCTTTGATCAACGTTAGCCACCCAAGTGTTTGGCCTCTAGAGGTGATTCACCAAGGAAGAAGAAAGATTCAAGAAGATGGGTATTTGACAAAACCCTAATTTTTCTATCTGTCATAGAAATAAAGCATACTCTCCAGCAATTGGAATCACGTTTAATGATATCTGATATAAGACTACTCTTATAAAGATATCAGTTAACCCTTCTAATCTAATTAGAAAATAGGGTATTATTTAATTAATTAAATTCTTTTAATTAATTAAGCTCTTTAATCTTATTAGGGATAATTAATTGAACTCTTTTAATTAATTTGTCTCCTAATCTTATTAGGAATAAATGAGAGTACTTTTATTAATTAATTCCCAAATTCCTTTAGGAATTAAATAATAATAATAGTAATAATAATAATAATAATAAGACTCCTCTTATTATTTTATATTTAATATTTCAAAATATTAAATAATAAATATTAAGTTATTTAATTTATTCTATCACTATAGATTAAATTAAATATACTTAACTTATTATTACGATTATGCTATTAACTTCTTAAATAATTATTCTTCCTTTTATGGTGTGACCCTTTATGTTCTCCATATTAAATGGGGTTGTGAATAAATCAATTAGAACAATTCTAATCTTATTTAAATAAATAAATTAAATTATTAATTTATTTAAATAAATAATATTTATTCTATAATAGGGATAAGCCTCCCTAGGGATTAAAGTCTTTCCAGATAATATAGATTTCAACATTAATCATAAAAGAACCTTTGAGTAAATAGTTACCGTACAATTCAATCCTTCCACCATACAATGTCCCAATTAAATATAAGACATAGAATTACTGTCAAGTCTTATTTTATTTAATTATATGTATTTCAACTCTTAATGCAAATTAGAAACTCCTTTCTAATTTCATTCTGCCTTGGCCAAGGACTACTGGGTTGTCATTTATCGAATCACATAGGACATTTCTCTTCTTTTACTAGAAGTGGAAGATTCTTTAATAATCATACATTATCTCTATGTATAACTTATTATACCCAAGCATAGCCTTTGATATACCCTAAGGGTCTTAAGGAATATGTCAAAGTATAACTCATCATACACAAGATACTATGATGATCTCAAGTCCAAGGATCACTTATACTACAATCACTACAGGAATTCCTATTGACAGGCAAGTAAAACTCCATTAGGTATTCCTTAGTGAGCCACGTTCAGTGAACTTATTCTCTAATAAGCACCTACATACTTGCTTTAGTGTCTCCACACAAATGATCATGAGATCAATCATCCTCATCCTATTCGGTTCACCAAAATTAACGGTTAAAATGACGTATAAAATACGACAAACCTATCTATAATTCTCAATAAAATTATTTCCATACTATTTTAGGGGAAACCTCAACAGCTATAGACCATCGTTCTATTCCCCTGTCACCCCCGCTCAACCCAGCTACACTCTTATTACCTGAAGGGAATTGTGAAGCAAAAGGGTTAGCACAACTAGAACAGTAAAGAATATCATGACTAAAGATAATTAAATTATCAATAGCCTTCGTCAGTAATAAATCAGAGATTTAGAACATATGGTAGATGATAAAACTTTTCAACCATAGTAGCAACGGAACGAGCAATCCATTAGAAGTGTCAAAATAGACCATAAAGTCTATTATCTTCTCCATGTTAAAAGTCCACCAACCATATTTTATCCCTGTAACATCAATCAACAGTTTTTGTCCACAATTATTTATAATCATAATTATGATTCTAAATTCCTCTCGCACTCAGAACGAAGATAATTTTC